>JAUEPR010000093.1:0-167654 GCA_030435655.1 Armillaria novae-zelandiae | reverse complement strand
AAGCTCTTAAATCCATATGTCCTCTGATGATATTGATCAGAACCCGCCGTCACCAATCGCCCTACGGACCGTGGATGGGTGTCCGGGATCTGGCACAAGGCGAGGTTCCTAGAACTTCCATAACAGATGGTTACAAGCTCATGCCCAGCTGAAAGAGCCTACTGAGGCCGCAAGATTTTACTAAAGGTATCGCATTTCACAGCCACCGTGAACACGTCAGGACGACTGAAAACAAAACATACCAGATGCTGACCCTGAATCTGAGCGACGTCAGTTTTCCCTGTGCGACCGGTTCCATTAGATATCATCAGCTCAGAAAAGAAGTGCCGGGCGTGTTGAGTTTCGACAACACATGTAAGGCTACAGGGAGGAGCATGGCTGCTAGTCTCGGAGACACCGTCCCGTTAGATCTCACTTGAAAGGATGAGCATAGTATCGTTAAGTTTACACTCTGTCCGTGGACTACTCTTGTGCTCGTCCATCCGTCATTGCGTGATCCTCCAGATCATGCCGTACACAAGGTGTTCTCCTTGGGCCTTAACGCTACTTAGCAGATCACTTCCTTTCCGTATGCCCACCACCATTTAAAGACACCAGATGATCCTAATTGTCGCTCAGGTGCTGCCTTTGTCAAATAAAATTTGTCCTGTCAAGCATGTATATAATTTTGAATCATGGGACTCGGACCATACCACATGTATGTGATGGCCCTCACCCACTAGCCACTAGTCATGATAGCGAAGCAGTAAATCTATCGCTGTCAAATGAAGCGCTGGATTCCCGCACATGATGTGATGGTAGAAACGAGGCGGAAACAACCGGATCTTGCCCTAGGGTCACAGCATATCCGAGTCACATCTTACCTCATCTCGTCATCAGCGGCTACGGTGGGTCACACGCGTCTGTTGGCTTTTTATTATTTTCATCAGAGCTTGATGCCATCGACTCGAGTGCCTTCAAAATTACTATTTTTCACAGGCGTGTATCAACCAAATCACTGCCATCTTTACGGTTTCTTTCATCAATTCGTGTGCATGCTCTTAGTCGTGATGTTGCTGTTTATTTATCGCAGCTATGTTTGGGACATCGAACGACTCGAAAATGATATGAAATTCCCATCGCTGCGTCGATCCATCACGTTCCGATAAACCCGATCATGTTCACCCAATTTTACTTCAAGTTGCTTGCCGCTTTGTTGATCTGTCGCGCTAAAGCCATCATTTAGTCTGCTCTCAACGAACCTGTGCATGGTCGGGTTCGGCTTGGTTCACTCATTGCTCGACCATGAGACATGGAAGAATATTCATATACGGTGTGTCTTGCGTGGTTCATATTCCATCGAACCAAGCCTGATACTGATATACCAATCAGAATCCATGAGTATCGGAGACTGGAGGTCATGCAAGATATTTCGACACTCCACTGACGGTAGCTTGCAATCGGCTCAGAGTTCATCTTGATGCGCGCACCTACCTTAGTTTTGTAATGTCATTCTTAGCCGCCGATAGTACCGCCGAAATTTAAGGCTCACACGATGAGGTATGCCCGTAGTCGTCCACTTGAAAGACACGATCGATAGATGGTGATTTCGCCGCGTTCACTGTCGACTTTTGAGGTATGTAATGCACCTCCGAACAAACCGCGGACACCAAGGATCACGGTGACTGACATTTCCCATTTCTTGAAGTTTGATGCGCATGGGAAGCCAGTCTTTTCTTTTCGACGGCGGTCTCGTTAATCGCGCAATACTACTTTGAAGTGATCCGAACGAGATCTCTCGCTCATTCAGGAACGATTTGAAAACGATATAAAATTGCCATTGCTCCCTCTATACATTGCGTTCCGATAAACCCAGCATGTGGACCCAATTTTGCTTCAAGTTGCTTGTCACTTTGTTTATTTGTCGCGTCAAAGCCACTATCTCTGACAAAAGCTGGTCTACTCTCAACGAAACTGTGCATGGCCGGGTTCAGCTTGGTTCACCCATTGCTCGACCATGTTTTCGTCTATCCAGAACGTTATTGGCGAATTTGATGAGGACGTTTGCCAGCACATAGTTGCCAATTATACGGATAGAGGTCTGGTTCTACTGCAGACGATGGAAAGAAATACTCACAGCGGTCTTATAGAGTATCGTGTCTCTGTATTTGATGCATATATGAACGTATGGCTCTCAAGTTAAAAATATCATGATCTTACCATTGACAAGCTCGTCACTAGACGCAATGGGAGACGTGCCAAGCAACATCGTCACGTTGCCTTTTAGATAGCGCAGAGCCTAGTAACCCTGCTGCATTTGATCCGCCTAATGAATGCTCTCAGGGTAGCATCCCAACGCATCATGTACGAGGCCCACTGTCGAGCTGGCATCTTCAACATGAGATTGACCTCATGAATAGATTGTTGTCCAAACGGTTTCCGATGTTCAGGCTGCGTTCGCATTCGCTAAAACTACAGGTATAAATCTTGTAATAAAAAATACCGGGGTCAGTTTTCAGCCGCCAGATCGATGCATCGTCCGTTCTGATGGCTCCAACAGCACGATTACTTGGGAAGAAGCTCTGGTCCAAACGCTTTAGCGCTTTGGGTACGCGTTTCACTTGGGAAATCTGATAGTAATTCAATTCAGTCTTGACACTGCCTTCATTATTCACCAGACACACCAATTGCAGTCGGTATGTCCTCTAGTCCTCGTTCACCAAATACCATTATAATACACGTTGTCCTCAGCTGTCTTATGATCAAAAATTTGTCCCGGACGGATGCGCTCAATCATCCGAGGCAAGCCCAGCTGTCTCTTTTGGTGTAAGTGGCTTGTTCAATATTCCCATAATATATTGACTTAGCATACAGGCCGGAGTCTTATATGGAACCCTCTACGACTTTGCGGATCAAATGAATATAACGCTTCCCGGAGGATCTGACAGAACCCTAGGTGCAGCTGGAGGGTATCTTCAGGTGCGTTCGCTGTTATGACGTCATTGCATTCATAAATTTGGGATTGTATCTTGACGTTACTTAGGGTGGAGGCCATAGGTGATTCCAACATGCTTGACCTAAGAAATATAAGATGAACTCACCGAAATTTTTGATCCTAAAGCGCGTTATCAAATGCTTTTGGTTTGGCTGTTGACAGAGTGGTATGCTCTCAATCAAGGATCCTACCTATTGTCGACTCAATTTCACCAGCTTCAATTTCGGGTGGTTACGCCTTCCGGAAAATACGTTGTTGCCAATAAATGTCAAAACAGCGACCTTTTCTTCGCTCTGCGAGGAGGAGGAGGAGGTACTTTTGGCGTAGTTTTGGAAGCTACCATGAAGGCCCTTCCGAAAGTCTCCCTCTCTGTGTGCGTCCCGTACTGGAAATTGGAATGTTTCACATATACAACTGACATACCTGTGTATAGTGTTCTTGCCACTTTTCAAAATACCGATGATAATATGAAAGCAGTGCTAAAATTTATGGTTTCCCACTCGCTTTCGTACGCTGAACAAGGTGAGTGCTTTCGTTGACATCAATTTATTCTTCAAGAATGAACTGTGATCGTCAGGATGGGGTGGATATATTTTGGTGAGTTGCACTAAAATAGTCGAAGATCTCCTTACTGACTCGTTCTTTTAGCCCCGCAACAGTGTTCTTCTGACAAACCCGTTCATCAACTTGGAGCAAACCTCCTCAGATATGAGTGCTCTGCAAGATTTCGTCGTTAAGGAACTAGGCGGCACCTTCGCTTTGGCAACAGAATCGTTCTCGAGCTTCTTCAATAAATATCTTGCATCCAGTATAGTAAGACGTCTTCATACATCTCTAAAGGAGAGTCCACTAACGATAAGCGCATATTCAGCCGGTCGGGTCTCCATTTGTCACTGGTTCTCGGTTGATACCCGCGGATAAATTTTCAGATGCAAAGAGTCGGCAGGTTCTCTGGGAGCGATTAGTCGAGGCACTCCAAAACTCTACCGTTCCAATAATTTTCGCTGTTGCACCTTATTTCTACGACGGCGACGACGGTGAGACCAGCGTCAATAGTGCCTGGCGTAATTCGATCTGGCATGTGCGTAGTCTTCATGCGAATTCGCTCTTATCCTAAACTTGCTCGCAGGTCACGTCTTCAGAACTTTGGTCTTTCAACACAACCAAGCAGGAACAGTTGAGCATCTACAGTAGTATAAGCAAATCAATGGATGTTTTGCGAGACTTCACCCCAACGTCTGGGGCTTATCTGGTTGGTCGAATTTCGGTATTATGTCATACCAGAATATTGACAAGCATTCCTTTTCAGAATGAAGCTGATGTATACGAACCGAATTACGAAGGTAAGCTAAAAGCAACAAGACATCGTCTCACTGCTACATCTACTCCGCTAGCATCTTTCTGGGGAGCGCATTACGACCGGCTTGTTTCAATCAAAAAGAAGTAGTATGTATTTTTTTCATCATTTGGTCTGTGATAAAACTAATAAGAATAACAGTGATCCCGACCACTTGCTTGACTGTTGGCGCTGTGGTAAGTATTTAAATTTCAGCGATGATCATTGGAAGTGACTTGAGTTTTCGCAGTCAATTGGAGAGGTAGCAAGGATCCAAAATATGCGTGTTATCTGTGAATTGATTTGAATAATACTAATTGCGGATGCCGACGCTTGGAATCCCTTTGTGTACTTCGAGAGTCCTCGGTTGTACACAAAATAGAGATATATCATTATCGCAAATTCTAGCAAGTCCTAGCACGTGAATTTCCAAGCCTTACAGTTAAGATAGACTAGTTTCTAGAGGTCTTAAAAGTAGAACGAACGCCTAAACGAGAGACGTATCGTTGAATTCGGAGAATATGTCGTTGGGATGGACAGCTTCTTGTTCTGATACAGCATTGTTGGACGAAATTCAAATTTCAACTGCCCTCTTCCTGCGGAATCAACGTTGGACGGTGATCATGTCCGACCTTGTTATCCTGGTTTCCCATTGGATAACGATGTTCGTCTTTTTGCAGGCGCTTTCAACCATAGACCGGGATTTCCTTGTTGGCAGGGCCGCTTTTTCTTGCATAATGTAAGCATTTCACGTATTCCTATATCCGCAGCTAAAATCTCACCCCATTCAGATAGCCCATTTTCATGTGGCCCGTCATCTCTTCCATAAAATGCATCTGTGTTGAGTGTCACATCTTCCGCGAACGTCTCATTTTCTTATAGTTTACCCTAGATCACACTCCCGAAGCCGCGTTAATTTTAAAAGAAATACTGCCAGTGGGCAATCAATACCATGCATCCGAGTCGTCGGAACCAGTATTTTCTGACCTGTGGCAAAATTACCGCCTCTGTCAATTTGTGGAAGACCATGGTCAGTGACAACGAAATCATGACACCATATCGCTTATACAAATGTAGATGAAGTCGCTTATTACAAGATAGATCATAGGTGGGGCCAGAACCGGTTCTCGGATGGCTTCGTAGCGCACTCCAGAGGGTTAAACGCCCGCGGGTAAGGGCGTCAAACTTGAACCTTCGGTTGACCAGCTCATGGCTGTCTCTATCTTGCTTAAGACTCAGATGTCTTTCTCTTCATCTTATCTATGCATATATCAAAGTATCTATGATTCAACCTCTTACCACACATTTCCAGCGCATCATCTGTGAAGTATTCGCAAGAGAACACCGAGTCGGTCATGCACATCGTCCGATATGAGGTTGATACGGAGCGGGTAAGGATCCGATATCAGAATCGTGGTGGATCAATCCGAGTGTCACCGTATTTCTTTTCCCTGTATCTCCGTAGAGTCTTGCGCGCAATCAATCTATCAGATGCAACGGGATATCCTTTCGCTACTAGTATCAATACACCCACGGAACCGCAACCTCACAATCAGCAAGATGCTTCAAAGATCTTGGAATTCGCTTCGCCCATCTGCGAACCGGTTCGTGCGATTACTTATCACGAAGATGCTTACCAGGCCTTCTTTCATCCGTACAGATATAACAATCTCATCCAGTGTCCTGCACCGCAAAGCCATCCGATGATCATCAGCCGCACCAATGGGGCCTGGGCTGCTACCAGCATGGTCTGACATATGTAGTCAAGGTTCACCGCTCGTCCGGAGGCCTGCAAGCGTGGTACTTCTTAAACACTACCTTGGTTACATCGATTCAATCTTGTTTACCGAGATTCTCATAAGATTTACCCGATCCCATAGGGGAAGCATCATGATACTAAGCAGGTGGGCGGCACCGTCCATCGGGGGATGCTAAGCATAGAAATAGCGTCGACAGAGTCAAAGTTCGCATATATTCGTTAGTGGTCCCTTTTACGAACGCCTGGTAATAGTTATAAACAAACAGCAACGTCATTTCAGAGACATCGTAAAATGCCTACTTGCTGCATGCCCAAGATACTCTGGCAGCGTGTGGATTATGATATCATCTCAGAATAACAATTATTTCATGAGCTTTGAGCTTCGTAGTATAGTTCTTTGCGGACGTGCTTTATATAAGGTACTGTGCGGAGTATTGACGTTGATCTATGATGATGGTGGCAGACATGTAAAAATCTTGGATTCGCCTCATCTACTCTATTCTTTCCTCGTCCTCCTAGACCACTCTCTTTGGGCTACGACCCGTAACTCTGCTTTGATAATCTTCCCAGAATCCGTGTGATCTGCAGCATAATCGTTGACTTGTAAATTCTCATTTAAGCAATAACACACTCACCGAAACCGCTGTCATGCACAATAACCATGACCGGAACGGCATACGGGGGTAACCTGTCCCAGAAGGATTACTTTGAGCGCCAGAACCACAGTGCAGACAAATACACTTACAGTTTCTTGGCAGTCTCCATAAGTTTCTCCTCGTTGATTAACCCATCGTATCCATGCTTCAGGGAAACGAATGCTACGGGTAACTCCCCGGCGCGTTCGTCGGGTACACCAACTACCGCCGTTTCCGATACACCTGGTTCCGTGTACAGGGCGCTCTCGACGAAAACAGAATCCTACGTATTCGCTCGTCACTAAAAGATGCTTAGCGTATTCCAGTGGCACTCACAACGTTATAGCCATCCCTAATGACAATATCCTTAATCCTGTCTGTGATGTAAACATATCCCTGGTCGTCCAGTCGTCCCAGATCACCGGTCATCAGCCATCCATCTTTAGTGAGTACCTGTGTCGAAATTAGTCACCATGGGTGTTACGAAGTAAGAGACCTCACCTTATCAGTAGCAGCTACAGCGTCGTCCAAAAGTGTGAGCCTATCTATCAGTGAAATAAACGGTCTTCGAACCAACCTTGATCGCCATAATACCCTTTCATCATATTCGGACCGCGAAGCCAAATCTCCCCCACCATTCCGGGTGTAACTTTGACACCATCTTTTATGATCATAATCTCGCCGACAGGAAACACCCAACCACTGGAACTGAATGAACGTGAATACAAGAGATACAGAATAGAGACTTACCAGCTATCTGGCCTTGCATCATAATCCAGCCCAGCTCGAAGAAGATCAGCGTTCAGCCCCCCGCTAATCAAGAATGTTCTCACTGAAGCCAGCCGCGGCAGCATTCATCTCGGTTAGACCATATAGTTGTACACTACAAGACAGCTAAGTACAAATCATAGGAACGACTAGTCTGGACTCACAATGAGGCGTTTGGAAATGCTTCCTTAAAACTTTGAATCTGAGACGCTGCAAGTGGGGTACCTCCACATCCAATACCCTTAATCGAAATTCCAGGTACCGCACTCTCCCGCAGTTCTCTGATGATCGAGGGCGTTCTGCGGCACCGTTAACTTAGACGGACAAGAAAACATAGCAAATACGGACCCGGTGAGTCGAACGATGTTTTCTGTTCGAAATAGTCTGGAATATAGTATCAATTAGTTGGTAAGAATGCGATACTGAATGTAAAGCATATAATTACTCCACAGCTGCAAATCATCGAGTGAGAAGGAGGAAATGAAATCAACGAAGTCAATTTTTACCATCATTTATATTCCACGAGCGTGTTAGAACCATCTTCCTTCCGTGAAGGGCGCCCATCATCTGAAGTTAAATGAACATCGATTCCTTACCATGTCAACTGCCAAACTTACAGCCAAGATGATTAGAGGAGCTTGCGACAGCATCCTTGGAATCAGCGAACCTTCCTGAGGTCCTGAACTAGCTGTCTGAGGGAATGGCTCGCCTCGTCGAAGACAGTCTCTCCCTCCCAAGGAAATCATCTAGGATAATCCATGAGATCAACGAAATATTGCACAAAACGAGGACATACATCGAAAATGGGAGTTAAGAATGCGCGTTGTGAGCTCAAGACACCCTCTTGAAATGACGTTATTGATGAGCTGTGCCACCGAATGAAATACGTACTAGGTAAGCCAGTGGTTCCCGACGTAAAAATAATCGCTGCGTCATCTTCAGGTGAGATTTGAGGATCCTTACTCAGCACATCCCCATGATCTGTGCTGTGTCGGGACAAGACTGCACTCCACATGTCCATACCTTCCCAGTGCCCTTTTCCCTCGTGATCTTCAAGGACGAGATATGCTGATGCGCCAGATGCGAGCCTAAGCTCAGCACCGATCGGTTCGATTTGGTCAGCTCGCTCGGTGTCGAGGACGATCAGTTTGCATTTTGTGAGCGTGATACAGTGTCGGAGGGGCTCCAGAGGCAGCAACCTTTTGGTGGGATCAGAACACAAACAATGGAAGGATGTGGAGGGCGATTTTACATGTTCACAAGAGCGGTTACAGCACCTAGAAGGTCTGTGTTACGAGGTTCGATAAGCCGTCGGTTTTGAATGAGGAAGAAAGAGAAGGAACGCACGGCACGCCCAGAATACGACCAAGTAATTCGGACAATTGTGAGAGCAGATCGCTACTCGATCGCCTATGCCGAACATAAGTGGAGAGCAAGGCCAAAGACTGACAAGGCATCATTACCTTTCCTAACGTTGTAAACATCTCTGAGGATGGTTGCACATTTGACCGCCTTCTCCAATGTCTCCTGGAAGGTGTAACGCTCTTTCTCATATACAACGTAAGTCTTGTCAGAGTGCTTCTTGACCGAGTGCAAAAAGAGGTGTCGTAGAGACGGCCAGAGATTCTTCCAGACCTTCAGGACCCTCCCGTCAATGATCTACATTGCTTTTTAGCTTGAAAGGATACGGCATGACTATGATCGATGAGTATTCACGCGAGTTTCAATTTCGAGCAAGCTCCCTGGTCCTGTGAGTATTCTGTCGGCTAGCATTTCCTCGCGTTAGCATGTCTGAATGTCATTGCAATTTGGAAAGCTTACCTTCTTCAACAGAGCAGCGGGGAGTCCATATTTCACGGCCGGGGTCCGACATGGTGGATGAAAAACAAGCATCTGATGCATGCCATTGAAGGATATATCTTCCAACGGTGATGGAGAATGTTCATTCGGAGTGTGACTATAGGAAATGATTTGCGGAGCTGAAAATGTTTCCGCAAAAGGATTCAGTCTGGCAGGAATTATAAATAATTGTGGTATGAAAATTTGAAGAAAAGTATGTATTTTCTTAAGATTTACGGTTACATAAAAGTTACCCCGTGGCCGAGGCGCCTGGCACATCTTTTCTGATCGCTGATGATATGTATCTAATGGAGCCGGCCGCACAGAGAAAACTGACTTCGCTCTGATTCAGGGCCAGCATCGCGAACATGCTGTTTGATTTCAGTCGTCCCTGACGTGTTCACAGCCGCTGTAGTGAGAAGGAACCTCACCTTGTGCCAGACCTCGGCATCCGCGTAGGGTGACAGCGGGTTCTCATCAATATCATCGAAGGCCATATCGATGTAAGAGCTTTACGTTTTTGGAGTTCCGAACACGGCGTCTGAGTGCAGTGAGTAGAGCAGGAGCAATCAGATTTGGGTATGAAGATTCTCATTTATTTTCCGGAATGGGCACTCCGGGAGACACGGGCTTGAGATACGGGAATATTAAGGGAGATTTGTATACCTACTAATCCTTCCGTTTTGCCTCCACGATGTCAGTATTTTACAGTGTATGATTTTACATCCTGAAAGTTATTCAAGTTAGTAGAGCTCCCATTTTCGTGTGGTTCATCATCTATTTCCCCCCATTCTGTATGCGACCCGGCCGCATCTGATGGCGAAGTTGCCACGAATATCATCTGAAAGCTTTAATTGGCAAGGTCTATCTTTCGTCTGGTACCCCCGTTTTCCGTAGCTTATGGGACAACTCCCGGACCTGTCAGTTCGTCAAAGATTCGAGGCAGCTGTCTTCTATAAAATATCCCCCCTGACACATTTATAGGGTGCATTCTGTCCTATAATGGGGATGATGAATATTCCTCCCAAAAGTCGCACCGGCATTTACTTTGAATCCAAGCACCTAACTATCTCAGTTTGCCTTAGACTTACAATTTTGGTATACGAGTGAGTCTGAGATCAATCTATTTGCGTACCGGGTGAATTGATATCGGCTAGTGTTCAACTCCTTATATCTTCCCTTTCATCTGGGTCCAGTGAACACGAAGCCAACAATCAGGACCACCCAGAAACACCTCGGCCATATTCGTCGCCCCGCCGTGATCATCAGGAACACTAAGTTCATTTCTCATTTCATTTAAGCTCGAGCACTCGGGATTCAAGTCGTGAACGCTGGCAACCATGTCTTCATCTCCTCCCCGTAGGCTCAACCTGATTACCTCCCAGGGTGGTCTCCTGATTGGTATCCTCTTCAGTGTTTTGTTCGTCCTTGACAATCCAGAATGTTCTTGTGCTGACGACATTTTTTGCGCTGCAGTCTCTTCGGTATATCGACGGTTCAGACATGGTTCTACTACCAGCATTATCCCAAAGATCGCAAGACCTTGAAATTTATGGTGGGTTTAGTGCCGCTACTAGACTGAAAGGTCCTTAGCTGAAACCATTGGACAGGTTGCGACATTGTGGTGAGTATCATTGCTGTGTGCGCCAACATCGTAGTGATATGAACTGCCCTAGGATTCTCGAACTGATTCACGCCGTTTTTGCCTGCCATTCCATCTACTGGTATCTCGCCCTCAACTACGCGAATCCGGCTGCGTTGGGGACATCGATCTGGTCCGTGTCGTTTGACCCGGCGTTGTCGGAATTAGTACTGATTGTTGTTTAGGAGCGCAGATGTACGCACAGCACATCCTGTTTATAGAACATATCTTCTGATTGACGTGTTGATACTTCCTAGTCAACTTTGATTGCATCGGTCAACTCATTCTCTCGTTCATACTAACAAGCGCCCGTGCTAACGTATCATCGTTACCTTGTAGGGTTTGATTACATTTCAGGTTCACGTGTTCTTTGCCTGGAGAGTGTGGAAATGTAAGATTTCCCTCTCTCTCCTTTCAAGTCCATCGTGTACTTATATAGCCTACAGTGTCCGCCGGCAGGCTTCCCGTTCTTCCTACTATGATCGTTTGTTTGCGCATTCTTTTGGGTGGTTTCGAGCTGATAAATATTACTAAGATATTTGTGGGATTTGCGGCATGTGGTACGTCCTGATACACGCCTTCCTCCCGACGGTGCTGATATGCTGTAAAGCCCTTACAATCAGTGCGAGCTCTCTATGTTTCTATACAAGCAACCTTGATAACCTTGACGTTTCCAATCTCAGCAACTTCAGGACTAAGGTATGTTCTGACGTTGATTTTGCCGATCAATAATAACCAATCCTACGGTGTTCTAGCTTCGCAGCCGGGACGTTTGCGAAATATCCTCATAGCATCAGCGTCACTTCGACCACCGCCCTTGCGCTTTCCGTATTTGCCGACTTGATGATAGCGTTCTCCATCTCTTTTTTCCTACGCCAGGGACGATCTGGCCTCACAAAGTCAGTGTGCATGCTCTATCCTCTAGAATTAATTCTTTCCTTTTTTTGCTGAGCTTTCTGTTTATCAGAACCGACCACATCATAAATAGGCTTATTTTTTGGTCAATGAATGTCGGCATTCTAACCGGGTAATATGCAACTTCAATGAAGACGGAGACCGCGTTAATTCTTTGAATTTTAGTCTCCTTGACTTGATAGTTCTAATCACCGTAAGTCGTTGGATGACCCATACATAATTGCGCTATTAATCAAACTTCGTGGTAGTCTGAAGCCCAAGACAATCTAAACTTCCTCGCAGTATTCGAAGTAGTCGCAAGTGGTAAATTGAATACTTACTGAACCTTCAACACATTCTGATTTTTTTAGTATATGCTAACTCTCTACTCGCGACGTAAGTCTCGCACTTTGACCGCGTATTCTTGTCTCATCGATCTCATATTCGCGTTTCTCAGCCTCAACATTCGCGCCATCTCGCGGGGTCAGGTCCTCAATGAAGACGGCACATCCCTCGAACTGGATAGCTCCGACTATTCTCATAGTGTCGACTTTACTGCAGGACCGAAAAATGGGACACAGAACCTCGTGAGTGGATCGTCGATAGGTTTTGTCCTTCAAGTCTAATATTAGCTGCAGAGCAAGACAGCCATTCAAACGGATGGGAATTCATTCTCCTCGGTCCCGGGTGCTCAAGACGCATCGGTGAGCCAACACATCTACCAGATCTGACTCGGTTGATATCAACATTCCATGGCACAGATGGGGAAGATATCAGAGTTCCATGCTGCGGCACCCGAGTAGTTCCTTGGCAGCGGGAACTTGAATAGATTACAGATTCCAGGCAAGTGGGTGTCGAAAACGACTCTGTGTCTAGATTAATCTGTACATATCAAGTCATAAGTTACTGCTAAAAAGATGTCTGCACTGTATCTATGACGAAGGCTTTACTCCTGGTCATCTGTGGAACTTCAAGGGCCAGAGGTCCGTGTCGATACATAGACAAAAACGGTCCAAGAGAATCCTGAGCGAGGAAAGTTATCAAAAAAGCTGTGCTCCAGCCTACTACCCAGTGGATCTCCAGCTGTGGACTGGGGACAGTTCATGTATTAACATGTATTATTATCGCCGACCTAAAAGTGTACGGAGAACACTGTATGGAGAAGTCAATATTTTGAACTAAAATATTGAATTTTATAACTGCATATTTTTTCTAAGATCTTGGCCGAAATATCAAAACATTATTCTTAATACTATTCCAATAAATCTGTTTATGGAAGAAATATTGAAAATTTCACAAATATTGAAGATATGGCCTCAATATTTTTGTGTGATATATGAAATTAATATACAGTTATAAATTTCAATATTATAGGCTAGAATTGAATTCTCCATGCAGTGTGAAGGAGTTACTGAATCTGATCTCAGTACGATATTGAATATACCCAATATAGATTTGCCTGTCATTTACTCCCCTCCTCTCAGTGATCATCTATGATAATGTCCGACCCCACCGAAGCGCCATCAGACCGCAGTCTTGTATCAGGGTTCAATCGATACCAAGATAGAACTCTTCAAATTTGTTCATTGGACAACCCTACATACTACTAAACCTTTGCCAACTTCTTTTCCGCCAAAAGAATGACAGAGATGGTATCATCAATCGTACTCTCCCATCGAACATACTCCTCCACGTGTAAGACCTCCCGCGCTCTAGTCACGTCAATCGAAGATAACTTTCTGGCAGGATCGGGCGCGCCCCCAGTGACAGAGGGTAGCCGTGACTTCAAGTCCGGCTGCTTCTCAAGGTACTCCACGGCCTCCTTCCATGTGAAGTGACCTCCTGATACAAGAAATCTCTTCTCCTCCGGCGTTTCAGAACGATCGACGGTTATTGCTTTGACATGGGCTCGGGCCACGTCGCGAACATCACAAAAGAATGGGGGAAGCTGGGCAGGCGGGGGGCGCCCAGGTTGGCCGTGAATCAAGCTATAGATCATGATGTTTGCACCCAGCCTGTCGGGCGTCACAGGTGGGAACTGTGCGTTGGGAGGGCCATATATGAATGGAGGATTAACTGCAAAGTAATTATAAATGCCATACATCTACAGTATTTCAACACTTACTTGTTGCAAGGTCCAATGCCGGATTCTCCTTGGCAAATTTCCATGCCGTAGTCTCAGCTATAATCTTGGCGGCGAGATAAGTCCAAAGCGGATTGTGAACACCATTAAGAAATTCTTCTTCCGTCACAGAACCCCAGTCTAGCACGGGAATGATCTTAGCAGCCTCACCCAGAAGAATGTGAAACTGACCTTTCTCGGTGAAAACGACTCCTTGATAGGTCTTCTCGAGAGATGCTGCTCAGTACCAGATTCAGAACAAGATACCCATAAAAATGGTCAACCAGACTTACGATCTAGAGTGGTTCCCCAGCTACTCGTCAGGACAACCTTCGACACGCCGGCCTTTAGAGCGGCAGCGAGCACATTCAACGTCCCATTCTTTGCCGTCTTTAGGTGATTTAGCAAAGTGCCGTCAAAGAGAGAATATATCCTTACTTGAAGAGTTTCTTGCGGAGACGCCTTTCCCGCTAATGGCGATGCAGTATGCACGATGAATTTAACATCTGTGGTTAAAGCACGAAAATGTTAGAACATTAGATCGAGCCCGGAGATAGTTGGTAACCTTTCAAAGCGCCAGAAAGATCCGAAGTCGCAATGTCATCTACCTGTACCAATGAGAAGTCCTTATTTTCTGCGATAGGCGCAGCTAGGAGAGATTCCATCCTGCCTGAGCGTACAGTCCTAGAGCGTGTAAGCCATCCGAATATACAGCTTATGATTTATTTATTGACATACCCACGAACAGCATATCCCTCAGCCAAGAGCAAGGTAATGATGTGAGAGGCCAAAAATCCAGAAGCACCGGTCACCTTGAGAAAGGCGCGTTAAGAGGCAGAGCGAACAGTATATGCACTTGCTCACCAGAACGATAGGTTTCGACATGTCTGCGTTAGAAGACGTCGTGATATTCCATCTTTTAAAGGATGCCTCAGGCCAAATTAAGAGCTGTGAGAAAGATCAGTCATTAGAGAAGGGAACAGAGGAGTGGAGACAATGGAGTCAGATGTTAGGGCCAATTATGGACACCGCGGCAGGCCATATTGGTTCATTTTTTAAAGGCCGGGTAATTAATTAATTAATTATGGTTGGCCATCCGGCTGATGCATCGCCAACTTTGTGAGTAAAACTATCCTTTCCCTAGTATTCTTGCTACCGCATTCTATCCATCACTCGAAGACCTTTCTTTTGAAGACCTTACGCTCATCAGGCCTGCTGTTATAGCAAGTCGTTCAACAGATACGGATCGCTCTGCGCGTGATTTCATGAGTCAGATGGTGAGATTGAGCTCGTCACAGAGATGCCTAGCGAAGTCGTGACCATCCAAAATGCTGACTGGGCACAGGGCCCGTGGATGTCGTGAGAGGCCCGATGCATTGATTTATAGTGGTACGCCTACCTCTTTTGTTTCATGCCGAAGCAAGTATTCACAATTCACCCCAGAAATACGGTTTGCGGCCAATATCAACGGCACAGGACCTCAGCGCCCAACCTGGGTGACTTTAGCATGCACCAAAGGCGTTCAGGTGGCCGCATATAGCCATACTGCAATCCATCAGGAAGCGCTGGATTGTTTGCCATCTACATTATGCAAGGTCGTACCTTTCTGATTTGTGATTACCATCGATTGGATGTACGTCTGAACCACTCATTTGTGAGCCTTTGATGAACCACCTTGCTCCTAAGCCGCGGACGTTCCAAGAAGTTGTACGTAGTCGCAATGATGGCCGTCTGATGGCCTCGCGTATCGCTGATATCGGTCGGTGGGTCATGGCGTGCGTTTTCTGACCGTTAACGTTGTTACTAGTACAAGATTGTACGGGAGAAACCGGACATCCTAGCGGAACATGTGTTTGCCATATTAGGTAACAAGATCCCGGTGGTGGCGAGGCTATAATTAGCAAAATAAGCGCTAGCATCTCCATTTCACTCTCGGAATGTATATTAGTCCGGAGTTCGCGCGATGGACATGCTTTTTTGATTGAATAGAAGTACGTTTCTCACGCTCTGTTATTAGTCGGACCGGTAGGCGTAATACTGCTGTCGCAAGCCATCAAGTGAATTGAGAGCGCAAGGGTGCCGAGCAAACTTGAACGGTTTGGAACCTGCAATCTTAGTCACATCCCCCGTCCATTTTATCATGTTTCTAGTAGATACCCAGATAGTGTCTTCTCTTTTCCTTGGTGTGCTGCTCCTCGCGTTCTGGCAATATCGTCGCAAGCTTTTGCGTTTACCCCCAGGCCCATCCAGACGACACCCAGGCGATCATGCTTTAGTATTCCAACCATGGAAAACCTTTTACCAATGGAACAAGACCTACGGTACGTCTCTCTGCGTCGAACCGGTCTGAAGCACTAACGCAATAGTCATCCATTAGGACCGGTCATCTCCTTTGCTCTAGGGGGGAAGAGAGTGATTGGTATGGTTTTTCCATGTCTCGTTGAATTCCTGCTGACAACGACCCCAGTATTAGGCACTTTTCAAGCTGCTCGGGATTTGTTAGTATCAAGAGGCAGCATATATTCTGGTCGACCACGAAACATAGTTGGGTAATGTCACTTTATCGCATCACATCTGAATCGAGTCAAGCTAACAATCCCCATAGGCATGAGATTTTGTCTGGCGGAATGCGAGGAATTGGAATGTCGGATGGCCCGAGATACAGGAAATGGAAGACTGTATGCGCTTGTGATCTAACCAATGTCTGATAACACTGAATTTTTCATCCAGTTGATGCAAGCAGGTATGAACAATACAGCGGCTCTCAATTACCAGCCGCTCCAATCGCTCGAATCGTTCCTCCTTCTTCGGGATCTGCTCAAGGATGAAGATGCAATGGAATACAAGCAACGTCTACGAAGGTGAGGTTATTGCGATTGCTTTAATGACAGCCTAACCTATCAATTCTCTTCAAAGATTTGCGATATCGACAATATTCTGCGTAGCATATGGTCGTCGAATTAAGACGTTGGAAGACAATATTGTTGTACAGAACATGAAAACCGGCGGATGTGAGTTCTTTCAGCTCCATGTGATTCATGTGCTGACTCGACGGTTTAGATTTTGGCAAGTAAGTCAAAACGAAACATGTTGCTATAGTAATCCGGGATGATCTTATCATCTTGTTTGTTTCCAGGATTCAGTACGGAAATTCAGTCTACTTTCGTACGGAGTAACCCAGCTGAAGGTACTCTGTTTCAGTGTCCCCGGAAAGTTTCTAGTTGATTCGGTACTAGTTTCCAGCCCAATCTTTACAGAGTATTTACTGACATGTACCTCTAGTGGCCGATCCTTTTGTGGCTTCCGGTAGGAACTTAAATTCGAGTAAACTTCTGAATAACAATGGCTATACAGAAATTTCTTCAATGGTTTCGGTGGGAGCCAGAGAGACACCGAGCCATGGACACCGAACTCTACATGGATCTTTTGGATGACGTGCGACAGCAAATGCAAAAGGGAACGGCGCATCCCTCTATGGCTTCTCATGGTCTAGAGAAACAAGAAGAATTTGGGCTTTCCGACGAAGAGACAGCCTTTACGCTCTCTGCACCATGGGCAGCAGGTCCCGGAACTGTATGCCAATTTCTTCATCCAAATTGTACTGGTTTAATCATGCCGCTTCCAGACCGTCGCAACCATTGAGATATTCCTGTGTATGCCGCGTTCTTCTCTGTCCTTCATTGACCTTAACGATTACAACGATAGTGGCTATGCTCTTGTATCCCGACACAATGAAGAAAGCCCAGGCTGAAATCGACTCTGTCGTTGGAATGGAACGGATGCCTGACTTTAACGATCTCAAGGTTCTTCCGTATCTCGAAGCGCTAATCAAGGAAACAACAAGGTAACCACTAGCTATGGTGGCTTTTCACACTTAGCTGACGCTTGATGCATCCTAGATGGCGTTGTGTCGCACCAACTGGATTTCCCCATGCTCCAATGACAGACGATTTTTATGAATGGATGTTCATTCCCAAAGGTAGCACTGTCTACGCTAATATATAGTGAGCATACATCTTCCAAAGCAACTCATGCATGCGTTTATTGCGTTATAGTGCAATCACTCAGGATGAAGCGATGTTTCCTAACCCAGGAGAATTTATCCCCGAGCGATTCCTCAATACGTCAGATCCGAATCTCATAAACTTCACTATACCTTTCGGGTTTGGTCGCCGTCAATGCCCTGGAATGCATGTAGCACTGCAGTCAGTGTCTATAGCTGTTGCGAGGTAACGTGGGACTCATTGACTGTGCTACTCCGTGTTCTGACGAATACAAGAATATTGTGGGCCTTCAACGTAATTCCGCCTGTTGATTCTCAGGGAAACAAGATATTACCGTCTGCGGATAGCTTTACCAGTGGTCTTATTACGAGACCGACGCCTTTCAAGTGCTGCTTCGAACCACGTAGTCAGAACACTAGAGAGGTTATCATTCAGGAGGCGGAAAGAGCCGAACTTGAAGCCTCTGCATGGAAGTCCTAGTTATTACTTCTCCTCCTTCTGTAAGATACTCATTTTACATCAACAAGTATTGAGTGACAATTCTAAAGCCTCTGGAGAACGTGGAACGATCCGACATTGAAATGGCATTGGATGGCTGCGAACAGGGTCACCTTCATGCCGACAGAAAAGAAATCCACGCACATAATCATTCCGCTGGTGTACTTAACACTGGGGAGAACATCGTTCCCTTGCGTGTCGACTGGTGGTGAAATGTCGCATGTCGCCAACGTCATTGCTACAGCCATAAAAACGGTGCTCTCTGCCAGATTATACCCAGGGCACGATCTTCGGCCCCAACCAAAGGCGAAGGTCGTTGGGACAGGAGGTGGGTGGGCGGCAAGGTGACGACTCGGATTAAAAGTGAGGGGATCTGGATACCATTTTTCGTCGTGCAACAGACCCCTATGTTATGATGCCTTCAGTTGATAGGTGACAACAGTCATTCTCCGCGTACCAGATATTGGCGATGACTAGAGTGCCTGCGGGAATGTCGAAACCGCGATATACATCGGAGACTCTTGCGCTGTGGCCAGCTGTTGAAAATATCCTCAGGAACTGATACAACCTATGAGACTAAGCTTACCGAACGGGAGTGCTGGATTCCACCTGAATACCTCTTGCACAATAGCATTGACAAATGGTAAATTTGGTCTGTCGGCTAGGAGAGGAAGTCTATAGGGTCCTATCACGGATAAAATTTCCTCTTGCGCCCGTTGTTGAATATTCCGATGAAGAGTCATCGCAAGGAAGAAAGAAGAAATAGCACTGATGTTCTGCAGCTAAAATAAGTCCATAATTAATAGACGAGAAGAGGCAAAGTTACCGTGTCAGTACCAGCTGATGGAAATTTCAGCATAAAAGATGTTTATAGCAGAAGAAAAGATATACCTCCATACATGTCGCCCGCAGCTTTTTTCAAGATCTCTGGATCAGTATCTGCCTCGGAATCGTTTGTCTTCAGCCCATTGGAAATAAGTGATGGAAGGGCGTTCCCGGATTTCTGCATATTTTCGTTCATGCAGGAAACCATCTGTGGTAAACAAGACTTCTTACCATTTGCTCGACCACGCGCTCAAAGGGCGTGTTCCAAAACCTGGAAAGCGTGTCGCGACATTGAGCAGCCTGGTTCTGAAATTTGGCTCCAGGGAAGAAAGCAGGAATGAATCTCACTATCAGTGTTGAGAACCCGTCAGATTGTCCCTTGAAACCGACATAGACGAAGTTAACGCTCACAAAAAGGAAGTCCGTCGACGAGATACTTATTGGGAGTCAACACCAAAGAAAGGTTTCGCATGACTTCCTTCGCTAAATTGGTCAACTCGTCGGGTTCCGAGCCCACAGACATGACATGCCCGTATGCCACCCTCATTATGATAGAAACTGCCATACTGCCAGTATGTGAGCCATGCTGAAGAAGTGAAGTCAAAAGTAGCCGACTCTTGTATATTCTTGAGGAAATCCTCAGGCCGCTGTATATGAGAAAGACATAGTCGACGAGCATTCTCTTCTATGACTCCGGCATGGTTTTCGGTGACCGCCCGAAAGTTGAGTTCGCTATGAAGGAGTTTCCTTGACTGGCGTACTGATTCGTCACCCGACTTGAAAACTAGCGAAGGTCCAAACCCGCTTCTATCAGCATCGTCGAGAGTTATGAGTATATTAATCGACAAATTGAGAATCGCTGAAGCTCACAGTTCGCCCATAACCCTTCGTGGTCTGTCAGAAAAGTTTGATGACTTCTTCTCAAATAGATCTTTAATACTCTCAGTCGAATTCAAGATCAATAGTGAACGGCTGAAGATACGAAGATAGACCATATCACCTAGTAGAACATAGCATCTATTTTAGAAACAATAGGTATTAAAATGATGTGTCTAGTCTCACCAAATTCCCTACCCCAAGCCGAGAACTGGAGCCACGATTGTTCAGTCGAGACTTGGAATGCGTTTCCGGCGACAGGCCAACGGTAGGGCCCCGGAGCATATTTGAAGGAACTCGAGCGTTTCCACACAAGTGCAGCGAGAAAGAGACCAATGCACGTAATTAACCCGTACATTGAAAGATTCGGCTTTAGGATTTGAAGGCATTCCTCACTTTTAAATAGGCGGTGGCACAAACCATCAGGAAAACACTAGTAAGTAAAAATCAACAGATCCCTAGTACTAACTACCGTGGAGCCCATTGTCACCCCGGGACATTCAACGGCGACGCCGGCGAAGACGCATCGATGAATCTTTGCAGGATATCATGATCCCGAAGCAGCACATCTGTCGCCGTCAAATGAAGCGCTAGATTCCCCACACTGTGATGCGATGGTGGAAAGTAGGTGGAAATAGCCGGATCTGCCGCTCCGCGTCACAGCATATCTGAGTCACATCTCTTCTCGTCTCATCATCATTCGGCACTAGATGGGCCACATGCGTCTGCTAGCTTCTTATCATTTTCATCAGAGCTTGATGCCATCGACACAACGGAGATTTGATTCGTGAGATTGTGCAAAATGCGAGGTGGCGGCGCAGCCCTTGAACAACCTTTTTGCACGACCACGGTATTCTGATGATTTAGTTTGAATAAGTAGATCATCTCTACATCATTCCATTTCTTGGTCCAAAGGGAAAAAATCGGGGACCCGGCAACTGGAGTACCTATACATAGGACTTGAGGTGAGGAAGTCGACTCCCGTGTTCGATACTAACTAGTTACCACAATATACCTGTGGGTCCTATTGCACTCTTCTCGTAAACATCTAGTCTCAGACTGTATGAGTGCGTACATAAAGTGGGACTTTTGGACGTAGCAGTCTGGGAACAATCCGGGAAGTATGCTCAGTCCACGATAGTGACTAGTCTGATCTTCGTGCCACCCTCCCTTGCTTGTTCCTGTAGAAAAGAATGTCGCCTATTGGTATCAACGTCAAATTAAAGTTAGGGACCGAGCCAAACGGCGAGAAATGAGGTTGAGAACGTACCATCGTTATCCACAAACTGGCAGTTGTTATAGTTATCCCAGAGAGTACGGAACACATGTTTGTCTGAGAAATTGTAGTGTTCACCGATGAAAGACTTTAGATGCTGAGTTGCCTCTTCGCCGTTATCTGGGGTTATCTTAGCGATAAAAGGGACAGTAATGAAAGAAGACTCACAAAACGGTATCTTTGGAAAGAACTGTGAAGACATGGGCGGAATTAATGTATGCCTGGACAAGGATTGTAGTCCACGTACATGGTGAATGACGTGGAAGTGTGCTACGTCGTGAAAGAAGAAGCGTCCGTGCCATCCCAAGAAATCTCTATCAACGGTGGCGGCAGCACCTCGTGGAAAATTCCACTTGTTCTTGCGGTAATGGGGCAGAATAGGGTCGGTATGGTGAAGATACGTTATCATGACAACTTGCAACTCGCAGTCAGGGTCTTAAATTGCCGTTAGCATGGTGATTGACTTACACCAATGGTTCACCTCTAACCACGGAATTCCGTAATATCTGCAGACATTCCACCACCCATATTTGGCGCAGATGCTTGCGGTGATAAATATCATTGAAGCCATCCCTATATTGGACAGTATCACCACATTACGCTGTGACCTGGTGAAGATGACGGAAGAGGCTGTTTGTCATGAGAGCATTGAGAAGTCGCTCAACAAGCTACGCAAAACACGTACGGTCGAAGTGGTTGGTCCGTTTTGGATAGTGCTTCTGCCCGGAGACATTATATACTAGAGGTAGTAGAGATTCATATAGCGTACGATTCGAGTGGTCGAGCTAGACTTACAGAGGTACGCGGGAAACGCAAAGAACTGTTGACGAAGCAGCATATACAGGGTATAAATCGGAGTATCCGAGAATATTTCTTCGTAGTTGATCGTTTCGTTGGGGTGTTCATCAGGTATGCTGAGATCGCCACGAGTCTTTGGAACATACACCTCATCATTTTCCATAGAGGCGTGGTTGGTGTGATGACGATGATGGGATATTTTCCAGCTGAAGTAAGGTGTGAATAATGAGCTATGGATGAGCTAGATTAATGCTGTAGCATGAGTGTCCTTTCTATAAAGATGTCGATGAAGTACTCACGAATCCAAGAATGTCATTCAACATCCCGTAGCTAGAAAAGGCCCCATGGCCACACTGTGTAATACAGTGAACTGACAATGTCATGCAATACGATAGGTAGAAAATACCTCGTGGCCGATGACCCAGAGACCCGTTAGAACGAGGCCTTGATACCACCAGCTGGAGATAATTAGAAAACTTCAGCCTAAATAGCAGTTCACGTACTAGATAGCCCAGGCAGTAAATCTCAAAAGCTCTCTGTTCCAAGAGCTCAAGACCTGGGAAGTCGCTAGTCCTTCAAAATACGGATCGATTAAAGTAGCGCAGAGCCCTAGAGTTATGGCTAGCAAAACATCTCTAGCGAGGTACAGAGTGCTAAGATGCAATCGGCGAACAAAGAGATGGGACGGTATGGCGTTCCTTATTTCGTTTAGCGACCTGGATCCGCGGTGAGAAACAAGGTGATTGAAGTTGCGAAGAGAATATACCAAGTCATCGGAGTATATGAAGGTAAATCTCTCTCGTTGTAGGCCTTTGTTTGCTTGGTTTCTGCCATGGTATTTTTGGGAGGTAGGGAATCGTTGATACGTTTCATATAGAACATTTATACCTGCGGAAAGTCAACACATTAAACTAAATATTAACAGCAGGTAATGTGAAATGTCTACGTAATGATCATCTTTGCGATAAGTAATCACACGAACCGGTTCGCAGACGGGCGAAGCGAATCCAGAGATCTTTGAGGCATCTTGCTAATTGTGAGATCGCGGTCCTGCGGGTAAATTGATAGCGAAAGGACATCCCATTGCATCTGATAGACGGATTGCGCAGAACTGTACAAAGATGTATATACAGGCACTTTTGGAAAAGGCATACGGCGACACTCGGATTGATCATCACGATTCTGATATCGGATCCTTACCCACTCCGTATCAACCTCATATCGGACAATGTGCATCGCCGACTCGGTGTTCTCTTGCGAATGTTTCACCGATGATGTGCTGGAAATATGTGGTAGGAGGATGAATCATTGATACTTCGATATATGCATAGACAAGATAATGAGATAGACATCCGAGTCTTAGCCACTAGGTAAGATAGAGACAGCCGTGGGCTAGTCAACCGAAGGCTCGAGTTTAGCGTCCTTTCCCTCGCGCGTTTAACCCCCTGGAGTGCGCTACGAAGCCATCCAAGAACCGGTTCTGGCCCCATCTATCTTTGTAATAAGCGACGTCATCTACATTCGTATAAGCGACATGGTGTCATGGATTCATTGACACTGACCATCATCTTCCACAAACTGACAGAGGTGGTAATTTCGCCATAGGACAGAAAATACTGGTTCCGACGATGCATGGTATTGATCACCCAGTATTTCTTTTAAAATTAGCGTGGCTTCGGGAGTATGATCTACGGTAACTTATAAGAAAGTGAGACGTTCGCGGAAGACGCAACACTCAACACAGAGGCATTTTAGGGAAGAGATGATGGGCCACATGAAAATGGGCAATCTGAGTGAGGTGGGATTTTGGCTGCGAATATAGGAATACATGAAATGCATACATTGTGCAAGAAAAAGCGGCCCTGCCAACCAAGGAAATCCCGGTCCATGGTTGAAAGCGCTCCTCGAGAGAAATTCCAGGCGCTTCGTCGGTAATGAGGGAGCTTCGGATCCGTATGTTGCAAAAAGACGATCATCGTTACCCAATGGGAAACCATTAAGCAAGGTATCCCATACAGACGGAATACCTGCCATCCTCCACACCTAATAGAAGCACAGCGAACGGCCAAAGCGGTGAGAAGGATACCAAGGTTGGACATGATCACTGCCCAACGCTGATTCCGCAGGAAGAGGGCATTTGAAAATGCTGGAGACTGCCTATGAATTTAGGATATTATAAAAGCACTGACGGGAAGCGCACGATTAAAATGCCCAGTAGCCTTCGGATATGTTTTCTGGCCAGATACATTGAAGAGCAAATAAACTGGAAAGCCTGCTATTTGCTGCACTACCAGGTGCATCACTGTCACTATAGGAGTGTCCTCAAAAACACTATCTTTAATTAATGATTCGGAGCGCGTTTGTGGTACCCAGCTGAGTTTTATGATAAATCAGAATAAGAGCGACCACTGAGCTTTATATGAAACATACTGTTCATCTTTCTCCATTGAAGCATGGTGACGATGGTGAGAGTGATGTGTAATTTTCCAGCTGAAGTACGGTGTCCAGAGAGCGCTATGACAGACCTGAAATCATCAATGAGGTAAAGGTAGTTGGAGTGGTCACTGACAAAACCAATGATATCACAAAAACGTTGAGACGTGAAAAGTGAGCCATGGCCGCACTATATCTACCATTAGCACAACGCATATGAATATGAGAAACTTTAACCTCATGCCCGATGACCCAGATGCCGGTTAGGACAAGCCCTTGGAACCACCAACTTTACAACGAGATTAATCCAGGTGATGCACGAATTTGATGACTCGGGAGAACACTTACTACGCCATCCAAGGGACAGAAAGAAAGACATATTTTAACAAATAACAAGTAGCTGTCTCGCAATTCATGCACGACAAGACAGTGTCAAGTCGTAAAACCCCGTAGGCAAGAGTGAAAGACAGAGCAATATCTCGTACTAACAGCCGCAATGATGCCACATTGCTACACTTGAAAAGATGGGCAGGTATTGCTGTCTTGAGCTCATGAAAATTCCTGTCATGCATGAGTCCCGAACAATGGCATAGTCATAGTTCTAGAATCAGCGACGTACATCGTTGGTAGACTTGGACTCGCTTGTTGATCCATACTGAGTACTCGGACAAAGGTTAGCTACCAGATAATCAGTGAGACCACGCCCCTCTTATAGAACCGAGCCAGTTCACATTAATATTCAGTGGGCTCCAAGCCTGGAATGGTCAAGGCAGCATCGTGATATTTTTGACGAAGATTGATCTGATGACATGCGCGATTGACGTAGACATTGAACGCGATGAACGTGATTCCAGTATCGGGAACGTTGTTAAATAATATCTATTTTTGTAAGCTAATTGACGAATGGGACAGTGCAAAACGCACCGACAACAGCCTGAATCAGAAACCTGATACCAGCGAACATGGACGTGGGGCATCAGAAAAGCATCTGAAATTTTCTGAGCAGTGGCAGAAGCCCGTCCGTAGCATTAGAAGCAACATTCTCCGAGCGCAGTATGGATGGTGAGTCCGAGGTCTCAGGAAAGAAGCGGTTTCTTGATTGAATGCCGACTCGGGGTTCACGGGGCGGCGTTTTAGTCAATACAGACCAAATACAGACGTTGGGCTAATCATGGTTATGGATGCCCTGAGCACCTCGGAGGATGTTCACATATTGGTCGACAACCACTACTGCCGTGAATAGTTAGTACCCTCATGCTTGCAAACTCTATTCGTGATCAAGGCGGAGGGGGTTAGAATTGATCAAGGACCTCCCTAGCGACATGGGTGTTTCGTAAGTCCTTTCCTCCAAACCACTACAGATTTATTGTCAAACTCTCCCCGCCACACCGAGAGTCCAATCTCGATGGTGAATGTAGCCTCGGCGCTGTCCATATGGCATCCTGCGTAGAATTATCGCCTTGTTCGAACCTCGAACGTCGTTATTGCGACTCGCCGATAGAGGCGGAAAGACCAGTTGTAGCAAAAATAGTATATAGTTTCCATAATTGTGCAGTATTTGAGTCAATTGTTCGATCCCACAGGTTAGAGGGGCGTATGGCGTCCTAAATACGTTTATATGGAATATTACCGGCTCTCAGCTTTGTGCTCAACTTAGTACACTTGCGTCGTACCCGCTTTTCGTTGAATATAATATATCGTAATGCCAGCATGCATCAATTTGATACATGTTCAATTCACGACTCGAAGATGTAAAAATAGACGCATTGACTTAGTATGAAAAGGGAAATAATACACTTGTGAGCCATAAGGAGACATCAATGGATAAGCATCGAGCTTCATACAAGCACGCGGTGCAAGTCATTTCAAAATCAGGAGGTTTTATCTCGGCTAATCATCGCAACACTGAACGTGGAAGTTCATTGAGCATGATTCGAGAAGACTTTTTCAACCCACCAGGGCCAGATGGAACGAGTCATCACATCATGGGTACCAAATAGGCACTTACTAATGTCAGTTGGCGTAACAACACTTCTGATTCAAGGGGACCTGGGATTAGTATTCTTACGATGTATTGAAATGGGGTTACAGCCTGTAAAAGCCTCAAATCTTGAACCAATCTTGAACAGTAGCTCATTCATAATTATTCCATTAGATATTCAAGTTAATATGTAACGGGACATAAATCAGAGTGTACTAAACGACTCCCAACATGAATAAAAGCTGTCCTTTCGGCACCGTGGTTGTACCAAGTTTTGAACCAGTGACATAACCTTGGGGCATCAAAAAGTTAGTGGAGATGCGCAAGTTAGGTTCTTCGGGTTCGGAGGTGATTTTGGGATGATTTGTTGCCTCTATCGGCATGATGAGAGTAATCTCTGATAAACATATGAGTCGTTGACGGGGGCCTGGCCTAGGTCCGTTGAGTGGCCAGTGAGATATGGGCGCGCTTATGGACCCGACTCGTGCCACGGAACTGGGCACCTTCCCGATCGAGTTGCGATCGGGCCGACTCAGATCACACTCAAGCCCTTCAAGTTACCATTTGCGGTTGCATTGAATCTGTCGTAAAATGGGGGACCAGTGCGTTTCCAGTCTGTACACGCGCGGTGTCGAACCAATAGTATTTCGCTTGGGTGAGCTCTGCAAACACATGAGGATGTGCATTACTACACTGGGACCTACTTTTATACTAAGAGACTATTCACTAACACTTTCCACACTTTTCCTTCTTCTCCCTCAGCCAGCAAGATCAGCATGATGCCGGATTGCCAGATCCCAAGAGAGTCTGGGTCGGGTATTATTTCTGAGCTCTTAAATATTAATTAGATTAGTCCTGGCCACTACATTCACACCGCATATCCCAGTCTTGATTTGAATTTGAATGAGATATATACATGGTCTAAGACTCGCTGCAATGTGTCATGAACCGATGGATAATGCTTTGAGGTCGGTCTATAGCCGAGGACAAGCTCAAATCGAACTGTCATACATGACTTTCATTCTAATCACTTGCACCCGTAGTTCCAAAGTGGCACGTCTCAGAGCATCCGCGGACACGAGTACTATCCATGACGTTCTGGGTATGAATTCAGAACCTGTAAGTGAATGAAGAAAATTGTTACAATCTATAAAGGATAGATAAGTGTCCAGTTGTACATGCGACTTGGGCGTTCGCAGATCTCATAGCGCGAGCGCATATCGAAGAGTGAGGTCAGAAGCTGATTCGCAAGAGGACCACTTATAGTAGATAGACTAGGAACAAAACATTAGCTGTGGAAATGACCGCAAGGATAAATATCGATACAGTTTGCAGTCATAATAATTCATTCCTCTTATTCAACTCCCATCTGGGAAGTGGCGACCAACTTAAAAGTCTCAGTAGTCTACCAGGTTATACCTTGTATTCCAACAAACCGCATGATTCGATACGAAGATTGATATGAATGATCCAAACCTGTGATTACAATCCTTCCGGGAGGTAATTAGTATTTACTATCAGACAATACGAACTTGAAGACCAGAATGACGTTTCCGGTGTCATGTGTTGTAGTGAGTATCACAAACGTGTAGGAGACCTTACGAGTAAATCGAGGTCAGATGTTGGGCTAAATAGTATCATATCGAAGACGCGTCTCCAATAATGAACACCGGTTTATTTATTTCAGCGTCAAGACATCGACTCACTAACAGCGAAAGTGGATTGACTCTCGGTTCCGCCACCACGGTCTGCCGCATGATGAAGTCAGGTATCTGGATTCTTTACACGCAGCTCCTCAGCGAGAAGAGAACACCAAGTTCCGTTGGTGTCATATCAGCGCTCTGCAACCAACCCCGCGCAGCTGTATGGCCGTGACATTCCATTCTTCATATGCCGACTAGTACGGTACAAGAGTTTGCGCACGTCGGGCAATATGTTTTTAGTATCATGAAAGACAGACCCGGGGACTTCCTGGGAGACAATGGAAGCCCTAGACCGTATAAGAGGCGGTCAATGGAATGGAAACCTTCAAGCGAACTAGCACTCGCATTTATTTCACGTCCCCAAACCATTTCACGATGTTCGCTCGTCTCTCTGCCTTCACTATCGCGGCCTTGACTCTCCCAGCCCTTGCGTCCGCCACGGCGCTTCCGCGAGGAGAGGGGTCCTGTTCTTCGGGCACGCTTCAGTGCTGCCAATCTGTCCAGGACGTGAGATTCATTACATTCTCCCAGCTGAAGATGTAGCACTGACCGACGAATCGACAGCCTTCATCCAAGCCTGTCGAAGCGGTTCTGGCTCCGCTCGGCGTCAACCTTGGGGATCTCGCTGCTGATGTGTAGGTTTCCATGCCCTGATGAATGTCTGCAACCATGGCTAATTCGCTCTTCAACAGTGGGCTCACTTGCGACCCCATCACGGTGATCGGGGCTGGGAGCAATCCGTGCTCTACCCAGGCAGCCTGCTGCACAGGCAAGGACTATGTGAGTAGGAGTTGAATTATCAAGGAAAGACTGATAATAACCGTTCTTGATAGAACAACGGCCTTGCTGTTCTTGGATGTATCCCTGTCAACGTCGGTGTATAAATCAGTCTTTTCTCCGTACTTGTTTCTGGGAAACATGACCTTTTGAATCGAAATGTTTGGCTCAGAATAAGAACTGCCTGAACTATAAGTGTCGGATTTGAGAGCTGCAGAAAAGGACATCGTCCTTGAGAACCATCTTCTACAGAATGAAAAAGGTTTGTACCCCTCTTTGTCTCTCCGTTTCAGAACTCGGATTCGGAGATGTCTGTCATAGGATCCTCTCATTTCCCGACACTTAGACTCTGTTCCCAGTAGTACAGCGCAGAATGCGACACCATATAGAGGCCCACATACGATAAGATGCAGTCTCGGCCTAGGCTTGGTGGTGGTGGTGGTGATGGCTTGGCACGCGGTCCAAGGTTGCAGGCTTCTATGATTCACAATCTTCTCGTCAAGCGTAGCGTTCAGGACACCGCTGACGTACCAATCTAGTCAACGACTGCTGCATAGTTCTTCAGGTCTTCGAGAACTGAAGACACGCTGATATCGAGATACGTCATGAACATCGTAGCCTTAGGGGACGCTACGGGGAACCCTGGAGATATCTCCCTGGTCGAGTTCTGGGTAGTCGTCGGAGCGGTATTCTTGTAAACAGAACGGCAACAGTATCTTCAGCAGAGCCCGACAGACATCGGGTTTATGGCAAGGGTACGATTGAATCGAGGTGGCTTGTAATGGCATTCCGTCAACGACTTATTATGTAGGAGACCACGGTATCAACTGAAGGGTGATATACAGGAATAGTCTGAAACTAATTGCTCCTGCGACGATAAAATGAATTCGAGTCCACGAACAAACAACTCCCTAACGTACCAAATCCCAAATCCCAGCTTCGTTCTAATGCGCTTCATGCAGAGTTCCTTGCATCGCTGGCCAGATATTCCATGCCAAAAATGCCCGTAAAATAAAGGAAAGATTAGGGATCCAGGCCAGACCCATACTAGCCCATGGTGGTCGATGGTCAAGTAAAGTTGGCGGTGACGGCAAATCCCGGCGACCCTTGCAAGCAACCACCCATGACTATCGTCTCTCATGAAATGTTCACCATCGAACGATTGAAATAGTGTCTGGTAGCACCTATCTGGTTCGATTTTAGGAATGATTCTATCGTTTGGGTGAGCCAATGTTTTGCTTTCGTCCTAGTACAGGTTCTCATAGTATCACCAAGAGTGGCTCTCGTCCAATCTGATTTCAGTCTGGTGTCATCCGCACTCTCTCAATCGCGACTTTAAGCAAATGAAATAAAATGAACAATGACTAAAAATACGAGCCTCATTGGCCTGCCTGTCAAAAAATTACACCAGACTGGTCCAAAATAAGTTGGTCAGTGTGTGACCGCCTAGGTCCGACGGTAACGTCAAGGTGCGGAACGATCTACTCTTGGAATGAGTATTTGTCTGACTATCTATGTATAAATCAGGTGTACAAGACAGAACGGGTGCAGGTTAAGTACAGCCAGCCGGTGGGATGACTATTGACACCGCTCTTTGAGGTCCTGTGAGCATTACAAAAGAACGCATCTTGATAGGCTTCAACTTTGCTGCAGTTGGATGTGCTATTTCATTTACGCATAATGTAAAATGCGTGCAATCTCGACACAACTAGTAAAATCTGCCTTTGAAGGCGTTCTTCACCACTAACCCTGCCTTGCATCATGCTCTAGGTCCTGGAGTTGCTTAGTGAGTGCGGAAGACTTGTGACCTGAGCTTCTTCTGAATGTATTGAAGCTACAGACTCGCGCCATTGAACGCAATCCCTCTTCAGTTTTGCGATGACGTCGACCTGGAGACATATTGCATGCTAGTGGTGTCTTCCAAACTCTTATCTCTAGATATCTCATAAAAGGACCAAGTGTGGTTGCCAGCTTCACATCAGGTCCCTCGATTTCAAGATGGCGCCCTCAGTTGCAGAGCTCTCCAAGACCGAAGAAATACAATCCCCCAAGAAATCCACCATCAAACAGACAGTGCGGATTACTTGTGCTTTTATAGTTTTCCATTGGCTCACCGGCGCCCATGTAGATCGCACCTGGAGCTAGCTATCCCTTCTATTTACCTTACTGGGACAGTGATGAGAAGTTCCCTCCCACCCAAGTCTTCGGTAATTTTTATTCTTGCAGTACAACTTCTACCTCACTGACATACTCGGTAGAACACGTCGACCCCGGATCGCGTGCTGACCGTTCTAAACCTCATCTTCTTGGGCCCAACACGAATACCAAGACTCTCAGCCCGTACATCGGAACGGAAGTCTCGGGCATTCAGATCTCGGAACTGACGAAGGAGGGTCTTGACGAGCTTGCTCTATTCACGGCTGAGCGAAAGCTCCTCCTCTTCCGCGACCAGAACTTCAAAGATCTCACTCCAAAGCGCCAGATTGAGATTGCCAAGTGCGCCATTTCTACAGACATCGTTCGCGTTTTGCTAATCATACTTCGCTTCAGTCACTTCGGTCCCATTCAGAGACACCCTACATCGGGAAATGTCAAGGGTTATCCAGAATTTCACGTCGGTGAGATTTGTTACACGTCATTGCGAATCTATGAATTAAAAGAACTTTAGTTTACAGGGACGCCGACAACGATCGATTCATCGAATACTTCGGGGAAGACCGTATCAGCAAAACGAGCTGGCACTCAGATGTCGTACGTGTCGTCTTCCTCATTCACTAATGAACAAATAACCAAGTTCTCCCTGCAGTCTTATGAGCGTCAACCACCCGGTACCACATTCTTCTTCATTTTAGATCAAGTTCGTTATTCTTGAGTTCTACGCCCCGACAACCCGACTTACTTGATCCCGTTTCAGCCTGAAAGCGGCGGAGACACCCTTTTCACATCTCAAGTCGAAGCGTACAATCGTCTGTCCCCAGAGTTTAAGAAACGACTCGAAGGTCTCCGGGCTGTGCATACAGCTGTTCCCCAAGCTGAACATTCCCGAAATCGAGGAGGACCCGTACGTCGGGAACCTGTTGAGAACGAGGTTGGTTAATGTCCTCTCAGTCTATCCCTTAATGTCTCATTGAAAGTTAGCATCCTCTCGTCCGTGAACACCCGGTAACAGGAGAAAAGGCTCTTTATATAAACCAGGGTTTCACCAAGCGTATCGTTGGGTACAAAGCGGAAGAGTCTGAGTATCTGCTCAAGTTCCTCTTTGACCATATTGCCAAGGGCTCCGATTTCCAAGTGAGAGCGACCTATAAACCTGGAACGGTCGTCATCTGGGTGAGTGCTGGCTTTTCTATTGATTTTACGTGCCGCTGAGGTCTGACGGATGTCCAGGATAACCGACTTACTGTCCATTCGGCGACAGTTGACTTCGATAATGTCCACAGGAGGCACGCAGTCAGACTTACCCCTCAAGCCGAGGTGCCTATTTCAGCCTGAAATGCAAACAGAAATATATTACATAAATGTATCGTTGTACAAAACAATGTATTTGTACGTCTTCATCCAGTCTAAGAATTTATGACCCCAGGTCAAATCTGGTTAAACGGCGTCATCAGAACAGTGTTTGCAAGGTGTACGCCGAAAGGGCGGTCATGGAAAGAAACATGAGGATGTACTGGGGGATTAGGAAAGCAGATAAGTGCTCTGCACTTCCGGTTCCGCTATACACTTGCGTTACAAATACCTATAACAGACATCAGCTGAGGTAACTGAACAGGACGCACAAGCATACCTGGGTCGTCGCAGTTGGTAGACAAGAAAAGAAGCTACGACTTTCTTCAGTGTTTGCGAGATAGACTAAAAAAAGCTAAGCTCACATGCAAACAAATCTCAAGACCTTATCGTCTCTAGAGATGACACCGGCATTCACCAGCCCCCCACACACCAAAACGCCCAGTACGGGCATGACCAGCATCCGGCCAATCGCCAGCGAGAAAATTGCACCCAACGGTAAATGCGGCCACTGGCTCCGCGGCACATCCAACCTCGCCAGAGCGGATCCCAAGCAAATAAGACCCAACGGCACCGACGCGGCGCCCATGAACTCTGTGAAATCAATGACGAACGCCAGCGGAGGCTCTCCGTCGGGAGCAGAGGGCATGTAATATCCATCGACTACGACGAACAGAGCTTTCAGCGGCTTGATGAGGGCGATGGGGAACGAGATGAGGATGGTGATCGAAGCCGGGGTGAGGAGCGATTTGAGGATCCCGCGTGCGGTGACGCTGAACTTTTGCCATCGCCGTCGCATGGGCGAGAGACTTGGAGGACGCTCTTCTGCTATAGGCGTCAGGGGTCGCGAACAGCACCCGTCGTATGGTATGGTCTGGGTAGCAGTCTGAGATGGTGTAGGGGACTGCAGTTTTTCCGACGGTGCAGAAGTGATATCCACGTCTGTCGGAACTGCGGTGGAAGCTTCGTCGCAGAAAGAGACGTGTCGACCGTGACGAGGACGGTGTTGAATTTCGTTGGAGTCGTCTATGGCAAGAGTAGCCTCGTTTAGTATCTTCTCATCTACTTGGTTCTCGGCGTCCATTTCGCTCCGCGCCTTGGGTAGTTTCTGTCGTAGAGCACGGGGCCAAACACGGAAGATAAATCGTCGCCTGAGACGTACACTCTCCCTGACTTCTTCGGGTTCTACGTCAGGGCCTTTAAAGTCCCAAGCAATTACCTTGTTTCCCCCCATTGGAAAGAAGGTTATCTGAACCCCCAGTTAGAAACAACATTTGTAGGAAAAACGTCGACAGACCATGTAGTAGAGAATAAACACTGAAATGTATGCAACGGACAGATTCTGATCGGATTCGCCATTGAATGGCGCCGCGCCTGTGATGCTCATGATAACAGCAGTCGCTAAATTCAATGTCAGATATGAACGATCAGGAGATCTGGTAATCTCTCACGTATATCACCATAGTTAGCCCAACCACCAGCAACTAAGATCCCATACCGAAATCGATGGGGAACCCAAAATAATTGTTTAGTCAACCATGCTATTCCCACGCTCAAAGCCTGATAGATGACACAAATCAAGAGTAGAGGTCCTAAAATGCAGACGAAAGGGCGGTGAGTTTGAGGGATTGGGACGGCACAGTATTGGCATGTCGACTATGAGCAGCCTGCACACCTAGGGCACTAATATTATCCGACGTGAAGGCTGGAACCATCTTCGAAAACATAAGACATGGTATCGTGATGTTCTGATGGACAGGATTAGTCTTGTTCGTGCTCGTGTGTCACAGTGACTCACCAAGGCTATCTGACCTGCTCCTTGCGCAGCCACGCGTGGAAATATGTCGGCTTTGGTGATCGCATATCCACCAGAAACACACATAACACTGCAAGGAGAGTCAGAACGACGGGAGAGAACCCGAAAGAAAGAATTGACGTACAGCCGGAGAAGAGGGCGGAGCGAAATCCATATCAACGTGCCTGCAGAAACCATGGCTTGCAAAGAAAGGACTGTACAGGCTCTAACAATGAGGTAGGAACTGGATGAGCGACATAACATACGTACCCGTTAAATAGGCAGAATAAGGTCTAATCTACGCATAAAAGCAGGTCGTAAAGTGTAGAGAAAAGATCTAGATTCTAGGTGGAGAAAATTTCATATGTCCCGAGGTAAATTGCTTTCGGAAAAGTTCCGAAGTACCCCAACCGGACCGACGGTCTTCCGGCAGGCCATTCACGAGAACCCCTAGAATTCGCGCTTACTGTTTGGATGGTCGAACAGTTATGTTCCGCACGAGAGGGAAGCGACTTTGACGTCTTCATAAACCATGGTTTATGGCTCTTCCGGCTATCTCGGAGACCCTTTTGAGCGCTCGAAATCCCCCAAACCCGGATGATGATGAGGCCCCCTTCTTTCAGCATCCATGGAAATGTCCCTGACTGTCTGTAAGCTGCATGCAAACATCTGTATTGCATAACGATAGTTCCAGAAACCATGTCATGTCCTTAAGCCGTCCTCTACTACTCTTGTCGCCTCAGTCGAATGAGGAGAGTAAACATTGGGAAAGTTGAACCCTGTTGAGTGGGCAACACTAAGAATTTTCTCCATGGACTTGCGCTCTTTAGGTTGGTTAGGATTATAGATGTCCCGCCGATCTGAAAATTTTTTAGGGTCAGCACGATCAATGAAAGATAATCAGAGCATACCTTTGATATTAATGACAAAGCAAAGTTTGTGCGAAAAACTTAAAAGCATAAGCACATATACTAGGTGAAAAAAATCCTTGCTTTATTCATTGGTTCCGCACAGTCATCAGATGCATTCTGTTCTGTTCAATCTGTTGGTGTATCGTTAGCACCTTATCGTGGTCGGAATGAGATGAGTCACCTAAGAAACTGTCGTTATGAAACTTTGTCCCCATCCCGCGGTCCGACGCTCATACGCATGACGTAGGGCGCAATAACACCCACGGAAACAATTGGCAGAGAGACAAGGGAAAGAACAGGCGCCTCGTGTTTAATGCCAAGTCTCACCCACGCCACAAACGAGATAGTGGACCATACGACATCGTACCCAATGGAAGATTGAGCGGGATGAGAATGCAGTGTTTCGAACGCGGATATTAGGAAAGAAGGAAAGTCTGTTTCGGATATAGCAAGGTAAGTTGTCTTCGATCTCATGACCACGGCAGAAATCAATATTATCGAATAAAGCGATGAGTATGAGACTGAAAACGAGCGGCCAGCAGGCGGCAAGAGAAGCGGTAGCATAAGCACAGCATGCATGGCGAGGAGATTCGGCAAGAAAGCTTCCTCGTTCGTGAAGGGGCTGATGAAAACGTTTAAAAGAGAACAGATGACCGGTACCCATAAGATAGGTGGTGCGGTTCCTCTTGGCTTCGGTTTCGAATACTGGGGCGACAGTAGAATGGCGAGATGGAAAAGGTTGGCGGCCACGGAGATTGCAACGACTTGGCCTAAAAGCATGTACGCCCATGCGTTTTTTATGCCGTATCGACGACCTGAATCATCAGCGAACGCTGCGGCGATCATTGGTATGACATACTTTCATGGAAGACAAAAACCGTCCAAAATCCTGCCGTGAACAAGCACAATTGTTCGCTCCACCACCAATTCACTGTGCCAAAGGATACGGCAGCCCAAGCTTGCTCGAAAAGCTTGGTCCCTACGAGCCAGGATGAAATACGGTCCAACAAGGAATTTGCTTCCGTAGGCAAAGCCGTGCGTTCGAAATCCGAAAAGCTCCACTGTTCCAATGATGTTAAGTTGACAACCTAGGCACCGATGAATGTTGATGAACACTTGCCGACATAAATTTAAACATGTCTGGGCATGTTCAGCCAGTTATACATATCGAAATGGACGCAACTTACAAAACCATGTGTGGCCAAAGGATGCGAGGGTCAAGGCAGTAAAAAGCAAAACTTTTCTAGCTGGGACCAAGTGAGACGCAGTTCGAACGAACGCCTTGAGGATAACCCCAAAGAGATACAAAATCAAAAGGAAATAGGACACAAAAACAGAGACCGCAATGGCCTTGTCCGTCATTTTCGTCAACTATGGAAAAGTGGCCAAAAGGTTTCGTCTCTTAAACCAGACTCGGCGATCCTATCAGACGTATACCTATACCAATGGACACAATCCGTGAGCTAAGCTTGGGGAAAGTGTTGAGCACGACTTTTATTTACCTATTCCAATTGACACGAATGATAAGCTATGGCTATGTTAAGTAAATGAGAAAAAATGAGAAATTATTGAAATAAAACGAACCTCCCCAGTGGTCGGAAACGTGTTGAGAACAACTTTGAAGGAGAGTTTGAAAAGAGGAAGGTACTAAGACGGCACGTGATACAATACCAAATACGCGGTGCACGTGGCTTTCGAAGTACTCTGCTCGCTTTACATCAGTCTGTATGAAGATAAGTCGTTGAATGGATGTAGATACTTCTGCATGCTAACGGGCTTCGCAGACAAGTAAACATCAATTGAAAATATAAATTTACAATCGGGTTATTATTGTACAATTTGTATGGTTTTTTATCCCTGCGGCTATAAGTTGTCTTTTCGCAGCGCTTGTACAACCGACTCCACATGTGTGATGTCTGCTTGCAGACACTGCAGCGTCCTCGAGGTAGTCTCTTTGCCAACCTTCAGATCCACTATTTCTGCCTTCAAAGACTCGTTTGTGCTCCGCAAGTGTTTGTTTTCTGTTCGTGTCTCTTCTATCGCGTTCTCCATTCGCATCATCCGCACCGTTATGCTATCTTGGAAATCGGCATCCATGAAAAGTGTCTTTTGGGTCTCTGCGGAGGAAGCATCACGTTCATCAGTACGGGGCCGCTTCCCTACGGCTCCGTATTGTCCGTGGTTATTCGAAGGGGAACTAGACCTCTTCTGTCCGCAAGTCGCTCCGTCGACGGCATTCAGGATTTCTTTATCTGCCTGACGTGTGATAGGTACAGGAAGAAACGCGCTATCGGTACAGATGTGGCCTCTGTAATCAGAATCGTCAGACATCGTCGGTTGTTTCTTCGAACGAAGACCAGATGCGCGCTGGTAGTCGCTGTGCGCGTCTTGAGGAAAGCACCGGTTACGACCGGCCAGTATGCACTCTCTACATCTCTTGGATTTGTCGGGTCCATAGGCCCAACTGCAAGTGAATTCGTGGTCCATGCAGAACTTGCACTGTTCACCGGTAAAGTCGGTATCAACTTTGCAAAGGCTGCTATCCACTCACAGGATTTTGAAGTTCGATTGGAATTGCATACCAATCACTGATGTCGTGTTTGTCGATTGTTGTGCCCTGGAGGTTATCCAAGTGTTTTGCTCGAATACTAGGTTTGACCAGTTCGACCCACACCAGCCTCGGAACCCGCCTACAAGCTTCTTCTCTGTCTTGTATGCTCATACTTTGAACCAAACCTAACAATTGATCTCTCCATTGTTCGAGACCTTCGCTGGGAACTGTCCCTAGCCACGGATGCGAAGCCACGGTATAGACGAACTGCTCATCATTCACATCATTATGCTTGCATTCGTTGACACTAATAGTAATATGGACATACCTTCTCGACGATCGTACTGGCACTTCCTTCCCCGTTGCCAGCATCAGGCTCTGTTTCCTTTGATTTTGGATAATCACGGAAAGTTCTCCGGCCGTTCAGAACTGTCCAACCATCGCAAATCGACAACAGCTTCTCCTGTAATCGTTTCTGAAAGGGCTTAGGTCTAAGCAACATTAAAGATATATATACCCACCCTTGCTTGTTTGCGCTTTTTCGTATCTTCGGTATCGAGAAATTCAGTTGCCAACGAGTCGAGTTCGGCTGCAACGGATTGATCCACTTCGATATGCCTTCCATTCTTTTTCAGAATGAAGCAAAGATTAAGAGGACCGATGACCTGAGGCTTTTCATCACCCATAGCGTTCGTACTACGTAGTGCAGATCCTCGACGCGGGGTAATTCTAATCAGAAAGTTGTCTGAAAAACCGCCCAATTTATGACTACACGAGGCCCCTGAGGAGGGTAAAATGACTAATATACGTGTTCACTTGTGACGAAGAAGATTTCGATCATTAGCTGCTTCCGCCCGGATATAAGGGAAAGGTTCATATATATATGAATGGCAGGTGCAAGGGAAATATGTACCACGAGGATGGTCAGCAATGTCTCGACTCAGTATCAATTTCCCATCTCTATGAAACGTCCTAGACAGAGCCGCTTGATTCTGATTCAGAATTAAGAATTAGTAGCCAGTAGAGCCCAGTAGCAGTAGCGAGCCCAGAATTACACAAATAAGGTTCTTGTTGTTTTGCGATAAGATACGGTGATTATTGAATTTACCGTTAGCGGCAATCCGGGTGGCACATGAGTCACTGCCGGAAGCCACATTATTCAGGGACTTTCAATGAACTGTCAAAGTTGCTACTCGAAAATACCAGCCCGACCATCGTAGCCCCCCTTGCTCCAACGCTTTTATCTATTAATATTTCCGCGAGCCAAAACTAAAAAAATTCTGGCAGCCCATCTCTTTTCCTTACCATCACGATCCACGCTACCGTCACATCAAGCGCAAAAGTAAATGTTTTTCAAAGCATACCGTTCCCGTTTATCTGATGTTCTCATTATGATGTAGTGTCTAACAAAGCTATTGCCGTGTATTGTGGATCCAAAGTCGGCAACCAACCCGCGTTCGTACATGCCGCTGAATGTGAGTGCCCCGCAATCCGATCGACCTCCTTGTTTCAAGACTGCTTCAGCACTCGGAAAGGCAATGGCGCGATCCCAAAGGCCCTTGATCTATGGTGGAGGCCAAAAGGGCATCATGGGTGCTGTGTCGAAGGCTGTAGCGGAGAACGGTGGCAAGGTAACGGGAATCGTGCCTTTCGCAATGGTCGCTGGGGGAGGTGAAGGGGGTAAATCCGATCCGACAACACTAGTTGTCATTCCCAATGGGTCCGGAAAGAACGATCAGGTGCGCCTACCTGCTTGTTCTTCGCTCGCAACGCTGATGAATCTATTTTAGATCGAAACGGTACGTGACATCAATGTCTTGCGGACTGATTAGAACAATTCACTCGACCGGATTTGAAGGTCATCGTGGAATCCATGCACGAACGAAAAGTCGAGATGGCGAGACGTGTCGGGGGATTCGTCGCGTTACCTGGCGGCTACGGGACGTTCGAGGAGGTAGGCACTGGCATCGCGTAATTTTGAGGTCGTTTTTCTCACCTACCTCGCTAGGTTCTCGAGGTCTCAACTTGGACTCAGATTGGTATACATAGAAAACGTAAGTCTTCCTTTCACTTGACGACTGTCCAGCCGTGATTCCTTTAGGATAATTTCCTTGGGCGAAAGCGTCTCGAAATCTTGAGCTAGGCTTTTCCATCATCATGGCAAACTCTTGGCCTCCGCGGACCATCTCTTCGAGCGACGCTCTTATTTTACAGTTAGCTGACGTTGTTCTTTTAGCCGTCATCCTTTTGAATGTCCGATCGTTCTATAACCCTCTCAGGCAATTGATCAAGGACGGAGTTCGGGAAGGGTTCATTGAACCCGTCAATGAACACATCGTTGTTTTCGTTGATGGTCCGCCATCGATCGAGGATCATGGCAGCTTTGATTGGGGGAAAGCGGCACTTGAAGCCATCGACACTTGGCATATTGAGGCTTTGAAGCCTATGTTTGACTGGACGAAGCGGCACGAGGAAGGAGATGACGATAAATTGAAAGCGACCTAGATATCCAGTAGCATAAAATACTTTTAGAGGATGCCCTTTATTACTTGTCCTAACTAAGTGCAGTTCATCTCTACCTCAGTTTTATTAATGTAGCAATTGTGGGTAGATCCTCAGTCACACCGGATTAATGAGAATTTTGGGCTCACCAGAATTCACACAATAAGGTGACGTTTTGGGTGGTAAATTATGGCAGAGATTTTACATAAAATTTAGATGCACCCGAAATTCATCTCTGGCGGGTAGCATGCGTTTTAGATCCTCCAAAAGACAACATTTGTGGATCCCCGGATTACACTCCCAAAATTTTGCATTTAGGCGCAAAATTCGGGTTTGCCCAAAATTGTCATCTTCCCGGTGTGAGTGTAGTGGAGTTTAAATGAATGGTGACGTGATGTTCGGTATTCATTTAAATATAGATTCCTTACAGTCTACTCAACGCCCGTATCTACTCACCGTTAAACTCCGAGAACTAGTAATTGAATCTCGGAAGAACAATGAGAACCAGATCTCGCTCAACTACAATTTATGCAAAGGAATGGGATCAGCCAAAATCTTCCACAAAGCTTCCGCCATTTGTTTCGGCGCTTCTTGCACGACCTGTTTATCATAAACAGTCCGCACCTTCAACGAATATCAATGGGCTTACCCAATGCCCGGCCCCTGCAACACGAGTTATAGAGGCAAAATTTCTTCCCTCAGCGGTATTAACAATAGAGTCCTGTATTTCGCGAGAACTGCCGTGGTAATGATCATCAGTAGAAATTTCAACGAGAATGAAGACACGACAAACAAGAGATCATTCCTTGCGCCGTAGATTAGATGCACTGGTAACACTCCACAGAGTGTATTCAAGTTCCAGAGCGCAGTAGTCGCTGACCCGCTGTCTTTTGAGTACGCCGCGTTTTCGTCGACCCATGTGGCGTTTAGCGTGACGCCATCGGACTTGTCAGGATAGAATGCCGTGGGTAAGGCACGTAATCCATGGTCCTTCGGGACGAATTAACTGGAGATGAAACCCTAGGAAGCACAATGCTCACAACATAAGTATCTAAAACTTCTGGATCCCATGCCTTCCATGGAAAGCGTTTGCGAAACCAACTCCTGGCTTCATCTCGGCTTGCCCAAACGTCGTGTCTTTTAGTGATGGTAGAAATGGCTTTAAACATCGCCGTATGGTGGACAATTGCAGACGGATGATGGATCGGCGGCTCGACAAGGATAAGCGAATCATGCATGGTAATACTGGAGGGGTTGAAGGATGATAATGCTAAGACGCTGTGCATGCGCCACACTTCAATACCACTCCAGGCATACGAAGGTCAAATCTTACCATGCAACGGTCCCCGCGGAATGCCCGACAAGGATAAATTTATCCCTCTCGGTGTAGTCTGGGTTGGATTTCCCCAATAGATCGCGTCGGAGAGCCACCAGAGCATCGACGTAGTCGTAGATTGCTGGACTGGATTCAGCGACAGATACAAAGAAACGGGCGTAGGGGGTACGCACAGAGTACCCCTGGATGATCTATTAGGACTCGCTCGTTTAGGATCGCTGCCTCGCCATGGTTTTGGCAATCCACTGCCCAAGCCTCACGGATGGTGCTCCGTACATCAAGGTTGAAGAGATGACGCATCGTAGGTTCCCATTGCTCTTTATCTAGAGAAAATCAGAGCGCAAATACTTGAGCTCAATCGTACGCCACTCACGAAACCCTGTTCCGTGTGTCAAAATAAGTACATAACCCGGCTGTATTTTTTGGCTACACAGCTTTGCTTTAGTGTATCGCTTTAATGAAGCCCAGAGCGGAGTTCCTGTAGTGTTCGTCTGCAGAGTAAAGTTCGTCACTAAGAGGTCCTTTGAACAAGAGGGAGGCATGGCCTCAGTCTGAGCTGCAAGCTCAGTGGAGACCCTTTATGGGCATTTACCGTGGCTGTAGACCGTGAGAGCGTAGCCCCATCCCCTTCAAGTTATCGGACGCCGAAGATCAGATAGTCGACGGACAAGTCGGGCAAGTCGGAGGCGGCTGAGGTACGCTATCGGTGATCGTCCTTTGCATCATCGAAACAGCGCTGAACATTTGCTCTTGTAGAGCGTTTGAATTTGACCATTTGGCGAGATGGTAGGAAGTCCTAGGTAACGATGACAGACGAACGGAATTCAGTACAGGAATGTAGATCTTGGTTACTCGTCATCTGCGAATTGGGTTCTGACCGAGACTCACCTCAACATTCCTAGCCGCGTGTTGATGGTTGTGCAGTATCACACGGCCAGTAAATCGTAAAAGTACACTTTGATTTCACTTTCTTCTGCAACTACACTGTTTATTTAGTGCATCAAGCTTTCCCCGTTTGCAACTGCTTAATTGCCAAGTCGAGCTCGTCTTCGATAGCATTCTCACCACCGACCATGTCGATTCCCAGGTTATTAGCATCTTGTCGAGTGGCCAGCAGGAATAAGGTTTTCGCAACGTCGTCCCTCTGCAAACATCAGATCTCGGAAATCAAGATAAGCAGAACGAGACATACCGAAACGGTTGGCGACAAGTGAGTCTTTCCTAAAGCTGCTCTCCCAGTTCCGGGTTCATTGGTCAAACCTCCTGGTCTGAGACTGGTCCAGTAGAACTTGGTTCGCGCTATCAGTTCCTTCTCGGCTTCATATTTCCAGTGCATGTAGGTGGGTATAGCTTTATGCACACGCTCCGAAAGTGCGAGATCAGCCTCAGTCTATATACATTTGTCGGAGTGGTAAGGAGCAAAGATTTAGAGACTTACATAATGCGCTGATGGGGGGGCGCTTCTATCACGCAGATCGATAGCCGATACATATATTAAACGCGGTTTTGAGCCTTGGACTGCCTCAATGGCATCGAATACCTGGACATCGATGAGCAATACATCGCAATGCGCTGTAAATTATCAGACCTTAATAGCACCTTCGTAGTCCACCTTCTTGGTCCTCTCCTCGCCGCCTTTTCCTCCGGCACCTGCAGACCAGTAAACAATATCTTTACCTTCGAAAGTCTTGGAAAAATCGGAGATCGACGAGTCTTCCAGGGATATTACTTGAGGTGTTGCCCCAGTGCCCTCAATATCACTCTTTTGCTCTGGACTTCTGATGAGAGACGTTACCGTGTGCTTTGCGGCTGCAAGGAGGCGCGCAAGGCGGAGGGAAACCTTCAGATATTAACATTAATTATTCAAGGTCGATGGGCACCTAAAGCGCAAAGCAAGAAACATACGTTTCCGTGGCCGCCAACGATTACAATGTTGAGAGACATACGACTATTCTTTTCGCTGTTCAACAATTGGTGGTGGTGGTGTGTGTATACCGGGAATCGGGATTCTTCCGGACCGGGTGCAGGAAATGTAGCGTCCAGTGGCACGTGGTTACGAACCTTACGATCATTTTTACTCCCGAGTGAAATTCTTACATTCTGACTTCCCAGGCTCCCTGGAAACGTTTCATATGCTTGTGTAGTGTCAATCAAAGATGTCTATGACACCTGATTTCGGGACTCAATAGGTATGTAAAACCTACATATACTTGTCGTGTCAGAGTGCTTTTTACCAACACGTCTTGGTGGAGCGACACTTTCGTTGTTTTTTTCTTTCCGCTTAGTCTTCACTTTCGTTCGTTTGCCCTGGTTGGCTGGATTGAATTCCATTTATCTCATTCGTTTTCTTCAACATGATCCCCAACTCGATCTTTATACTCACATTTTTTCTTTTTGTCACAGTTTTTGCAAAAAATGACTGGAGCCAACCCTGTTTTGATGGAGTCTGTGAATATTCTCTGCCCGCCAACGGGACCGCATCCGGGTCACTGAAAATCGTACGTGCCTCCTCGTTAACCGTGACTTCTTCTATCTGACTACCCACTCAGTGGGGCTCTGCTAACACATTGTCAGACATTACGCCCGCAGCAGGTTGGGAAATTATCGACTGTGCCCCAGGCGCAATTGCACAAGAAATTCGTCTCGTCTGTTTGAACAACGACACAGGCTCGACTGGTTGCGACCATCTTTATCAGAATGATGGTGCTACGGGTAAGATCGTTCGTCTACCAGAAAACGTGTGTAGCAATATGATATCTTCATCTGACCTGGACTAAATGCCTCTTTGAATTTAGTGTGGTCAAAACGCATTTGCTAGGGTGGCGAGAGCATGGGATTCTGAAGACCAATCTCTTCCTTCCAATTTAGTTGCGCGTGTACTTCGGCGTGATGGCACCACTCCTCCCGTGAAAGCCTTGGCATTAGACGCGAATTTTTCTGCTGTCGACTCGTCGAGGTCAGTGGAATGTTACTCTTAGTAGTTTTCTTGACGACCAAATCGATGCTAGGGCTGGGACCATCAGTTTTGTCCTTCAAGGTGCCAATGTGCCTGGCGCCGACTCTGATCTCTCCTCCATCTCCTTTGGGTCTCGGCGACGTAGTCGCCTATCACCTCGTGATTTCTCTGGCTTTGTCGGCGACGCTATTGATGGTACTTATGTCCCCTCGCTACACGAACACCTCCTGACGTTGTGATTCAGTCCTCGGCAGTCTTTTGGACAACGACATTGATGTTAATCAGACCTTTGATGTCCCCGTCGATGTGGATCAGACTTTTAATCTTCTCAACGAGAGCGTGTCATGTCAACCTATAGACGCCAAACTAAACATCAATGTTGCCGCAAAGGCATATGCGCTTGCGACTCTGGGTGTGTCAGCGAGCGGAACTCTTGTTCCTCCCAACATCAATGATTTCGCCATCAGGGCTAGTAAGTCCTTAGTCTGATGAACTTTATACGCCTAAAACCATCGATACAGATCTTGATGCCACTTTGGACGGTACTATTGATTTATTGGCCGATGTCACTGTAACTGTTTCTATGTCAGTAGTCTATCTGGCTCGTCCTGACATCATGCACAGGGAACCTTAGACTCCGGTAAAATACCTCTTTTTACGGTTGGTATACCTGGACTTGACTTCCCTGGGTGGGCAAAATTTTCGTCATGCTTGTCTTTTTTCTGAACCTGACTTCAGTATCCTTTCGATTGGACCAACATTCGAAATTGATGCTCAAGCCGTTGCGAAGCTTGATGTCGCCCTCGATCTCAATGTTGGCGTGGTGTACAACATCTCCAATGCTCAATTTGTCTTCCCTCCCAATAAGAGTGACAATGTGGGAAATGGATCCTTCGATATAGGCGACACACGTTAGTGTAGCCCTTTAGTTGTATGTCTGTGCTAATGGTCTGCTTAGCATTGAAGCTCACAGTCTCGCCTGCTGCCAATGCTACGGGAACAATCGAGGCACACTTAATCCCGCGCCTGAACTTAGGCGTATCGGCTCTGGGTGATACACTCAAGGCCAACGTGTTTGTCGAACTGGATGCTCATGCCGCACTTGTTTTGGAGCTTGATGCGAAGACCAGCGCCACGCTGGATAACGGATCGACGAACGGGACAGAGACAGTAACGACTACTTCAGCATCTACTAGTTCCACCGTGTCTGCGGAGACCAATTCTGCTCTGGATTATAGCATGCAGGCTTCAGTGTACAGCACATCAAGCGCATCTGTTTCAGCCTCCCAAGACGTACCAACATCCGCCACAGTTGGCTTAGAGAGCTCTTCCGTCAATGAGGCGTCTACTGATGCTATATCTTACATCTCAAATGCCTTTGCAACCGCGAGTGTAGAAACCGCACGGTATCGCAGGACTCAAGGCCAGTTGATACCTGTTGAAGTTACGCGGCTTGGAAGATCAGTTTCAGTCTCTGAAACCTCTGGGGTCGGAGGGAAGTTCCAGAGCTTCATTGTTGCGGGTGGTGCGAATTCATCCACGGATGCCAGTAGCAGCTTGGGTGGATGCTTATCCGTTAATGCCGGACTGGACGTTAATGTCGGCGCTGAAGGGAGCTTCTTCGATATCTTCGATCAAAATGTGTCGGAGACACTGTTCAGCAAGGATTTCGAGCTCTTCCAGGTGGGCATGGTTGCTAGCCGTTTCTATGGCCTTGCTTAAATCGACTTTTAGAAATGCTTTGGTTCCACGGCCAACAAGACTACGAGACGCTCAGCATGGCGGCGACAAGAACAACTAGCGCAACGATCTGTGTTGGATCTTTTTTGTCCTGCTATCGACCTTACTCAAGCTGTGTCAGTTGTTGATAAGGAAATCGATGCTGCTAGGTAAGCCTATAAGTAAATTTTCTGGGCCGACCTTTCATGACAGTAATTAGCATTCAAGACGTGTCTCCGTAAGGTTATCGAGGGTTCCTTCTTAGATTAACAACTGCTACTTGATGTCCAGTAAATCAAGTCTGGACTTCTGTTATTTCACTGATAGATGTCCACAAATGTTAAGAGTCTGTTTATGCACTACTAGTCTTCGTAATCGTACCGGGGCCTACCGCGAACACCCGCCTTTATCCAACGATACGCCTACTGCGCCATATCATCCTGTATTCAGGACTCTATCAAACCTCACATTTCCATGATCCTCAGGCAGACTCTCGACGGTAAATGTATGTGAGAAGGGCGTTCCTTCATGACGCGCCTCTCCACCTGGATTAGATTAAGAAAGGTGTGTATGCATGCACGGGAATCTGGCGACGCATGAAAGCGTGTATTCGTGTGGCTCATGAAAAGAGTGTGGTCGTCATCGCGATGATGATGCTGGGTCGAAATTTCTGAGCGATAATTCGAACTCAGGCGGTTACTTCCGAGAGCCACTTCGACAAAACTGTGCGATATCCTGTATAAGATGTTTGCGATTTTATGCCTTTGTTCAGTGAAGTCATCGCGCTGAACACTCCTATGGCACAGGTCGTTATCGGAACGCCTTCTTGCATTCATTCTCCAACCGCTTGTCCTTTCTCGTCGAACGCATGGTGATCCAACGCCCTTAGTACGCGCCTCACTTGTATCCCTTTCTTTGCTCACACACCTTATGATATCTTAGAGTCAGAAAAATTCTGTAGAACATCTGAGTTACTCGGATGTAACAAAGCTGTAGGACGAGTCTTGTAAAATCGATGCCAACACCTTCGCCACCTAGATAGGACACTCAAACAAAGGGAGGATTGCTTCTATCGGCTCCGACACCGTCGTCAAATATAACGGAATAGTCCAGGAGCGCCGGGCCATGGAACTGGTCTGTCGAGAAACTGCCATCCCCGTTCCATCATTCTATCGCTTCTTTGACGGAAGCCCGAGCTACCTAGCTATGTGAGCCATTGAGGGCGCAACAGTTGACTCTGTGTGGGACTAACTCGTGCTTTGGATGCGTTTCCGCGTTGTGGTATCGATTTGGCATTTCGTACATCAACTTCGTAGCATCTCTCGTCGAATTCCCCAACTATGTCGCTTCCCAGGTCCCCTCGGAGATACCCCGCAGCCTTGCACGGGTCGCTTCTTCACCGGCCCTGGTGCTGGTCCATTCCGTTCATATGCTCACATGGCGGCGTGGTACCGAAACAGGCTACTTGTTATGCAGATTTTTGGTCCCCTTACCGCTCAAGCCAAGAAGGCAGACTCTTATTTCGACGATTCTAGACCTTTGGTATTTACTCACCAGGATTTGCACATGCGGAACTTGATGCTAGGAAAAGATGGTCAGCTCTGGATGATTGATTGGGCTGATGCGGGCTTCTATCCTGAATGGTTTGAAGTGCTAATATGAAGCAGTTTTCTATTGAGCAGGGAAATAGCCGGACGTGGAATAGACCAGTGTTGTGCGGGTCGGCGACTTGGCCTAAAGTCATGGGCAAGTCATAAGTTGCCCGAGGGCAGGGCATTTTTTGCCCTGACCTTTTCCCACGGCCCCTGGTTTGACTTATAGGGGTCGAGGCAGACTGCTGCTGGCATTTGCGAGAGATTTAAACATTCCTACAACGAGTATTACCTAAATATGAACAATAGAAGCTAAAGTATCATCAATATCAATGTCTAAGCTTTCATCACCATCACCATCAAGATCGCATAGCTCATAGAATTCCAATTCCTCTGCTAAACTTTGTGTTGCGCCGTGCTGATGAGTGGCAATCCAATCACTTGAGTCAAAATTGAATAGGTCTTGAATAGAAATTGAGATTGAGTCTTGTGCTGTGATTGGATCCTGATCCTCACTGTCATCAAGTGTTGTGTCCTCATCTTTCTGTACTCGATGCGCCATTTGCTCTGTAATGCCCTCAAACGTGCCATGAGGAATTGCCTCAGTTGTGCAAGCATTGACTTAACGGCGCCTCGTTGATGGTGAGATAGGGTAATCTGATGCTTAGTCATCCGCCCTGAAAGCCGGGGCAGAAAATGACTTTCCGACTTGTCACAAAGTCGTTGCCCTGACCTTCGACCCTAGGTCGGTGCCCTTCCAACACTGGAATAGACTATGCTCGTGGATCTTTGGAGACTACGAGAGTCGAGGTCAGTATCCTTACATCGACTCGATTCGATATTCCCTCGCTGTGCTGAAGAACGAGGTTGTAGACATGGTAAGCCAGACTTCCGAATTACCATCTTACCCAGCTGACTAATTCTTGTCACAGGTTGGCATGGAAAAGTACTAGTCCCCGGCGCGCATGTAACTGAGATTGATACACCTTGTTCTTATGTGTTGAGAATCGAATCAATTGACATCGGTGGCAGTTTCACTACCCCTTGGAGGCTAGAGTGTCACCCAGCGGCGGTGTTGTCTCCCTAAAGACATATTCATGTTTTCAGTGTTTTGCGCCCATCGCATTATCTTCATAGCTCACGCCAGCATTTCAAACGACTGGATTATATGAGTTGAGGGACATGATCTCCTCTACACAGCGCTCTTTTCAAACAGCTATCCTTTACTCCTCTCTGCTGTTTCGTATGGCTATTCCAATTTTGCGAGGCGTTTCTAGTTTATCTCTGTTAGGTATCATAGTGCTGCAGCACTGTTGTAGTGTGATATTTTTGACTCTGATCTTTGGTAGGACAGAAACCCAAGGTTCTTTCTTGAGGATGCAATTCGGTTGTCTAAACTCTCAGGTCTTCTCGAAGTTTGCTCCCCGATCTGGGGTGATAGTCTGATGTCTAGTGACTTCAGACCTTGCCCGCCCGTATCTTCAGCAGTCTCAGGAACATAACGCTCTACCGGGTGCAGTGACTAAGTCTCATCAGTAAATAACAAACACGAGCGTGTGGAAGATTTGTGATAAGCAGAAGAATTTCGGTAAGCGTACGGAGATACGTGACACTATGTATTCAATGTGTAAAGCTAACAGTTCAATCATAGAAAGTTCCTTGAACACAAGGAACGGGGAAGTAGGCGCCGAGTCCCGCAGACTTCATTAGTTCCTACATCTCAAATTGTGCTGTCGCACCACTGGAAACATAGCTATGGGTCTCCAAGTCGTTCAGAATGACGGCGCACCAGTGTCTACATCCCATTCCGCCACCACTTAGATTCGACGGTGACCGTTCAAGAGTAAGGTCGGCTTCTGTACGTACCTTCGTCAATCAAAGCGGCCATTCCCAGGCCTTGTAGATGGTATGCCGCGCGTCACCGAACACCGCTTCCAAGATCAATTTGAGTCCGTGTCTCCGTTCCATTGCTTCTCCGTAAGCATTCCGAAGGTGCGATGATGACTGAGGGGGCATTCGCCCGTGTAATCAAACGTATTGGAACAGTACAGGAGATTAGCATAGGTTTGGAGGCAGCCAGGATATCGATGTTTTGGAACTGGAAGTTCGGAAGTTCGAACAGAAAATTCTGAGCTTTGAAGTACCTACTTCTGCCCAAGCATCTGAGGACAAAATAAGTCTCTCTTACTTTCTCGACCCTCGAAGAAATGTAGCAATATACTACCAGATCTTGTTCTATCGACTCTTGAGCATTGCGTTTACGGCCTCACCTAGTCTTCTTCCCGAAATCATTGGATCGAGGCCATGGGCAGTTGAATTGCGTTGGTGCTCCGGTGAGAGATAGGCAGATAATGTTGCACCATAACACTGTTTTCGGGGGTCGCCAGGAAACCTAAGAGAAAGCTGTCTGCAATGTTTGCACTGTAAAATACTCGAACGGATTATAGAAGCCCGACATTGAAGAGCTGGGATCAGTCTACCCTGCAAAGTCCGTCTTTGTCCCACCTATCACTACCAACTCCCGCTGCCACAATGAACATGTCCGTTGGATCATACCTACTTTTGATCTCTTCGAGACGCGGATAATTGGGTCCAAAGAACGTGGTTTTGAAGTCCGCTTCCAAAGTATCACCCTCATTAGAGTATGCGGCACCAGGTGATCCAGAAATCTGTTCGAGGATAGGCAGCTGGGAGTCCTTGAATGCGTTCTGGATGGAGGAGATATTTGACAGTGACGTCTCGTCGTCCCAAATATTGATAAGCACCATCTAAAACAAAGTTATATCGAGTGCATCAAGGACAGACAAATATTCGTACATGTGTCTTCGCTGTTCGCCATGCAGGATGAATAGCAGAGTCAATGTATGCATTTTCTGATACCTTTCCTGTGAATTTTCGTCAAGTGAGTACAACTGACTTCTTGTGTGATTATACAGTTCATACCTCCCGCAACTAGGCAACTGAGGACACTATGTTCATGATAAAGTTATTTAGAGTTAAATTATCAGCAAACATCGACTCTGACTCACATGGAAGCCCCAACATCCAAAAGCTGAGTATAAACAAGGCCGAAAGTGTCCGGATGATCACGGTACGCACTTGCCGGGATAAGTCTTGAACCTAACACAAGGTTCGAGCCAACTACATCGTCGACATCTGTTACCCCGTCATTTATATTGGTTTCGTTGAATTGCTGTCCAACGATCTGTCCAAACTCCTCCGTATCATCTAGAAATGGCTTCAGAGCAGCAGAGGCTTCATCCGAAGATATTCTTGGGAAATATGAAATGAAACTAAGTATGTATGCATCCCCTGTGGCGTTTTTGTTGGCGTAAACATATTGGCTCATGTATAGATCGTCCCAATCAAAGATATGCTTGGCGTGCGTCGCCATGATCGATCCAATCGCCGCAGTGTCGTTGGCGACTATCGATAGATGTGAAATTGTGGCAGTGAAGGTGGGAAATGTACGAAATGTAGCTGACACAACGACACCCCATGATCCTGCACCGCCTCCTCGTAATGCCCAGAACACTGGTAGGAATATTAGAATTATCAGAAAGTCGGCAGAGCTGAAAGAAGGTGAGGCACCGACAATCAGCGTGTTCTTCTTCGTTCACCTTCAGGTATGTTGAGTTAGCAGTCACGATTTCGAACTCTGTCATTCCTGTTAGTAGCAGGTTCACACTGAATGGTTAAGGCTTACCAAGGACGTTATCTGCAGCTAAGCCCAAAAGTGGCGAGAGGGCTGAATGGCCGCCTCCCTGAAAGTAGCCACCAGCAGCAACGACAGTCGCTGCACCGGCACCGACGAGGATCTTGCCTTGTTCCTTGGCTGCCTGATACAAAGTGTTCAAAGGTACTCCACTACCAACGGTGACAGCTGATCCTCCGTTATGCCCACTGACAGCAAAGTTCTCAGCAAAGGTGATATTTTGAAACTTGTGCGTAGAAATAAGAAGCGAATTTCGGGCAGTCGAGCGTCCTAGATGGTCGTGGCCAGATGCCTTAACTGCCAGTCGAAGGTTGTGAGCGCTTGAAAAAGCGATGCCGATCTTTATTAATATCAGTTCGTGTGGGGTCGCCTAATGGGAACGGTAATGCAATTACCTGCACATCTTTGATAGACTCCGCTAGAATAGCGTATATGGGGACGTTGCCCTGACCACAGTCTGTCGAATTCCTCAGGCAGATAGACGGAGGAATAGATTCGTAATCCTGAAGAAAAACGAAATGAATATCACACTGTTCATTTGACACATCATGACAAAATCTCACCTGCTCCCAATTGACCTGCCAAAGCGTCAGGATGGTTAGCGGGGTTGTTTGACGATAAATAATTATCGCACATAATTCATGGCTCCAGGTATATCAGCGCGAAAAGAGGAACTGGCCCATTCCGCGTCAGTGCAGCCGCTATGCATATTGCAAAATTGAGCTGATGGAACCGCTTTGACAAGCCTGCCAGAGACAGAAGAATTCAGACTATTCCATTCTTCACCAGATGGAAAGGCCGGATCTCCAGGAACCGTTCGACAATAATTGGCGCCGGTGGATGATACGCAGAGAAAGAGTATGGCACCGAGTTGTTCGAGTAGGAAAGTGAGTCGCGCCATAATGAAGAACACTGAAGACTAGTATTCCTCTTTATACCCAGACAAGGGGTGATAGTGAATCTGTTTAACGGCCCGACATATGTATAGGACACTGCCTTGTAGAGCCTCGAGCTGTTACAGTTGCACCAAAGTTGGCAAATTTTCTCCCTTCAATACATGTGCAATGACCCACGAGTTCGGTCCGCAGCTCAAGGTTAGCAACAGAGTAATGACTTGGCGAATCATGGCGCCCAGTGTTTCGGAAATTGAAGAAGAGGCGTTGGTGCAAGCGGCGGTGGTGGAGTGTCAGATGAACAAGTAGGGACTATTAGTCTGGTAAATAGGCTTTACGAGTGGAAGTCATTGGCAGTTGATTGGAAATATGCACGGCACAGTATATAAAGCCTTGCATCGACGGGCGCGAGTATCGAGTATCATCTCCGATGGGTGCCGAAGCAGGTTCCTAGAGGAAGCACGAGTTGGCAAGAAGGCCTTTGTCTTTTTTTACGTAAAAAGAATTTCAAAAAAATCTTTCTACTTTCTTTCCGATTCAATATTATTATTTAAACTGTCTAATCTCCCACGTCGGCTCCAAAAGCCCTGTAGACGGATAAGTAGTACAATCCCCCTACAGTCCAGCGTATGCTACTCTTTTCCGATGGCCGCCATTTCATCGCTTCACACTCCAGTTTTTGTCGGTTTGGTGGGTTGCTCGCCTGCCATCAAGTACCAAAGAGCACCAGGAAGAAAATAGTAAACAGACACTGTCGTGAATCTGTTACCCTCGTGTATCTGTCTCGCGCTGCACTCTTTCGTTTTCGCGTGATCCTGAGACCATGGCTGCCGATTACTAGGGGATATCTTCAGGGTGGGGTGCTGGTTAGGCGTTTCTTGAATGCTATGATATGTCATGTCTTGCTGTGTTAATAGGCTCGATAAATCAGGTGTTAATCTGCCTTTCCGGATACACGTTACCCATGGTGGCTTGGAAGCGCCGTGTTTTCCCTATATTTTTCAGTAAGGCCTAGACGGTTGCTGCGTTTTCCATCACGCTTCGCATTGACGCCGCTCCTCTTCCCATGTCGTTCATACCTGCCCTTCGAATCTAGAATTTGGGTCATTCGAAGATGAAGCGATGAACAGTCTCTTACACTTCTAAGCCTTCGTGAAAAGCTTTGATCTTCGAGGTTGCGCATAAAGTAGGATCCTTCGCTGTCCAACACGGATTCTGGAAATGCAAGATAGATAGGCGAACTTGATCGATCTAGCTGATGTTTGATTAATTGCAATCATACGAAGGCTTTCACTGAACCCCTGGTTTGATACGTCGCTGGTACACCTTCTCTCTCGCCCCTTTCAAATCTATATCCAAGACTCGGACAAATGTCGCCCGACCGAAGTTATCAGACATGCTTTCCACATATTTGTTAAATGTTAGAGGCTTGTCGTAGTGCCAGTCCGACATCTCAAACGGCGTCACAGTCCACTTCCAACGCCCATCCTCAGGATCCACCAGGAGCCCCCTCATGCAACGGGTGTCTGCGACGCGATAATGACATGGGACCGACTCCCTTCACTCAGATGTTCCTGGTGTGTATGTCGCTGCGCAGCAAACAGTTCTCTACCTCGATGGCAAAGAACCCTTCCAACACTGCACTAGAAATCTCCGCCTCTTGCTCTGAGACGTCGATACTCGGGTTGAGGTTGTCCATGCTGATACCAGGGATATACCCGAGAACAAGTCCCTCGACGAAGTCAGTGATGGGATGCAGAGGAATAGACTTGGAGGTGATGCGAAGACGAATGACACCATACAGACAGGAAATATACGGGCCTTGCAGTCGATGCAGAAGCCGATACGCAGATAATTCCGTATCGTGGCTCGATATCTTCCCAATTCAAGTACAGACCTCCCACATCCAAACCTCCCAAAGCTCAGTGTCAGGCCGATTCCCGAAGTCGTGTATGAGCTTGAACCAATTACGTTTCGCGCCTTCCTGAATATCACGTACGGCGAGTCGTAGATGATCATCGATGGAAGATAACCACGGTGCCGTATTCACGCCATCATCGTTGCTGGCGCTATACCCCACTCTACGGTCGGCCAGCTTTTTCGAATGAACGGCTGACTACCGGAGAGTCGTTGAACGAGCAGCACAACGGTAAAGATGGAAGCTACGAAGCACTTGACTGCCGTAACAGCTAGATCTCTTGAGGTTGGAATTTGAGATTGAGCGTCGACTCAGGCTCAGTCATCGCCTCTAAAGATGAAGGTGACTCGTAAGCCTTGGCTTAATTCCTGAATATCCGTGTGCGCACGCACATTCGCGGCAATGATACTTGTTTCGTGTTTTCCTGAGATGTCGACGTCGAAAACGATAATGAGGTATAGCCATAGACACATAAGAATGCCCTGAGAAATAGGTGGCCCGCAGAGCTAGAGACTGAAATCGATGCTTCATTTAATATTCATTGAAAAAAGTTTAATGCTAGTGACCGCTTCAGCCGTAGCTAAAGATAGTGGCCTCAAGCCGGTAAGGCCACCCTTTTAGCAGGCGAGTAAAATCTGAGCAGTCAGGGTAAGAAAAGGTGCGAGAAACTCTCAACTCCAGCAGGACTGGGTTTCACTCGACAGTCTTTATTATTTTCTGACTCAAGGCGGAGACGAATCCGCCCATGTACGATAGAAGGCACACCCGAACCCGTGCCAAGGTGATGTGACTAGTCATTTGATAATGACTGGCGAGCAGTCATTGTGGAAGGCACAATGCCTTCAGCAACAAGGATTCGAAAGCTGAACGTTTAGCATTGTGGGTGGGTTTGGAACCAGGTAAATCATTGCTTCTGGACTAAAGAGAATAAGTTTGTATAATTAGACAATTATATTGTACAACGCACCTCTGGCAAAGCCTTTTCTTGTTCGAAGAACATCGTCCGAGCGCGAGATCTCATGTTTGGGGAGTTGGCCGATGAAGGAGAATAGGGGACTGAGGAAGACTTTAGGACGTGGCGCGTTGTTTGTAAAACTAGCGAGACTTACCATCCTCACCGTCGCCGTCTTCTCTATCATCGCCATCTCCTTTAATCTTCCCTACAGACTGCACCCGGTGCTGGAGTCGCTCGGGATACGACCATTCGCCCTGAAGTAAAAACTGGTTTAGGCAGATGGATGTCAATATCGCTGGCGACTCGAGGGTTAGACGCACGCGCGCACAGAACGGAAGGATATTGAGCTAAGAATGGTTGAATACCAAGGGATGCCGGGCGGCGAGTAACTTACCATTACCAACGCATCCGTAGTCGTCCTCCTTCCCCCGGCCTTGCATACCTTTGTTCCCACTGTCACATCATGATCATAGTCGTCTCAGCGCAAAATCTGGGCCTGAGGTGTCGACGTCAGAGGAATTTGGCAACATCGTAAAGTGCTCTCATATACTACGGTTTGATCAGAGAAACCGATATCTCCAAAGAGCGAATGGACTTAACCTGACATCGTCAATATCGTGTTACAGTTCTCCTTTCAAACTAGTCTTGATCTTGGGTTTCGGGCGGTAGATAGGTGGCTGGAAGGAATGGTAAATGTACCACCTCGAGTAGGTGCCAAAACACTTCCGGGCGTCAGGAAGGAGGTCGGAATCGTCTTGGAAATCGCTGATGGACAGGAAAAAAGGAGCAATGGAAAGAGCGAGTGATAGCCATAGAAAAGGGAGGACGACTCGGTTGTATCCGAGCCTTTTTCTTATTTTGGGCATCGCAGCCACCGCCCATCTCGTGACGACGATCCCAGGTCCGCACTGAGACGCATATTCCACAAATTTTGCTAACGGGCGAGAATGAGCAAAGCGGCCGGCTTCCGAAGGCGAGGCACATTTCACTCATACCTATTGAAAGTCACGGAGTGAAAAATCGAAGTTCCATTCAACTTTGAGTTCTTTCTGATGATTTCGTTAGTCGAAGTCATGCAACGAACGCCCGGTCTTACACGCCACATATACACTTTTTCTCGTGACCATTCCCAATCTGTATCTCATACTCTCTCAAAAGTCGCCCTACGAAAGTCTTCGGGCATGCTTTCCACATATTTGTTAAGTGCCAAGGGTTTATCATACCGCCAATTTGACATCTCGAAAGGCGTTACAGTCTTCTTCCACCCTCCATGCTCTGGATCCCTCAAATTCTTCCTCATAAAACGCGCCCATCCAGCTTTCATCGCTCCTTCCAGGCGCGCGCACGATTGCCTGTCCGAAGTCGATGATGACGGCGGAAAGGTCCTTTTCTCGAAGAACAGTATTCCTGGTGTGAGTGTCGTTGTGCAGAACACGGTTCTCAACCTCGATGGCACGGAATCCTTCCATCACTTGGCTCGAGATTCTCTCAGCCTCCTGTTCTGAGACGTCAATACCCGGCTTGAGCTTCTCCATGCAAATACCAGGGATATACTCGAGCGCGAGTCCTTGGACAGTGTCGGTGACTGGATGGAGGGGAGTAGGATCGGACATGATGTGAAGACGAACGACACCTAAAAGGTGTGGAATATACCGGTCCCGCAGTCGGTGCAAAAGCTGGTATGCAGAAAGCTCTTTGCCGTAATTAGACAGCTTCCAGTACCTAGCGGCGATCTCCCACGCCCAATTTCCCAAAGTTCCTCATCAGGTCGTCTGGTGTTTTCATCGTCGCGTAGGAGTTCGATCCAGTCAGGAATGGTGCCCATCTGAATATCGCCAACGGCACACCGTAGGCGATCTTCTAAGGTCGATGTCCATGGCATCTCCACTTCGTTGCCGCGGTACCCAAGCCTGCGATCGGCTAGCTTTAAGATAAACGGTTGGCTATCAGAGAGTTGTTGAACCAGGAGGGCGACGGCAGAGGTGAAAGGTTAGAAGCGCTTGACCACCGTAGCAGCTATATCTGTGTACTCTGAAGATTCGTGAGGTCGAAACTTGAGATTGAGCGGCGTCCCCGGTAGGTATAAATCATCGCCTCTACCGTAGACGAAGGTGACTCGTGAGCATTAATTTAATTCCTGAAAATATGTATGTGCACGTACGTTCGTGGCAATGATACTTGCTGCGTGTTTTCCTGAGACGCCGACGACGTTAAACGGTGATGAGGTGTAGAGGTGGACATAAAAGAATGCCTTGAGACTTTAACGGCCTGAAGAGCCAGAGACTGAAATCACTATTTCGTTTATTCCTTGTAAATTTAGTGCCGGTGGCCGTCCCAACTGTAGCGGATGATACTGGCCTAAGGCCAGTCCAGTTCTCCTTTTCGCGTCAGCGTAAGAGAAGGAGTGAGAAGCTTTCAATGTCAGCAGGACTGAGTTTCAGCGAAACGAATGGAATGTTGTCGACCCTGATTGTACCACCGAATTCCGAATTCTTAAGTCCTTTCTGATGCCAGCTTCATGGCTCTTGCATGGACCTGCTCCTCCGCGAGGCTGAAGAGATACTATCAATAGTAGTAGAGCATATCAGGGGTATATTAGTCTTATCTTGCTGTCTACTATTCTTTCTCGAAGGCGATTTATATCCATCGTGCTCACCCTTTCTCAGGCTCTTGACATATCGAAACAAGGTCGTACTGTTCGACAATGTCTGGTAAAGCTGCAGCAACTTGAATCACGGCCATGTGGCGCTCCTGAGCCAATACCACGATGTCTCCAATTCCATGCTCCTCCGCTCGGCTGATCAGGCAGATTGGATAATTTGATAGTAATGGCTAGCAGGTTGTCGTTGTGGAAGAGTTGTGGAAGTTCCCGGTCCAGGTGGTACACTTTGAATCAGATTGAAACAGCGACATTGACACAAGGACATCTTCTGTCACTTTTTGTCACCACAACCACGATCCTTCCCTACTTCTTGCATCCCGAGCGTGAACATCATACGAATGTCAGCGGATGCGCATCTTGTTTGCTAACAAAGACTTCGAGGTCCTCAATTTGAATCTCCTTCCGAAGGCGCTCCGCCAGCACAGAAAGGTAACCGCGTTCTGTATTCGTGTGGCCGCCTATAAACGGAAAGGTTAGAGTGTCTTTATCGCTTGCATTACGAGCACTTACACAAGACGACGTGCTTCCCGGCAGCGACCGATGCTAATACTTCATGCTGTCGTCGACGTATCAACACGCTAATAGCAACCAAAACACGAAAAAAGACCAACATGCGACATCTCCCCAGTAAAATAAACGTCAGCTTCGCGTCCAACGAGCATGGATCCTCCTGACCCTGCACATATGGCCACTGTCCGAATGTTGCTTAGTCCGGCGGAAGGATATGCCACTTGAACTGAGCCCATACATCAGCCAACGAAAACGACCACCAAGTAACGAAAGATATCTTGCCTTGAGATAGGCCAAGATGCCGCTTCACCCTGCCAATAAGCTCTGTCACAGACACCGGCTCGTCCAAAATCATCAGTCGCCCTGCCGCACCCTCGCTCGTTCCACTCGCATCGAGTTTCTCGCCCACCAAGGCGCTGACTTCACCAGTACCAAGCCCTTTGGCAAGCCAGTCGTTCACACCTCCCCAGGCCGAGTCCAATGATGTGTGTGGCGAGAACACAGAGATACCTTCGGCTACACAGCGGAGAAGCGAAGCTTGCAAAGGGTTCGTGAGCGTTAATGATGGGAGAGGCTTGAATATCGGCGGATGGTATGAGACGATGACTGGTGCATTGAGGGCGATAGATTCTTCGACGACTGACGAAGTGAGGCTAGAGAAAGTTGATAATTAGACTTGCGGAAGGTAATAACGGGACAACGTACTCGTTGGTCAAGAGGACACGATTGTTGCCATTTAGTTTGTGAGAAGGGGACTCTGGTGATGTCAGTGAGCGCTAGCCAATTATTTCGGATTCAGGAACGAAATTTACCGAGTAACAGTCCAACCTTTAACGATATGAGGATAGGGCTGGAAATCATAAGCTGGGAAAAACGCGCTTACATTGTCCCATTTTTCAGCCAAACGAAGGGGAGCAATGTTTTCCATGGCCAGACATACGGTTTTGACGAAAGGAATAGACATCTTGGACTTGATCTTGCGGACAGCCAAGAATAAATTTCAGATGATGGGAGTAATAACGAGAGGAGTGGTCGTTCTAGTACTCGATAGTGTGCAACTTGCGACATCCACCGGCCCTCAATTTCACGTGATCGAACGCGTCAAAAAATCTGAGGTATTCTCGGAGAAGACTCCGACAGTCCAAATATCTCAGCTTGCAAACAACGAAGGCCAGACGTAGCTGATGGTCGAATCATCATTGATCTTCTATCAGATTCACATATCAGGACCTTCGCTCTGCAACTGCCGTCGAGTTGTTCGTTGAACGACAGGCAGTCGTTCATTTTAAAGCTAGCCGATCGCAGACTGGGGTATCACAGCAGCGGCGACAACGACATGTACACGGTATCATGGACATCCTCCATCGAGGCATATCTACGACGTGCTACCATGGTGGAAAGGAAAAGTGAACTCTGGCAGTACATGCCGGTTCCGTTTCAACGACCGCCATTTGCGCCATGGACTTCAGTCATCTACTTCTTCCCATTTACGAAGGAGGTGTTACGACGACCCTCAGCACTTCCGGTGATTGTCCTTTCTTTCCCTTCACACTGCTATTTCCAGTACTTCAAAGAATCCAAATCTTCCGGCGGTACCACGACCGCATTCTCCCTTACGCAAATAGCGTTCTTGGAGAAGCGTAGCATGCTTCCCTTGTCTTGATGACGGTATTCGGATATGAGTGTATCCTTGCAGAGTCACACCAACCCGGATTCGATAATGTTCTAATCGGCATGCGCTCCTGCCAGCGACGCCATGATCTACATTGAATTCTTGCAAGTAGAAGGGCAAAATTCCCCCGAGAGGAGATGAAGCGTCGAGTACTTATTACGGAGAGCAGGATGTCCTGACCTCTCATCGTTCTCAACAGCGACGACTGGGAGAGGCGAATTGTACTGGAATGGCGGGGAAACGCGAGAGAGAGTAATTTCACTCCATCCTTGCTGACTCTCAAGGGTGCTCACTCTCCCCTCTCTGTGCAGTCTTGGGGAGCACCTTACAGTACACCGAATTCCTCTGATGTTGGCGCCTCTAGCTAAGACCAAGACTTTGCGCTGCGACAAATATCGCTGTCTGGTGAACAGCCCATAGGATTGCCGGTTGGAAACCACGGACGTGTCGGCAGTGGCAAGTTACTTTTATCAACCCAACAATATAGGAATTCACTTATTCTTAGTTTAAATCTCGTTACATTCTTGCGGCACGCATGCGTCCAATTCCGGAGTCGCCAGTAATGACAACGCCCTGGCGCAAGATTTCCGAAACCTTTTTTTTACTTCAGGATCTCATATTGTCGTCCTGCGAAACCCGGGTGCATGTGATGAAGAAGATGATAGTAACTTCCGCCAGCTTCTCACACAATCCTGAGTCCTAAACCCCTCAGCTAGATCCCGCTCCCAACTCTCCCAACATAAGATCATGCGTTCCAGCGGTAACCGACAACATTTGAACACGAGAAGCGACGCTGTTGGTCGGCGCTCATAGCGCTCAGGCAAAAAGACTTGCGTGAGACCAGATATTTGGTGTGGGGTATTCGATTAGTATCAGGAAGCTAAGACTCAGACGACCTTTTGTTGGGATGCTATCTCTAACCATTATTTAAGCAGTACGAACTATCTATCTATCGATCTGAGTACACTCTGTCGCTGCCTGTCTGAGTTCCTCGTGTCCAGGGCTTGACGCTACTATGGTAGTACTGTCAACATTTTCTAATAGTCTAACAGAGTTACCAATCTTGTCTACTGTGACTCGGAGCGCTCTGAGATACCCAGTGACTCCAGGTGTTTCCCGATGCAAATGACAATATGCATTTCGAACTTCTTCTTGAGACGGGTGAACGGATCTCAAGAATTCCTGGAATTTCGGGTGCGCTTCAACCTATCATCAATAAGTTTAGGAGTTTGGCCGTATTGTGAAAACTCTGTACCTGTGAATATTCCACTGCATTGGGCTCTCCATCACTTTCACATTCTACGTTAGACCGGAACACGAATCAACAATGGAAATCGGGCACACCTAGACGAACCGGAAGAGGAAACGTTATGTAGCCAAGGCAGTTCATTGGCAATTATCATATACGCCTCATAATCGTATCGTGGCAGGGATTCCTTGTCGTCACCATAGCCAAGCATATTCTGCAGCTTCCCAATCACAACGATGGCGAGGACACGTTTGAGAAATTCCCATTGGCGGAATTGCTCTCCCAATGACCACTGCACCAATCGGGGCAGACACTCGAGCCAGACACAATGCATGATAGGAAGCTGTGCCCATCCATAGACGATGCTCTCGTTATGTCCCTTAATGAGAAGCAACATAGTCTCGGCAAGCGAGTCGATCCAAACGCCTTCCGGTACCTGTTCATCGCCATGACATAACAGGAGGAGAGGGTAAAAATAGGAGAAAGCAAGGATTCCATGGCGGTCGCTGAAGGTAGGTAATCCGGTTAGGTCGGTAAGAGCAGCGTCCTCATAAATACGCCAACAAAATAATAGGAAATGCTCCAGGATGGGAAGGATTGTGTCACTCTCCGAGTTCTCGTCATCGCCTGCTAGTAAACGAAGGTAGTATTGATAAGCAAGGGAACCAAATCGATTGCCTCGTATGGAAAAGAACGACTTGCTCAGGATTGAAGATTTAAACTGAGGTCGATGATCATAAAAAATCATGAATATCCTGTGCACAAGTGCTCCAAGATCTCCGATAACAGCAAAAGTTTCCGAGCAAAGCAGGGAATATAACGCATCCAGGACCGTGTCCACTTCTTTCCGATCAAGCGTAGGGATAAGGAGGCCGGTACGTTTGATGATGGCAAGGGAAGCATCAATCTGCTGCTTCCGATCTGACACATACACTAAATTGCGAAATCTATGCTGTATGCTGGAGACAAATGCAATCATTGTATCAATTCGGATGGAGGAGGTAGTGGTGATAGGGAATTGAATGCGATGGTGCCTCCAGCTCGGCGATACTTTGGCAAGAATATGCCACCTCAACTCGTCTGTAGGCTTGTCGATGGTGGTGAAATCTCCGCTCTCGCTCGAAAAACTAGTAAGGATTTCCATCAGCTCAAGCTCTAATTCCAGAGCACCGCTGGAAATGGGCCGGGAGGAGATCGTGGCATCGACTAGTATCTTCCATACCACTGAGTGCAAGGTGAGGGAAGAACGCTGCGGGCCTCGAAGGATTCCGAGGAAAAAAGCTGACGCCTTCTTGGCACTTGTCATGGAGTACAGCACCATTTTTAGCTGCTCGGTGGAACATCCGCCTATCGGATAACTAGAAAGGAGCGATAACGCTCTGCAGTACAGCTCCAGTTCGTCCAATTCACGGTTGGCACCAGGAGACAGCGCCAGAAATTTGATATCCTCTATCTGTTGGTGCAGAGATAGCTTTAATGTGGATACATATTCACCTGGAAGACATCCCAAAGTGTTCGACGTCATTCCAGAGATAGCCTGAAGCACGCTTTGGTGCACAGATGCGTTTGACGTGGAGTAATGCAGCCATAGTAGCGATTGCATATCCACATTTTCTGTACATTCCTGGACGAGTCTATACTCGATTTCCCTCAGAGTGGGAATCCTTGGGCGGTTTTGGATAAAATCCTCACGCCATTCCTCCTCAGTAGTAAGGCTGTTGCGCCGGCCAAACACATGAGTATACAGACAGTGTTGCATGAGGACAATATGCGGAGTGACACAGTCATTGAAGAACTGATACAGACGGTGGACGTAAAGCGTTAACGGGACCTTGTATGGACAGTAGGGGTGGATGAGAGGGAGAACGAGGGCAATGATGTAGGCCGTGTACGTCGTTGCACCGACAATAGATACTAGCCAAGCCACTTTCATGTCCAGAGAGAACAAGAAAATAGCGAGGCCAGCAAAAAAGAGTGCCAACGAAACATGAAGTAGGACTGGAAGCAAGCCGATGATCATAGGTACCTGCCACGTCTGTAATCCAGTGTGTCGCATATGTCGGATTCTGGCACGGTCACGTGGAGAGCTGTCAGAGACAACAGCGACATATTGATGGAGCCACTGCTTGACCAACACCGCGACGAGGGTAGTGATGAGACTGAGAGTCAGACTCACGAACCACAAACTGTTTGTCCACTCTTCAGAATGACTGGGAGAAAAGAAGGAGGTAGGGGAAGCAGGGATAGAAGGTCGGGAGTCATTCGGTACCGTAGCCTTGAGGATTTCGAAGAGAAGAAGCATGGACGCCTTATTATAATCTGGCTGCATGTATTGCGACGTTTGGACCACGAATGTGGTTAATACCGCAGAGAAAAGACCAGCCTATATTTCTATCATTAGACTTGAGCCCGACTTTTCAAGGAAACGTAAGACGCACAAAAACAAGCAGGGCATCAATAGTATCCCGCCACTCTGCTAACATATTTGCGTCAAAATCTGCGGCTTCTTCTAGGTAGATAGGCCATATTCGTGCATTGTCCGACATCTCTTGGCCATAAGGATCGGGAGGGTAGCGCGCCTTATAGTCCCGTGGAGCAGAGCCTGAAGGCATTTAAATATGACGGCGGAAAAAATTAAGTAGCCGGACATACCGACTCCCCCAAAATGAGGCTGGTTCTTCCTCAGTCCAAAATACGTCCCATCCGGAGCGTTGTTTTGGGAATGAGCGCCTTCAGCGGCAGCCCCTGCAGGGAGATGAGTCTCACCCGCCGGTAGATGAGAGTCATGAGACGGGTCCCCAGTACGATTACCAGATGGTTCCATAGCGTCAACTGCAATGTCAGGTCATTAATTTCGCACCCAAAATTTGACAACAGTAGAGCTCACCGTCAATAGCGATGGTAGCTTACAAGGAAGAATGTACGTGTTTATATCATGCCAAAATGGTCCGATACCTTCGGAAGGTAACCAAAGAATGTATCCGTTTCGTGGAAAGTCCGTTCACGAAATGATATCTGAACATAATTCGCTCTAGAAACCTTGATAGGTGGTCGCCACGCCGTCCTCAAGAAGCCAAAATAGAGCTGGAGAAAAGCAAAACGGAAGACTCGGAAGAGTAGCAGCTGATGAAGAAGGCATTCAGGAAAGTAGTACAAAAGCTTAGTCCAAGAATTGTGTGTCTCGTAAGCAAGAATGCGAGTGTAGCGACATGCGAGTTCGGTGAGAGGCTTCCGGCAAGGCAGCACGCTGCGCTGCTGACCTCATATTCCCGACCTTCTTGCATACCGCACGACTTCTGCTGCGCTGTTTACTGATAGTACGGGGTTCTGGGGTGGATCATCATTTTTTGACTGTGCCAGGATGATTTCCATGGCGACGATATAGAGACGCGGAGCCCTTAGGTGTGCATTCCATTCCTCCTGGCCCGAAACTTAAGATCAAGACCACGCTGACACGGAAATTTTTGATATAGCATTGATACCTGGGGCACAGGACACGAATTCAGAGGTCGGTTTACTCGGATTTGTTCTACCCTTCCTTACGCAGTATACTCTTCTCTGCCGAGCCTCATCAACGTCTGAATGGACAACAGTCTAATCAGCTTGCGCCCCTGCCAGCGATGACGTGATGTCTATTGCCCGAGAGGATGACAAGCATAGCCTACTTGTTGTGAAGGGCAGGAAATGCTCGTCGTTCCCGACAGCGACGAGAGGAAATTTGGGAGCGGGGGTGGTCAACGTATGAGGAAAAACGCGAGAGAGTACGTTCACTCGCTACTCCCTGATCTCAGAAGTGCTCACTCTCCCCAAAGATATCGAGATCTGTGATCAGCACGACGATCACAATGGGGAGCGCTTTACGGTGCCGCTAAACTCCTGCAACATCGACGCTTTATGAGGCAGATTTTGCGCTGAGAGGAGTATCGTAGTCCGGCGAGCAAGGGCTGGGAAATGACAGTCGGAACAAAGGGGCGCGGGGATGCAGGAGGGGAGGATGAGCATGGACGTATCGGGAATGGCAAGCTGCTCGTATCCGCCCAACAACCCTACGTATTTAGCCATTCTTAGCCCGAGTATCTTCACATTCTGCGCGCGCGTCCAACGGCCAATCCTCAAGGCCTCAGGACTCAGGTTTGAAGTTTCTAGAAATGTTGACGCCCGTGTGCGGAGACCTATTTTTGCTTCAGGATGACGTATTGTTGTTCCCCGAAGCACTAGGTACAAGTCGGACTCCAAGGGAAGGGAAGATTGGGTGGGAGAGTGACCGTACATCAATAAAGGGAAGGTTCGCTCGATGCTGACAATCAACAAAGTCTTGACAGGGTCACGAGACACAAGACGCGCTCACATCTGTTGGAAAGATCGGTTCGATGATCGAGGACATGGCGACAAGGGCGATAAGTTCTGCCTGTTTCTCAAACAACACTGAGTTATACACCCCTCCTCAGTCCGATCCCGCCCCCTTCTTTCATTCTGACAACTCTCCGAGCATAAGATTTTACAGATGCCGAGATTGCGGTTCGTGACGGTAGAACGAAGACCTGGGGCCATGCTAGGACTGGAATGGAGAAGAAGCATGACCGGATGGTGACAGGAAAACGAGGAATATGTTCGGTATAGCGGGAGCTAAGACTCTAGCTCAGGGCCGAAGTCGGAAAATCGCCAGACAAGAATTAGAAAGGACGTAGGTGCAGGCGGGGCAAGTGGAGCATGTTATGAAGGCTACGGACATCTCATTTCGGTTGAATACAAAACGCTGCTAGAATAAGTAGTGAGCAAGGTCCATATCTCTGATTCTATATAAGGAAGACGTACTGTCTGCTATAACGCTGCTGAAAAGGGAGCCTAAGCTTCCGCCGTATGCATAAGGGAGTCAAGCCGCAAAGCAAATTTAGAGCGATACCAGAGCAAAAAACGAACAAGGAGGCCTCTAAGTCAGACTAGCATCTAGCCATGCACAGTCAAGAGCAAACAAAAAAGCACATACCTCGCCATCCTTTATCGTATCTACTCCTACTCGCTGATCGCAAACTTTGAAGCTTCCGTTGTGGCTGACAGAATGACCAAGGCCCATACGGCATCAATTGACGTTCTGAAGACCAGCATAGCGATTTTGGAGACATGTACGTGGTCCAAGTAAGCCTTAGAAAGGCATGTTGCTGCTGCTTATCGACTGCAGACAAGAATGTCAATGAACGCCAAGAGCGATATACTTATCCAACGCACATCGACTACCAGCTGTTATCTCCAAGATACCGTCGCTCGAGCTGCTCTCTGCGCTGACTTGCAGACGTGGGCTAGCATAGAAGTAGATTTTGGATTTAAACCACCAAAGAAGTAGGAATTCAAGCGTCAAACTTGTCCAAGTCGAGGCGCTGAGCCGGAATGGCAGAGACGAGCTTTGTCGAAAGGTAGCGGAGCAAGGAATGAATCGAGTAGGTGGTGAACACGTGCCGCTGTTGGCCTGAGACAGCGACTGGCAGCCTCTGGAAGCGACCTGATCCACACTGACGCCGCCATCGATGACAGCCTCTTTACTTCATGCTTCATTATCTGACACGGTATGCAAGGCTTTTTACCCGAGTGAATCCTAGGCGACGTTGGATTTCAGTCCAGAGGTACACCAACACACCAGTGACTGGAAACCTGACGTGTACTGTCAAGGAACACTAGGAAACGGGAAACTCACGGAAGACAGAGTCTACGGTGAACGACGTATATTGGAGAGAAGTAGAGTAGACGTCTAGGGAGAGAGGGAGAGAGAGAGGGAAAAGAAAGAATGCCGTAGCTAGTGAGAGGCGCGAGTACTTATACGAGCGGAAGCAAATATCGGACGAAAATACGTGAGGGTTTTGGGTCCGTGCGTGACATGAAGGCGTCATCATAGGTAGGTGAGTACGTCATACCAGGGCGGCGGGCTTACAGTGACGTGACTTTCTTCAAACACTGATGTTGATCAGCGTTGTGTAGAGCGATGGATTTATCCACCCGGAACGATGGTCGATCTTCAATCCCAAGCAGAAGGCTCAAATACTCTTGGACCTCTCGCATATTCCACCTTTTTTGTAGCCAATGCATAGATTGCATAGTCAAGCTGCATGTGAAGCACAACCAATACAACGCAATTATGACATACTGAATAGGTCAGAATGACTATCATTTACACTGATCCTCACCAACAATAATCCTGTCCCTGGCAGAAAAGACGAGAATTGAGTCTGAACCGAGTCCAACTATCCGCGACGGAGGGAAAGTTGATGTCAAGTCAGCTTCAAAGCCGGAGGGTTTTATTTCTCTGATCTCATGCGGCGCAACATGCATACGTATATGTGACCCATCAGCAGGACCAGCATTACAGTCAGCAACGTCATTCTGGTCGGGCACATATGCGGGACTTTAGATCAGAATTCGGTCAAGGGAATCCAGCCTTACTCTCAGACCCTCGATCTCTAGATACTAGCAGTGAATTCAAGACGGTGAAGAGAGGCATCATAAGACACACCAAGTTCGTAAAAACAAGTCCCCCCCTGCTGGCATCTGTCCCGGGTTACTTGGGTTTGACTCCTGGTCTTGCCATTGGCTTGGCACAACATGCATAATATAAAGTTTTTGAATGCGTTTCATACGAAGGTCACGATTGTCAAAATCTCGGCGCAACCATTCCACACACATGAGACCGCCAAACAGGATTTGCTCCAAATCCTCTCCCGCTTCGCCCCGTTGACCGCGCATCACAGAAGTGATAAGCCCGTTGAAGAGTGATTTCGTGATGGTATGGGTCAATTCGTGAAGGAAAGCGACCATGATGACGGATTGTATAATCACAAGTTGATCAGAGGGGCACGCTGGATCGGAGAGGGGATTGTCGGCCTTGACTTTCTAGAGAGCGGTGTCAGACGATTTGAATCAAGCCCAAACTATGCTCACCTCTGCTAGCTCGATGTAGGCTGTTACCAGCCGACGAGAAAAGAGCATCTCATTATTCTCGTCAGCACCTTTTCGTACGAACCCCCATGAATACGCCTTTGTTGCCCGACGGGATTCTTCGTGGTCCTCAGTATCCACTAAGACAATTGCTGGTGGCGAATGTCGGATATAGGAGACAATGTAAGGCACCATTGAGTCTCCCGGACGAGAATGGGGATGCGACACTCTCCACGCCCGCCTTCCTGCCTCTGTCAGGGTCGCACGGTCCTGGGCCAGCGTTGCAAAGATGGCTGTAGTTCCTGCTAGAGGCTGATCCGAACTCGACAATAGGTGCACCAAGATCCGTTTGATGAATTGAAGAAAAGGGGCGAACTTTGGATCCTCGGTGACTTCGTTGGCCGTGTCATCCAAGAAAAGGTGAATGATTCCGAGAAGCGAGCGGTTGTTCATTTTCGTCTGATCGTCGATGCGCGGAGAATCTTCATAGAAACGGTCTAGTTTCGCTTTTCGGGCTTCGATCAGGGTACTGTTGATCTTTGAACGAGTGCCGGACATGGTGTACACCGTGATAATCGATAACACGCCAATTTTCTTACATCTGGTTGATATCTGTTACATATGTAGCAGCGACGAGCTACCCTCCACTTTCAGTTCCAGGCACAAGGTCCCAGCGTTTTCGAACCTCTCGCAGGTACATAACCCGCGCCTTCTTCTATACACGCTTTGCATTGGATTCTGAAAGAAATTTACTCTTTGTGTGCAAGTCCACTGACGTTCGACTCGGTGCTCAGTACGCGACGACGTCATTCTTGCGGCTGCGGCCTTGAATCGACGAGGAGGATGAGGATGGCTTTGGCGACGACAAGACAAGAAATGTTCAAGAATAGACGGGCTCAAGCGAGATGAAATTGGAGGTGCGTTGACAAGAGTCTGCATTCCTGCTAATCTAATGACTTGCAGTCTAGAAAATGCGCACGCATGCACAACAAGTTTGACGGCCCCAATATAGACACTCCCCATACCCACATCCATCGCCTACCATCCCCGCAGGCCGTCCCTCCCCTTCCCTCCCCTGCCCTACCCCGGTATCTTGCTGGCGTGACCAAGATCATCATCGCACAGCACTGAGACGACAGACGGGGAACGTCGACCTCGACTCGGCACGACTTGAGACTGGGGATGGCGTCTGACGGCGGAGAATAGTACGTACTCTAATTTGTAGAATTGAGTAGGTTGCTCACATTTGACAGACACTCAGTACGTGATGATGTCGTCCTCGCAGTTGCACTCTCGATATGGCCTCAACTCGAGGAGGAGGAGGGAGGCTTTGGTGATGACGACACAAGCAGGGTCTAAGAATATCTGGGCTCGAGTGGGTGGAATAGGGAGGAGATGCTTGTTCTTGAGGTAAGAATTTTACCGTCTCTCGTTGTTTGGGGTACTAACCTTTGTTTTGAAGGGGCAAAGTAGCGCTGAACTCGGGACGTTGCTTGAAGAAGGAATATGGGTAGTGGGCTTGAAGGTGCGTTCACGCGAGTTTCGATTCCTTCTATTCTACTGACATGCAGTCTGGAAGACGCGCACATCAGCCCGAGTGCCTAACATTCCGCTCCACTGACGTCGATTCCCGCATCCGAATGCCTCCCGTGCCCATCGCCTACCATCCCCGCCTACCGTCCCTCGCCGGACCTCCCATCTCTTGCCCTACCTCAGTATCACGTTGCCATGACTGAGATTGCCATTGCACAGCAACCGACACGACAGACTCGGAACATCGTCCTCGAGACGGTACGATCTCATTTTGAGACTGGGGATGATTTTTGATGGCGGAGGGTACTCGGAGAGGAAGGCAATAACGGAGACGTCCTCCGGTGAGGACGGTCAGCGAAGAGTGGTGGAGGATATGACGGCCGTCTGGATGTGGTAGACGGAGGAGTCCAAATTCTCATTATAAAAAACAGGTGCGTGCTCTAAGTTATGGGTTATTCTAAGGAGCTTACTCACATTCGATCAGACGCCCAGTACGCAACGATATCATGCTTGCAGTTGCAGCCTCGACATTGCCTTGATTCGACGAGGACAAGTTTAGCGACGATGAGACAAAGGTTGAAGAATATCTTGGCTCGCGGTGAGGGTTGCCAATTCCCTGTTTTTCTGAGACGTTCTGATCTTGATATTATAGGTTTTAATGCATGCTTTCGTGGCAGGGCTTGAAGCTTGAAGAAGGAAAAAAGCTAATAGGCTGGAGCGAGGTGAGATTAAAGGTGTGTTTACAACAGGTTGCATTTCTACTAATCTAACGACATGCATAGAAGACGCGCAGGGATCCACGTCCGCGCCGAGTCTGACAGCCTGAGTGCTTAGCACTCCCGCCCCCGCAGCAGAATGCCTCCCGTATCCATCGCCTACGTATACCATCCCCGCAGGCCGTCCCTCTCCTACCGCCATGGTCCGAAATTACCGTAGATGGCAGCCTGACGAAGAACATCGTCCTCGAGTCGGTGCGAGTTTTGATTTCGAGACTGGTGGTGACGACAGAGGATACTCGGGGAGGAAGTGAACGATGGAGACACCCTCCCGGCGAGGAGAGTGGAGGAGTCAAAATTTTCATTATCAAAAGGGTGCGTGCTCATAATTTTGGAATCAGTCTGGGTAGCTTACTCACAATTGACCAGATGCGCAGTACTCAGTACGCGACGGTGACGATGATGCTTGCAGTTACAGCCTCGAGGCGATGACCAATGGGCTCGAGTAAGTGGATTACGGAGGAGACGATTGTACTTGAGGTAAGGATTTGCTATCGCTCGTTGGTTTGGGGTACTAACCTTTGTTTTGAAGGGGCAAAGGTCTACGCGTACACTGAACTCGGGACGTTGCTTCGAGCTGTGGTAGGCAGATTTACTCTAATTTTTTCTTACCGTAGCTGAGTTTTGGTTCAGAATGCGACGTATGAGTTACTCGAGACCGACGCTGGCGGTTTGAACACGGAGGGGAAGACAATGCTTGCAACCACAACGACGGTGACCTTTCATTTTTCCCTATTTTTCTGATACGATCTAATGTTGATATGTTAGGATCCAATGTATCGTTTGGTGGCAGGGTGATGAAGGAATATGGGTAGTGGGCTCGAGCAGGAAGGGATCAGAGGTGCGTTTACAACAGGTTACATCTTTACTAATCTAACGACATGCAGTATAGAAGACTCGCACGGATCCGCACGCACACCGAGTCTGACCACACGAGTGCGGACACTCCCCTCCGCCCACTCCATCCCACAGCCAAATATCTCCCGTACGCATTGCCTACGATCCTCGCAGGCCGTCCCTCTCCTGCTCTACTCGGTATCATGCTGCCACGAGCAAGATCGCCAGGCTACAGCACAGACGCGACAGACGAGGCCCGTCGTTCTCGATTCGGCACAACTTGAGTCTTTTGGATGAGGTCTGACAGCATTATCGCATAGCTTCCAATTGGACGTGTTGAGCGAGGTGATTCCTGGTGAGAGAAGTGCCGGTGGCTCCCAAGTCATCGCATGTAAGTTAAAACTGCTCGAGACGTAACTTTCGCTAAACGTTGTATAATCCTATTTGCATTACCTATAATACATGAGCTGTATATCTGAAGATCGCTGTCTCAAAGCCGGACCAAGATCACGGTATCAGATCGGGAAGCACAGGCGAGCTGAGGTATACAGCCTGACCGGGACGATCAAAAGGAGATTGGCTATTGATGAGACTCAAATAGACTAGGTCGAAGACGATGGGGCGTCATCAAGTGGCTGGCGATTCTGGTATATTTAGACTCAAGTCACGCGAGGCCAAGTGCTTATTGTTCTGGGACATGTTCATACAAAAAACCCAGGAGACGACGTCGCCGCGCTTACAGCAGGGGCATTCGAATGATGGCTGCGTACGTATCATCATAGATATATTACTGTGCAGTGATGGGATTCGTACTGTTCCTACACCTTTTTATAACAGCTTCATCATGTGCCATGTATTGGTGCCGCGATGGTATATAAAGATGTGCATAGGCGGTGCAGCGCTTATCTGCGCTTTTTCTCGTTCCACCACCATGTCCGGTATCGGCGCATGTCTCAAGATCGCAAAATTGACTGCTGCAGCAGGCGAGATGGCCCCATTTCCTTTTATCAAGGGTGCTGCCCAGTGTGTGGTAGTCATTCTAGAGACCATTGAGGCATGTCTCTATTCTTCTCTGTTCTCCTCACTAACGATGGCTGTAGAGCGCCGTGAAGAATAGAAAAGATCTACAAGAATTGGCTGAGAGTATTGTCACTACATTGGTTGTAGTAAGGGACACCGTTATCGACCACGGTCCTACTAGTGCCTTGTGTTTTAAAGATTTCTGTCTCGATTTTCAGACGTGAGTTGATCCACAACAAGTATCACTTCCTTCCTCAAGCTTTCTGTTCTCAGATTCCTGAGTGATTTACTCTCAAAGTTGAATAATGAAAGCAAGTCACGTGGAATCAGACGTCTTTTGAAGGCCAAGAAGATCTCAGAGGAGATCAGTGCTTACAGACAGCGAGTACAGGCAGCTAAGGAGGACTTCCTAGTATGTGGCTCCCCATCATTATCACTATTCACTCCTGAATGGGCAGCAGATCCATACAACAACCATGACACAATTAACACTCTCTGATGTCCATAATGATGTTACCGTGGGATTCAGCACCCTGACAGGTTCCATGGCATCAGAGAGGAATATCATATCAACCATGAAGGACAATATTGAAGAAATATGCACCTTGGGTGCTCAGCAGAGTGAGGAAATAAAAGACATATCAACAAGATTACATGGTTCTCAACAAGGGAGCCTCTATAAGGGATCAGTATGTGATTTTCAGCCATTCCACTCCTGTTATTCAAGTTCAACCTTTACAGGTCTGGGATATCATTCCAGGTGACATCCAGATAATCAAGGCAGTAACTCATTCATCAAGAAACTTTTGTACTGTTACATACAAGGACAGCTATTGCACCATTGAGAATAACAATTCACAGAAAATGATTCGTGAATATATAGCTCAAGGGAATAGCAGAGAGGGTGCAATGGAAGTGAGTGTGGTTTTGACCTGTGTTGTTGGCAATATCCATATGCTCTGTATTCTAGAAACTTGATCAGGCCCTTGATTTCCTGATGAAACAAAGGTTTGGCTTTCTGTCTCTGTGTCACTGACTGAATCCCATCTTTTTGACAATAGGCACCCAAATCTTCTCCAAATCTTTGGTGTATGTAGATCACCTGATTTTCCAGCAATCATATTTCATGGTAAGGTGTTTCTGCACCTATCTGTCTGCTACTGCTAACTGCAGGGGGCAGATACAACACTGATCCCTTATCATCAATATTACAATAAATTCCATGACTTGCCTGTCATACAGGTGATACAATTCTTTTCTGAATTGGTAAAGGCTATTCTTTGTATTTTTGAGTAAAGTGGCTGATCTCCCAATGTGTCATCATTCAGTTTCAAGATCTGCAGGTATGTCCACAGTCCAGCAAGTGTTCCCATTGCCCACAGCTCAATACCTTTTCCTACAGTCCATCTCAGATGTTTTACCCACAGAAAACTATAGACCTTCAGGTTCTATGATTGCTTACACTATATTTAATACTGTCAGTGAATTTACCAATGATATTTTATGTGTAATAATTATTTTGTAGAATCATGAAGAACCAGTCTATATCAACAAGTATGGGAAACTTGTATTTGGAGACTTACTGCAATATGGCCATTATCACCTTAGCCCACTTCACATGTTCTATAAACAGCAAAATGGTACTGGCAAATATCAAGTCTGGTATAATGCATACCAATCAGGTGATCCACTTCACACTGGTCAAGGCAGGACATGGGATTTACCCAATTGTTATGAGGTCATTGAATGTTTTCACACTTCCTCTGTAGGCATCCCAAACCTCAACTGCTATGAATTCCAACCCTACAATACAAACTAAAGGGCCAATCTGACCCTGCCTACTGCTCCTCAGACCCAAAGGACTTCTATGCACCAGGCAGTGTATTATATAATCTGGAGTCTGAGGATCCCTCTTCACTACATCAAGTTTTGGTTGGGAGAACCCAGCCTCCACTGCATCGGTGGGATTGGAAAATTCTCTGGCATATAGAGTCATCACAAGAACAAGTCACTGATTTTTCTTTAAGTTTTGACAAGTTTGTCATTTAGTCAACTATTTTTTAATGCTGCTAATTGTTGATTGTCAGTGGGCCAGTGTCCATCAAGCTTTCATGGAATGATATTATTAGAAACCCTACCATTTACATTTGTATGCCTTGGAAGGATTCTGAAGCAATTGTGACATCATAGATTGCACAATGTGATGATCTTCAGCTATACATCATTAAGGGTGAGTAGCTTGTTTGACTTGAAATAATGACTGAATGCTTTGTACACATTTAGACATGCTATTTTACATTAACATTTTCAATATGGACTTCAAGGACAGTGACAAGTTCTGTCCTATCTGCAACACCAAAGACCAGTACCATGATGCACTATCATTGACTATAACTGCTCCAGTTATTGACTATGATACCAATACATTCAAATCCTGGCCTGTTGTATCTTGTTCCCAAGTATGCAGCATGGATTTATTGGAGAAGAGAGGCATTCTTTCAGTTAGACTTGAAGGTATTCAGATAGGGAGACAATGGAGATTTGAGGAATCAGATCACATGGCACATCTAACCATACCTGAGTTAAATGCCAAGCATGGATTTGATCCTGAGTGTAATGGTGCTGATGTATGCAAGCATTTTGGATGGCCACTCCTTGAGTTTTTTGACCCTTCTACAGGAGGTGAGTGGATCTTCATGTGCTGCAGATATTTTGCTGATAAACATACAACAGAATGGACTCCAAATGATACTGTATCCCAGGAGTCTTCAGGACTTTCATCAGTCATATCAGACAATATAGATGAAATATTGAATGCAGAGCATGATCCTACACCATGCAGTACCATGGATATGGCTGCAGAGAGCAATGATGAGGCTGGTGAGGTACTAGCAATTGAGTCAAGAATGGTTCTTGCCAATGTACACTGGCAGTATGATATTAGTATATGGGCACTTGTTGTGATATGCATTGCTATCAGCATTCAAGTGCTTCTTCTATCACTCTTTAAAGACTACTTGTACCTATAGACCTTGACACAGGAATATCTTTTCTATTATGATAACTTGCTGAGCCAGAATTGATGAATGCAATGTCAGTTCTAGGCTCAAGACTCTGCCATGTTTTGATTTCTTGTTGCAAAAATTCTGAAATGCTTATAAGTCATTCTTCTGATACAACAGAAAGGAGCTGGCACTAAGACTAACTGACTGTTGACACTGTGGATAGTAGCTCCTGAAGAGTGCCTATGAGCAGCTGTGCACCTCAGGACAGTAATCAAGTGGTTCAAAGTCATAAAGAATTCAATAAACTTGGCACAACTTCAAATCATGCTGGCAATTGCAGCCTCAAGGCCATGACAAGGCAAGGGTTCAAGTATAGTTGGGCTTGAGTAGGGATCACAGAGGAGACAATTGTACTCCAGATAAAGATTTTCCATCTCTTGTTGGTTTGGGGTGCTAACCTTTGTTTTGAAGGGGTAAAATAGTACTGAACTTAGGACATCAGTTTGATTTCTTCTTACCCTGGCTGAGTTTTGTTGAGAATATGCACCTCTGATATATGGGTTACTTGAGATGAGCACTGCTGTATTATACTGTGATAGTTTTCAGGAGACAAGTAATGTTACAAGCATGATAATGATAAGCTTTCCCATTTCTCTATTTTGGTGAGCATTTCTGATCTTGATATGTTAGGAATAAGGTATTATTGATGTGCTCAGTAACCATACAGAGATAGCTAGAACCCAATATATATGAAGTGTAACTCATATACTAAACCCCAAGCAATCCTTGCACTCCACAATCACTAAATATATGAGTTTGGGCATTTCAAGATCAATAAAAAACCTCTGCAAACCAACTAGTTGGGTAGGAAGTTCAAATATTTCCGAGATAAGCCTGCAGTGAGGCACAAGCGGAGGGCTTATCAGAGGATAAGCTAAGCAAGCAAGTAAGAGGCTGCAGCCATCCATACAATACAAATACAAATACCATATCCCAATCCCCAATGAATTGAACACGTCTTCTGAGTGATCTGACATGTCACTAGGCTCTCTCATCCTCGCTCGATAGCATTCAGCCACAGATCTCTCATCTCATCCTCTTTTGAATCCGATTCTCAACCTCAATCATTTCCAGTAATGACACAGCAGCCACCTTTGAGTCCCCTAAGGCAACTGTGCACTCATATCAGTGATGCCATCAGGAGAGCACTTCAGAAACTCTCTCTGGGGGCAAAACTCAAACGGAACTGCAAAATTGAAGCCGACAACACTGCTCGCAAGGCTAAGACCCTCAAGCATCTCAATGACCCTGCACAGAACCCAGACCCGGGTTCAGAATCGGCTTCACTCATCTCCATTGATGAGGACAACATCCAGGCACTCCGTACTCCCACTTTCACATCAAAATTTCCCAACATCCCGATGGCGGTTCAGAAGGTTATTGCACAGCTGGAGGCAAAAGAGAAGGATGTGGTGACCAAGAAGAGGGATGCAGCAGATGCCAAACTAACAGCTGAGCAAGCACACAAGGCGAAACATCGCTGCAAGGATACAGTGGCCAAACATCCCCATGTACCTGGTGAGCAGCGCAACATCAAATTTGCTGAAATTCTGTATGATACAAACAATGCACTCTTGATGCCACTTCATTTTTTCCTGAATGTCAATCTCCAATGGCTGATTGACGAACTATCAACTCTTCCAACAATCAAGACCAATCCCAGAGCAGGCGAGGCGAGACAAAGGGCACCTTCATCATCAATGTGGAGAAGGCCTGGTTGTGACTATGCTGCAAGACAAAGGAAGCAGACATGACATATGGGCAATGGCATGAGGTGGCAGACAACTGCTACCACTTCAATGCAGGACATGACAAGGTAGGGGAGACCGGCCTATATGCAAAGTGGTGGGAGCAACACTTCAGGTTCTTTGTTGCGCAGAATGACAAGATTGAGCAATACCCAGCCTGGCAGCTGCTTGAAGAAAGACTATGCAAGGCATACCACAGCCAGCCTACAATGTTCAACAAGGATTACTATGCTGATGAGTACCAGATTGCGTGACTAGAACACAGGATGCAACAGTGTTTCGATGCTGCATGCCCTAAGCAGCAATTCCCTCAGAGATTGGCCTTCCAACCTCCCACATACCCATGGTCCCAGTCTCCCTTTCCATCAGGCAGCAAGAAACCAGAGGCTTTGCCTTCTTGCCACCTTGCATGTGGTGAGCGAGGCCACCCACTATGAGACCACTACACAGGTGTTAACCACACCAAACCACTCTGGATATGTGTCAATGATGGTGATGTTACCCACCCAGACAATGGCAAGCATGTCTGCATTGCTTATAACATATACAGTCCGAAATGTGCCTGTTGACATGGAACCAAAGTACTCCACATCTGCTCCCTCTGTGGCAAGGACCACTACACATTTTCCTGGACTTGCCACAAAGCCCCTTCCCTCACTTGATCAGTTCCTGGCTACCACCACTCCTCCTTTGCTAGACTACAAAGACCTGACACACTACATCATCCCTCGACCACTCCTACATCATTATATTTTATCTTGCTCCGACATCTTCTCATGGGTGGTGCACCCCTACAATACCAACACTTTCGAACATCTTCTCAACAAGCACAATCTTACACAACACTACCCATGGCTCATCAATAATCTTTGATTTGGATCCCCCCTCGGCAATATGCCAGTATTAACGCAATCAGTCATCTTTCCAAACCACCCTTCTTGCACCATGTATAGCCAGGCGATTGATGACTACTTGGTAGAGGAGATCTCAGCAGGATGGATGTCAGGTCCATTCTCCAAGCTCAAAATGGAGAGGATTCTCCAGGGTCCCTTTCAATCCTCGCCACTCATTGTTTCGGTACAGACACAGCAACCCGGCAGCCCCAATAAACTCAGGGTCGGTCGACATCTATCCAAGGGCTCTAGACTCCACCTGTCAGTGAACTCCTTCATTGAGAAGGCAGATTTTCCCACTAGATTTGATACGGCCATGAGGGTCGCTGAAATTGTAAGTCATCACTTTAAATTCACTATACCAGTCATACAATTTTTCAATCCACAATACACTACCCCAATTCACAATACTTCACAATACGCACTGTAATATGGCACCAGCCAACTTGAGCAATACCCATGGCATTCATTTATACATGACACACAGCCATACCAATTCTGAAGCCAAATTTATCACAGTGTTCCTATCCCGATACATATCACTTCTCTTTCATCAATTTTACCTCTCTGCAATACCCATGACACTTATCAATACCCCCAGATATCGCTAGCCCTGCCTGGAACCCAGGCTTGCACTCTCAACATTGCAAAGTTCCACTGAACTTGCCCAGTCAACCCCAACCACAAGCCTTTCCTCATCCTTCAAGGGAAAGATGGCCTCTTTTATATTGACCATGATCACCCATTCGGAACCACGTCAGCAAGCAGTAATTCTAGCATGATGGCAAACACTGTCATGGACATATGGCGAGGTGAGGGAGTTTTTCCAGTACCGAAATATGAGGACAATCTCAATACCTTTCGATTCCCTTCCACTACCAGCACTATCACAGACGGGCAATACACTTATGACTATGACCGAGCAACAATGCTTAGTTGGGTTGAGTCCCTCAATGTTCCCTGGCATCCTGACAAAGGCGATAAGGCATTCATTTTCATCACTACCTTTATCGGATTCTGCTGGGACATTCCCCACAAGCTCATCAGTCTGCCAGAAGAGAAGAGAATCAAGTTCTACGAACGGGTCCAGCAATTCATCAACACCTTTTCAGGGCACTACTGCCACCTCCTCGATGTCGATAAGATACATAGCTCGTTATGTCTGTAACAATCATGCTGCAGACTCCACAGACCTCATCCAATCATCCACTCCACCAGCTCCAAGTCTATCATCGGAATCCGTTGGATTCTGAATCCCGGTTTCTATCTCATATTTCATATTCCTATTTCATTTACTTATTTCACATATTTCATTTATCACACCTAGAACCCATCACGGTAGCAAGTAGGTGTTATATCGGAGTCCACAGAATACTCAACTCCTCTAGATACAGAACATTCCAGATCACATCACTCTAGCCATACCTACACTACTCCAGACCCCAACCTGTCAGACTCTGTCTTAGTATATAAGCTGTACATTTAGTAGTACATACCTCAGTTCAAATATCAACTTGGTTTAGCCCAATAACTCTCGTCCTCACTCTCTTTGGCCTTCAAGCCATAATCTCTCTCTATGTCTGCAGACTCCGATAGCCATTGGACTTAACCTTTGATCCTAGAGATCATAATCCCATGGACTCTGTCCATAATCCTTCTTTGGGCTTCAACCCAAGGGTGACATTGCTAATAGCTTTGCCAAGGCCCACGCACTCTGCAGATTCCACAGTATGCATTCCTTTCACTTCATCCTATTGGCACAATCCTAACAGTGTATTCGAACTCAAACCCTTGAGTTGAAATTGTTAGGAATGTCTAACATAACCCTCAAACCCTCACAAACTCAATCCTCCTCCACAGCTCTGCCCGTAAACTGTCTCTCCATGCATGACATTCCTGCCTCTGCATTGAAAGAGGATCATACCCTCTTCGGCAAGGACTCAGCCTCTGCACAACGTTCACGTAGGGAAACTTACACTCACAGTGGCTTCACTGCCTGCCAATCCAATGTCAACACCACTCCCAATCTGTTCTCTGTGGACTCCGCTAGTATGAAGGGATGGGGTGGTTATTGAAGCATCATCCCAGAAACCCCGTGCAATCAATCCACACAGCCACTCTTCCCAGTCGAGGAAGAGGGTGACAATGGGGATCCCAGTGGCAGTGACGGTGAACCTGACTCCCCTAGCAATCACAATCACAACCCATGTGATCCGTGGTGCCCCAGTCCACCAGCTGGTCCACCAAATCCAGGTGGCCCTGGGGGTCCCAGCAGTCCCAGTGGACCAGGCAGTAACCCTCCTAATCCCCCCAATCCTGATCCTAACGACAAGAACCACCTCAGCAGACTGTCCATACCAAAGTCAAGGTACTGGACACCTTTGATGGAGCGGACCTGTGGAAACTCAAGGTGTTCATCGTCTCCCTGCAGTTGAACTTCAATGACAGGCCCAACACATTTGCCGTGGACACCGCCAAAGTCAACTACACTATTTCCTTCCTCTCCGGTGTCGCCCTTGACTGGTTCAAATCAGATATCCTCCATCCCAATCAAGCCAATCCTCCTGCTTGGGGGTACTCCTACGCCACCTTCCTTTTGGAGCTCTGTACCCATTTTGGTCTGTTCGATGCCATCAGAGACACTGAAGATGAACTCAAAAATCTTTGGATGCATGATGGAGACAGGATCATGAAGTACATAGTGAGCTTCAATCAACACACAGCCATTATTGGTTATGGTGACAACTCCCTCCGGCATGCTTTTTACCATGGACTTTGCTTGCGGATCAAGGATGACATGGCTCACCACAGAAAACCCAACAACCTCCATGACATGCGGACCCTTGCCCAGGAGCTTGACGCTTGCTACTGGACTAGGAAAGCTGAGGTCTCCAGGGAAAACCATGACCGGCCCTCCACTTCCTTCACTTTCAAACCTAAGGGTTCAGGTTTTAACTCGAACTCTTCCTACAACTCCATGACCCCGAAATCCTATGGTTCCACCATGGGTTCTTCATCCACCTCGTCTTCCTCCAGCTCCATGGGTGCCTCCAAGAAGCCCTACGCTGACAAGCTAGGCAAGGATGGTAAGCTCACATCTGAGGAAAAGGAATGTCACTGCAAGAACAACCTCTGTATGTTCTGTGTCAACAAACACAAGACCGAGGACTGCAACAAACAAAAATCCGTGGTGTCTGCACATGGACTTGCAGCTGAGGTCTCTGAACCTACTCCCGCCTCTGTAGACTCGGCTCCTTCAGAGTCAGAAAAATAGAGAGCAACCCTGCTTCCTCGATGCAAGGACAGGGTTGCGTTGACTGTCATTGCATTTTGGAGATCGTAACCCTCAATGCCGCCACTCTTTCCAACCATTCCCTTACCATATCCCTATCCAGTGAAGTCGGCTCCGGATTGGAGCCCAACAGATCTCCTATCTCAACCATCCTACATTTTCTTGCTCTAGTTGACGCTGGTTCTAGCCATTGCTTCATCAACTTGAAGTACATGAACAATTACAATATTCCTACCAATTCCATTCCTCCTGTACAACTTTGGCTTCTTGGTGGCTCCACCGGATCTCACATTTCACAATCTGTTACTCTCTCTGTACAATTCCCATCAGGAGATATCATTCCTATTGACTTCTACATCACATGTCTTGATTCATCTTGTATCCTCGTCCTGGGATACAACTGGCTCTCCTGCTACAATCCATTGATTGACTGGGCAAAGCACAGTATCACTTTCCATTCAAAGCTATTTGGTGTGTCTGTTCCAGATGTTTCTGCGGCCTCCAATGCAACAGCGCAAGCTCGCAAGGACCCTTCAGGTCCTATCCCATCCAAACCACCTCTGAGATCCCGATGGACTCCATCAGCATATGAACCTATCTACTCATACCCGTCCATCCCAGCATTTTCCGCTTTGGTTGCCCCCAAAATATCTATCATTTCTGCAGCTGCTTTCATATGAGCTTGCACAGAGGAGGGTGCACAACAGTTTACACTCCAACCTTCTATGCCAAGTGTTAGTGGCCAGGCTGCTTCTGCGGTTCTGCCGGATTTATCTGATGTTCCACCGGAGTATCATGACTTTGCCAATGTGTTTAGTGACTCTCTCTCAGAGAAACTCCCTGAGCATTGTCCTTATAATATCAAGATCAACCTTGAGGAAGGCTCCTCACCTCTGCTCAGACCCATCTATTCCCTCTGTTAGGATCATGCCAATAGGAGTAGGTGAAAGGAATGCACGCTGTGGATTCTGCAGAGTGTGTGGGGCTTGGCGAAGCTATTAGCAACATCACCCTTGGGTCGAAGCCCAAAGAAGGATTACAGACGGAGTCCATGGGATTATGATCTCTAGGATCAAAGGTTAAGTCCAATGGCTATCGGAGTCTGCAGACGTAGAGAGATGGATTATGGCTTGAAGGCCGGAGAGAGTGAGGATGAGAGTTATTGGGCTAAACCAAGTTGATATTTGAACTGAGGTATGTACTACTAAATGTACAGCTTATATACTAAGACAGAGTCCAATGGGTCAGGGTCTGGAATAGTGTAGGTATGGCTAGAGTGACGTGATCTGGAATGTTCTGTATCTAGAGGAGTTGAGTATTCCATGGACTCCGATATAACACCTACTCGCTACCATGACAGGTTCTAGGTGTGATAAATGAATATGTGAAATAAGTAAATGAAATAGAGATATGAAATATGAGATAGAAACCGGGATTTGGAATCTGACGGATTCCGATGATTGACTTGGAGCTGGTGGAGTGGATGATGGACATGGTCCATGGAGTCCGCAGCATGATCGTTACAGTATCCCCCCTTTAGCGTTCTTGCCCTCAAGAGCACAGATCCTGATGGCCGGGGGTACCACATGGAATTTGTGAGTGAGGTATCACATGATTTTCACCTCTTGACTTGTAACCACCACCATCTCAGTGGTAGGAAACTCGCTTTTTTCTCTCTTCGTCACCAACTACGATGTCCGCGCAATACCGACGGTCGACAACCCTGGAGCCATATGAGGTGCCCAGTACTCCGGAGGACGTGGAAATAGATGAGCTATCGGTGTTCTATGCTGATAGGGATGACAAGGAGGAGGCGTATCGGAGCACCGTGGAAGCACATGAGATGTGGATTGTGGAGAAAATGAAGGCTGAAAAGGCCACGGAGGCTGCGCAGAAAAAGGCCCAAGAACGGGCAAGAAAGCTTCATGAGTTGAAGGTGAAGAAGGAGAAGGAGGCCACGGAAAAGCGGGTGGAGGAAGAATGGTTGGCAAGGGAGGTGGAGGAACGGAGAATAGCAGAGGAGAGGAGAGTTGCTGCAGAGAAGCAGGCAGCAGAAAAGAAGAGAAGGGTGGCAGCTGCAGAGGCCGAAAAGAAACAGATGGCTGAGGTGGAGTCCGAGGCCACGTGAACGCGGTGTTTGCTGCAAGAGCAGACAGAGTTGGCAAAGAAGGCTGCGGATGCCGCAGCTGCTGCTGCGCAGGCTGCCGAGGGGGACAATGAGGAGGCCATGGAGACTGCGGATAATGAGAAGGAGAAGGCACATGAGGAGTTGCGCTGGAAGAGAAAGGAGAAGGCAAAGGCAAAGGCGACCGGGGCTGCGGAGGGTTCCAAAAAGAGGAAAAGGTTGACTAGATCGGTAGTGGAGAGTGAGGATGAGCATACCGCGGGGCCATCAGAGGAGTGGCCAGCTAAGAAGCCGAAGGGAAAGGTTGTGGGACATGAGGAGTTCCATGGATCCAGTGAGTGGACTTGGAGTGAATTGATTTTATTTGTGCTGATTGTTTGTTAGATAAATGTGGGCAGTGCCAGGCCGACGGAGCCCGATGTATAATGTCCTCAACAATGTGGTCTTGTGAGCATTGCAGGATATGCAAGGCTAAGTGCCTCTGGATGGAGGAGACGGAACCAACGGCGATGGAGGAGGTCATGGCCTTGCTGCATAGTTTGCATGCAAGGTTTGATGATGTGGAGGAACAGTTGGAAAGGGTGGAGAAGGAGTTGGCGTCCATCGGAGGACATGTTGATGATTTTGTGGATGATTTTGAGGAAGGGAGCGTTGGGGAGTATCCAAGGGATTTTGTGTCAGCGGCGTCTGCGGATGAATGGGAGGCTTCGTTGCAGGAGCTGCAGGACTTGAAAGGCGTGATGCCAGAGGCCCTCCATCAGGCTATGTGGTTGCAAATCGATCAAGACGTCGCCCAGGTGTTTTATGCTCACTTGGCCTCCATGGAGTTCAATGGACAGGATCCGTTTGAACTAGCAAACATCGATTACTGGCATGGAAGCCATGGAGAGGGGGCTTTGGAAAGGTTGATTGCAGCAAGTCAGAGGTTTAGGGAGATGCAGGCAGGATTTTACTGCCCCAGAGGCCTATGGATTGAGTGGGTGTTATGGAAGGAGTATTTGAAGGGTGGAGAGGACTTCTTGGTTGAGGACTCCGAGGGGGAGTTGGATGAGAGTGAGGTGGCCAGGCCGGGGATGTTACCGGAGTCTGTGGCAGAAGGAGTGCCTGGGATGGCGGAGTGGATGAAGAAGTTGAAGGGAAAAGGGAAGGAAGTGGACAGTGGAGAGGCCAGCGGGTCTGCAGATGCCTAGCTTCCTTTTTGTATATAATTTGGATATTTGTAGATAGTAGATAGACCATAGAGTGCACCCGGAGGGGCATAAAATGTAATTGATTTTGTTGATGTTTTGAAATTGGAGTGAATAAGTGTGAAGTCAAGAAATACATCTGACGGGGTCCATTCCTGATTAGGCAATGAATTTGCAATAGTTTTCCAGAATCAAATTTGAAATTGGGGAGACGGATTCTGACGAGAACTGATGGAATGGATGATCAAGAAGAAATAGGTGAGGTTTTGAATGAGACCTTGCGGATGGTGACCTTGGATAATGGTCCTGGTTTGTCTGGGTAACAACGATGGAAGTCTTCAATGGAGTCTTCCGCAGAGAATTCTGTAGCAGGGATCCAGGCAAATTCTTCATCAGCACCTTCGTAGCCCAACCATTGGACACAGTAGAGGAGTGGACAGCGGAACTGACAGTCGAGCTTGGAATCAAGAATCTGTGCGATCTTGAATTGCTCTTCTCCGTCGACTTCCATGGGAGGTGGAGGTGGTTGGGTGTGATTAGGAATGGTATTTATTTCCACGGGTTCCAACTGTGAGACATGAAATACAGGATGAATGGAACGGAGGTCTGTGGGAAGTTTGAGCATGAAAGAGTGGGATCCAGGCTGAGCGATGATATCGAATGGTCCGAGGAATTTCTCAGAGAATTTCGCAGTAGGGCGAGTAGTCCTGATGTGTTTGGAGTTAAGGAAAACCTTGTCACCTACTTTGAAATCTGGAGCTGGGGACCGTCATTTGTCCGCTTGGAATTTGTAACGAGACTGAGCGTGAGTGATTTCATCTCTAAGGAATTGGTGAAGATCGTCGAGGTTGAGTATGAAATCATGGGCCCAAGAGGAGGCAATGTTGCATTCAGGGTACACCGTGATGTTAGGATGGTATCCCTTGTTAGCGAAGAATGGAGAGATTCTGGTGGAAGCGTTTGGAGCATTGTTGTATGCGAATTCGGCAATGGGTAGTAAGGTATCCCAATTGTCTTGTTGATATGGACAATAGATATGGATGTATTGTTCAAGGGTTTGGTTAGCGCATTCAGTTTGTCCGTCGGCTTCCGGATGATAACCAGAAGTGAAGTGAAGCTCCATATCAAGGGATTTGGCTAGGGTGCGAGTGAATTGGGAGACAAATTTGGAGCTGCGGTCAGAAGTGATGTGATTTGGAATGCCATGCATGGAGAAGACATGGGTGACAAAGAGCTGAGCTAGCTCCGAGGAATTGACGGTGTCATGAGTGGGAATGAAAATGGCTTGTTTACTTGCACAGTCAATAACAACAAGAATGGCGGTGAATCCGTTGGATTCCGGGAGCTGTTCAATGAAGTCCATGGAGATGGAATCCCATGGCCATTCTGGTACTGGCAAGGGTTTGAGTAAGCCAAATGGACAGTGTCTAGGTGTTTTGTTACAACCACAGGTAGTACAGGATTTGATGTAGTGGCGAACAAATTCATGCATCTGTGGCCAGGCGTAATTCCGTTGGACTAATTCGAGAGTCCTCTTTTGACTGAAATGACCTGCCAAGATGTGGTCATGATTGTTTTGAAGGACACGAAGATGGAGGTCTGCAGAGTCTGGGACATAGATGTGATTGTCAAGGTGGAGTATTCCTGACTCGTCTACAGACCATCGGGAAGGATTGGAAGGGGAAGAAGCAAGACAGAAGCCTTCAGTTGCCGTGGAATCCGTGGGTTGTGCGAGCTTGATATCAGAATGCAATTGGTCTACATCCATGATTGCACTAGCATGGAGTATGGGACCTGCAAGAAAAGTAGCACAGAGAGAAGTGGAGAGTTGCTCTTGAGTAAATACAGGGCAGAAATTGTGAGGATTGACTTGAGCATATTGACTATCCCCCTCTTTAGGGTAGACGTCCCATTGTCTAGTGAGTGCGTCTGGTTTCCCACCCAATTTTCCTGGACAGAATCGGATAACTAGGTTGAATTGGGAAAGGAATTCAGACCAGCGGACTTGTCGGCGTGTCAGGACCTTGGTGGTAGAGAAGTACTCAAGGTTTTTGTGATCAGTAACGACGTCAATGGATTCCGCGGAGCCTTTGAGGTAATGATGCAAGTATTTAAAGGCTTCAAAGATGGCAAGAAGCTCTTTATCATGGGTATCATAGTTGAGTTCGGCTCCGTGGAGACTGCGGGACAGGAAGGATATAGGGTGAATTTCCCCATCATCAAGGTAGATGGAGAGGATAGTGGCAATAGCATAGTCAGAGGCGTCGGTTTCCACAACAAGTTGACGGTTGGGAATCCAATGGGTAAGGATGGGAGCATGAGTGAAAGCCTGTTTCAACTCATTGAATGCTGCTAAGCATTTGTCGTCAAATTTCCATGGAATCCCTTTGCGTGTAAGATGTGTTAGTGGTAGAATGATCTCACTGTATTTGTAGATGAAATGGTGGTAGAAATTAGCGAAACCAAGAAATGATTGGATATCTTTGACCTTCTGCGGGATCAGCCAGTCAACAATAGCTTTGACTTTGTCTTCAGCCATTCATAAGCCTTCGGGAGAGAGGATATAGCCTAGATATTCCACAGAATCCCGATTGAATTCGCATTTAGAACCCTTGCAGTAGAGCCCGTTGGCTCGAAGTCTGCATAGGACTTTGCGTACATTCTTTCGGTGTTCCACGGGATCGTCGGAGTAGATGAGGATATCATTGAGGTACACAACAACAGAGACATCGAGCATGTCTGCAAAAATGTCGTTGACGAAACGTTGGAAAGCTGCAGGAGCATTGGTGAGACCAAATGGCATGACATGCCGTTCAAAAGACCCATAGCGGGTACGGAATGTGGTTTTCCATTCATCTACATCGGCAATACAGACTAGATGGTAGGCATGGCGGAGGTCGAGTTTGGTATATATGCGCGTAGAACGCACGGAGTCAAGAAGGTCGGATATGAGGGGAAGTGGATAGCGGTCCTTTTTAGTGATTTTGTTAAGGCTGCAGAAGTCAACACAGAATCTGAGTTCACCAGTTTTCTTCTTGACGAAGAGTACCGGGGCTCTGTGGGGAGAGCATGTGGGAGAGATGAAACCATTATGGATGTTATCGTCGATAAACTCGCATAAGGCTTTGAGTTTGGATTTGGAGAGGGAATAGATGGGTCCGAGCAGAGGTGAGGAGCCTTCCTCAAGGTTGATCTTGAGATTGTAAGGACGATGCTTGGGGAGTTTCTCTGAGAGAGAGTCACTGAAAACATCGGCGAAGTCATGATACTCTGGTGGAACATCAGATAAATCCGGCGGAGCCATGGAAGCAGCCTGGCCACTGACACTTGGCATAGAAGGTTGGAGTGTGAACTGTTGTGCACCCTCCTCTGCGCAAGCTCGTATGAAAGCAGCTGTGGAAATGATAGATATTTTGGGGGCAACTGAAGCAGAAAATGATGGGATAGATGGGTATGAGTAGATAGGCTCATACGCAGGCAGAGTCCATCGGGATCTCGGGGGTGGTTTGGATGGGATAGGACCTGAAGGGTCCTTGCGAGCTTGCGCTGTTGCGTCAGAGGCCACGGAAACATCTGGAACAGATGCACCAAATAGCTTTGAATGGAAAGTGATACTGTGCTTTGCCCAGTCAATCAACAGATTGTAGCAGGAGAGCCAGTTGTATCCCAGGACGAGGATACAAGATGAATCAAGATGTGTGACATAGAAGTCAATAGGAATGATATCTCCCAACGGGAATCATACGGAGAGAGTAACAGATTGTGAGATGTGAGATCCGGCAGAGCCGTCGAGAAGCCGAAGTTGTACAGGAGAAATGGAGTTGGTGGGGATGCTGTGATTGTTCATGTACTTCGAGTCAATGAAGCAATGGCTGGAACCAGAATCGACTAGAGCAAGAAAACGTAGGATTGTGGATATAGGAGATCCATCGGACTCCGATCTGGAGTCAATTTCACTGGATAGGGATATGGTAAGGGAATGGTTGGAAAGAGCGGCGGCGTTGAGGGTTATGATCTCCGAAATGCAATGACAGTCAATGCAACCCTGTCCTTGCATGGAGGACGCAGGGTTGCTCTTTATTTTTCTGACTCCGAAGGAGCTGAATCGACAGAGGCAGGAGTAGGGTCAGAGACCTCAGCTGCACATCCACAAGCAGAAGCCGCAGATTTTCGCTTGTTGCAGTCCTTGGTCTTGTGTTTGTTGCCACAGAACATGCAGAGGTTATTCTTGCGGCGGCGTTCCTTTTTCTCGGGTGTGAGCTTACCATCCTTGCCTAGCTTGTCAGCGTAGGGCTTCTTGGAGGCACCCGTGGAGCCGGAGGAAAAAGAGGTGGATGATGAACCCGCGGTGGAACCGTAGGATTTCGGGGCCGCGGAGTTGTTGGAAGAGCTCCCGTTAGAACCCGAACCCTTGGGTTTGAAGGTGGAGGAGGTGGAGGGCCGGTCACGGTTTTCCCTGGAGACCTCAGCTTTCCTAGTCCAGTAGCGAATGTCAAGCTGCTGGGCAAGGGTCTGCATATCATGGAGGTTGTTGGGTTTTCCGTGGTGAGCCATGTCATCCTTGATTCGTGAGCAAAGCCCACGGTAAAAGGCATGATGGAGGGAGTTGTCACCATAACCGATAATGGCAGCATGTTGATTGAAGCTTACTATGTACTTCATGATCCTGTCTCTGTCATGCATCCAAAAATTTTTGAGTTCATCTTCAGCATCTCTGACAGCGTCGAACGGACCAAAATTGGTATGGAGCTCTGAGAGGAAGGCAGCATAGGAGTACGCCCAAGCGGGAGGATTGGCTTGATTTGGATGGAGGATATCCAGTTCGAACCAGTCAAGGGCAACACCAGAGAGGAAGGAGATGGTGTAGTTGACTTTGGCGGTGTCCGCGGCGAATGCGTTGGGCGTGTCATTGAAGTTCAACTGCAGGGAGACAATGGACGCCTTGAGTTTCCGTGGATCCGCTCCGTCGAAGGTGTCCAGTGCCTTGACTTTGGTATGGATTATCTGCTGAGGCGGGTTGTTGGCTTGGCAGGTAAGGCCGTGGAGGAGGTTCATGAATTCCATCATGAGGTGGTTCTCATCGTTGGGGTCGGGATTGGGAGGATTAGGAGGGTTACCGCCTGGTCCGCCGGGACCACTGGGACCCCCAGGGCCACCGGAGTTTGGTGGACCACCTGGTGGACCAGGGCGCTGCGGATTGCATGAATTGCAATTGCAATTGCTAGGGGATTCTGCTTCACTGTCGCTGCTACTGGGATCCCCATTGTCACCTTCTTCCTCGACTGGGAAGAGAGGCTGTGTGTGCGGAGTTTCCTGGATGATGCTTCAATAACCACCCCATCTGTTCGTACTAGCAGAATCCGTGGAGAACAGATTGGGAGTGGTGTTGACATTGGATTGGTGGGCGGTGAAGCCACTGTGAGTGTAGGTTTCCCTACGTGAGCGTTGTGTGGAGGCTGAATCCTCGCTGAAGAGGGTGTGATCCTCTTTCGATGCAGAGGCAGGAATGTCACGCATGGAGAGGCGGGTTACGGGTGGAGCCATGGAGGAGGATTGAGTTTGTGAGGGATCGAGGGTAGTGTTAGACATTCCTAAAAATTTCGACTCAAGGGTTTGAGTTCGAATATACTGTTAGGATCGTGCCAATAGGAGTAGGTGAAAGGAATGCACGCCATGGATTCTGCGGAGTGTGTGGGGCTTGACGAAGCTATTAGCAACGTTACCCTTGGGTCGAAGCCCAAAGAAGGATTACGGATGGAGTCCATGGGATTATGATCTCTAGGATCAAAGGTTAAGTCCAATGGCTATCGGAGTCCGTGGACGTAGAGAGATGGATTATGGCTTGAAGGCCGGAGAGAGTGAGGACGAGAGTTATTGGCCTAAACCAAGTTGATATTTGAACTGAGGTATGTACTACTAAATGTACAGCTTATATACTAAGATGGAGTCCGATGGGTCGGGGTCTGGAATAGTGTAGGTATGGCTAGAGTGATGTGATCTGGAATGTTCTGTATCTAGAGGAGTTGAGTATTCCATGGACTCCAATATAACACCTACTCGCTACCGTGATGGGTTCTAGGTGTGATAAATGAATATGTGAAATAAGTAAATGAAATAGAGATATGAAATATGAGATAAAAACCGGGATTCGGAATCTGACAGATTCTGATGATTGACTTGGAGCCGGTGGAGTGGATGATGGACGTGGTCCGTGGAGTCCGCGGCATGATCATTACACCCTCTCCAAATCCGAACTCAAAGCCTTATGCGAGTTTATTGATGATAACGTCTGTAATGGTTTCATCTCTCCCACACATTCTCCCCACAGAGCTCCGGTACTCTTCGTCAAGAAGAAAACTGGTAAACTCAGACTCTGTGTTGACTTCCGTGGCCTTAACAAAATCACTAAAAAGGACCGCTATCCACTTCTTGATTCCGCACGCATATATACCAAACTCGACCTCCACCACACCTACCATCTAGTCCGTATTGCCGACAGAGATGAATGGAAAACGGCATTCCGTACCTGCTATGGGTCCTTCAAATGGCACGTCATGCCATTTGGTCTCACCAATGCTCCCGTGGCTTTCCAATGCTTTGTCAATGACATTTTTGCAGACATGCTTGATGTCTCTGTTGTGGTGTACCTCGACAATATCCTCATCTACTCCGATGATCTCGCAGAACACTGAAAGAATGTACGTGAAGTCCTATGCAGACTTCGAGCCAATGGGCTCTACTGCAAAGGGTCTAAATGTGAATTCACTTGGGATTCTGGAATATCTAGGCTACATCCTGTCTCCCGAAGGCTTATGAATGGCTGAAGACAAAGTCAAAGCTATTGTTGACTGGCTGATCCCATGGAAGGTCAAAGATATCCAATCATTTCTTGGTTTCACCAACTTCTACTGCTGTTTCATCTACGAATACAGTGAGATCATGCTTCCTCTAACATGTCTTACACACAAAGGTATTCTGTGGAAATGCGATGACAAATGCTTAGCAGCATTCAACGAGTTGAAACAGGCTTTCACTCACACTCCCATCCTTACCCATTGGATTCCCGACTGTCAACTTGTCATGGAAACTGATGCATCCGACTATGCTATTGCTGCTATCCTCTCCATCTACCTTGATGATGGGGAAATTCACCCTATATCCTTCTTGTCCTGCAGTCTCCACGGAGCCGAGCTTAACTACGATACCCATGATAAAGAGCTTCTTGCCATCTTTGAAGCCTTTAAATACTTGCATCATTACCTCAAAGGCTCCATGGAATCCATAGACGTCGTTACTGATCACAAGAACCTTGAGTACTTCTCTACTACCAAGGTCCTTACACACCAACAAGTCCACTGGTCCGAATTCCTTTCCCAGTTCAACCTAGTTATCCGATTCTGTCCAGGAAAATTAGGTGGGAAACCAGATGCACTCACTAGACGATGGGACGTCTACCCTAAAGAGGGGGATAGTCAATATGCTCAAGTCAATCCTCACAATTTCTGCCCTGTATTTACTCAAGAACAACTCTCTGCTTCTCTCTGTGCTACTTTTCTTGCAGGTCCCATACTCCGTGCTAGTGTAATCATGGATGTAGACCAATTGCATTCTGATATCAAGCTTGCACAACCCATGGATTCCATGGTGACCGAAGGCTTCCGCCTTGCTTCCTCCCCTTCCAATCCTTCCTGGTGGTCTGTAGACGAGTCAGGAATACTCTGCCTTGACAATCACATCTATGTCCCAGACTCTGCAGACCTCCATCTTCGTGTCCTCCAAAACAATCACGACCATATCTTGGCAGGTCATTTTGGTCAAAACAGGACTCTCGAATTAGTCTGACAGAATTACACCTGGCCACAGATGCGTGAATTTGTTCACCACTACATCAAATCCTGTACTACCTGTGGTTGTAACAAAACACCTAGACACTGTCCATTTGGCTTACTCAAACCCTTGCCTGTACCAGAATGGCCATGGGATTCCATCTCCATGGACTTCATTGAACAGCTCCTGGAATCCAATGGATTCACCGCCATCCTTGTCGTTATTGACCATGCAAGTAAACAAGCCATTTTCATTCCCACTCATGACACCGTCAATTCCTCGGAGCTAGCTCAGCTCTTTGTCACCCATGTCTTCTCCATGCATGGTGTTCCTAATCACATCACTTCCGACCGCAGCTCCAAATTTGTCTCCCAATTCACTCACACCCTAGCCAAATCTCTTGATATGGAGCTTCACTTCACTTCTGGTTACCATCTGGAAGCTGACGGACAAACTGAACGTGCTGACCAAACCCTCGAACAATACATCTGTATCTATTGTTCTTATCAACAAGACAATTGGGATACCTTACTACCCATTGCCGAATTCATGTACAATAATGCTCCGAACGCTTCCACCGGAATCTCTCCATTCTTTGCTAATAAGGGTTACCATCCTAACATCACAGTGTACCCTGAATGCGACATCACCTCCACTCAGGCCCATGACTTCATAGTTAACCTCGACAATCTTCACCAATTCCTTAGAGATGAAATCACTCATGCTCAGTCTCGTTACAAATTCCAAGCAGTGATGAGCCTCAGGGCTCTGTATGCTCAGAATTTGCGAACTTTGTCATTTCTAAGTGACAACCGACTTAGCACCAGATATAATATTATCTCCGGTGTGCACCCACTACTATAGGACCTTCTTGACACTTCAATGACCAGAGATAATGAAGAATATCCCTCCCAACTTGTTTCACGGCTCAAATTGTAAACCATCATGGCTAGGCACCAATATCGACCAATTAGGTGACCACCAGAGATAAATCATACAATGCATCAGAGTGCATCATGGCGTAAAAACCCAGCATTGATCCTTTAATTATATGAGGTCATACCCATCAACCGTTATTCCGCTTCAATAATCACTGGGTTTTGGTCAGCTAGATGCCCGGTTTTACCAATAACACCATGCCAAGGTCGCTAGTGCTCGATACTCCTTTCATACACCTCAGGTTATCAACTGTACCCTCCCAGTCTGCAGTTAAACAGCACCTCAAAAACCATGCTGGAGAAGACCCATGATCTAGGAAATTTACCTTCCTTTGGTAATGCAGAGGATTGGCTGTTACAAGCGACTATGGAGATACATATGGTCACTAGAATCTTTACAAAGCCGCAGCATTATAGCTTTACTAAGTACCGCTAATAATAATTATCTCCGGTAGTATAAGAATGGATAGAAAATCATAGTACAGTAGTTAATCATCTACCACCCATTACTCTGCCATTAGCCTCACTACACGCTTGTCACCAGATATAATCTCGTCTCTACACACTTGCTACAGTCATTAGCACCGGTTTGAAACAAACCGTACCCCATGCATAGTGCAGTATATGAACAATAGCAATTGTTTGCACTCCATACGCTCGCTATAAGCCAAAGACTGGTTTTACACTGTCTGAGCTTTGTACTCCTTTGTGCCCTCCTTGAGAAACACTCTAAACCGTGATCAACTGGTTTTAGAATTATCTCCAGCATCATACATTGCATGTTAGCTTGCACCCCATCATTAGTGGTTGATCCTTGCATCTAGCATGTAACACCGGAGTTCACGTCGTACACCACCTCTTTTTTTTTATAGGATTGGATCGTCTTCATCTTTGTACCATAGGAGTTTTATTTGGCTTTGTTTTCAACATCGTTTATCACAGCCCACTTGGGTAGTCTCTGGCAGACTTATAGGAATCAACATCATCAACATAGGATCACTTTGGACTCAACACCATTTAGGACCGTTATAGGACAGGATAGGATAGGATAGTCCCTCGAGAGGACTCATAGGTTTGACATTGACATAGGATAGGAACATCTCTGAGTAGACTCAGCTTTCGACATCAACTTCAGTATATTTCGCCTCATATAGGATCAACACTCATTATCTCTGTGCCCCACTGGATATAAACATATTTTCACACTTTTGCCCACATTGACCAGCATTATTAGGATCACCCCCCAGTACATCGACAGTCCACTGGTTATAAACCAACTGCTGCACACATAGCTTCATTTTCACTGTTATTTTCATAGGACCTACATCTAGAGACCTCATCTATTTGTTTCTCCTCGTTACACCAGATTTGTGGTATTCACATCATACCCAATTCCATTCAATCTCGTCATTGAGATTATCACTGGCCTACAGCCAACACCTTTTAGTACTTGATTGCTTGAGTACTACTTGCTTGACTGAAAAGTTGCAGTATAAACTCGCATCTAGAGGAAGTGATTAGGTCGCACAAAGGTGCCCCAAACAACTCGCACAACACAGTACCTTTATCTCTGGTCTACACCGTCATTAATCATTACTCTTTGAGTTTTGGTTTGCCATTGCCACGGATGTCAAGGTTCATCAATGGAGACCGAGTCTGGCTAGACATGCGTAATCTCCACCTGCCATGACCCAAGAAGAAGCTGGATGACAAACGAGTTGGTCCCTTCCTGATCATCAACAAGGTCGGAGCCGCAGCATACAAGCTAAAGCTACCACCCCACCTTTAATGAGAAGCTACTCACTCCTTTCGAACCACCTGCTTTCCCCAATCAAGAAAAACTGCCACCACCTCCCCTGGAGCTCATCAAAGAAGAAGAAGAATACAAAATCGACTCAAGAATGTGGAGGGTACAAGGAAAGAAGGGACAGAAATCCAGAATGACAACCAACTACTTTGTCAAATGGAAAGGATGGACACGAGAACATAACTTGTGGGTATGAGAAACAGAGATGGAACATGCACAGGAAGTGATCGAGGAATATGAACAATGCATCCAGCATGCCAGATGCGTAGACATAGCTAAAATTGTAACCAATCCCAGCAAAGTCATCACCATGATCCTCAACTGCAAATACTTGGATAATGGCGATGCCAGATACAAAGCCCAGGCCAAGGATGGAACACAATACTGGATCAAAGCCAAAGCAAAATGGCAACCAATGATAGACAGATATTGGAGAAACATATGAAAAGCCAACCTCAAAGTCCTCAAAGAGGAACCCTAATGGCAGTCAGGATGACTGCCTTAACGAGGGGGTAATGTTACGATTTATTCACATTTTCTCTGATTTTCCTCAAATAAGCACCCAAGCACTTATCTTTGCTATCTAATCACCACTATCTAATCCCTTATCTACCACTCAACCTATCTTGCTGCACCATCTCCACACCCATAACAGTTGACCCCTGCCCTTCTGCTACGGATCACCTCCATCATGAGATTACCACTCAACTTACTTGTTACCGCTTACCAATGAATCTATTATTAGCACACAGACTTTAGTATATAAGTAGTATGACTCTCGCTGTAATACCTCAGCTTCGAGCTATAGTTTATCAATATCAATCTTACTCTCTCAATGACTAGCACCTAGTACCATGCCTATACCAGTCCATACACTACAGCCTTACTAAGGTCGTCGGTGCTTACCGGTATATGACCCTCAGTTTGTGCTTGTTTAGATCACGTGAGGTTTGGGTCTAACAAATGTGATGAAAGTAGCAAACTAAGACAACTATATTCTCAATATCTCTAAGATACATGTAAAGCGATAGTGCTCATCTCATATCTAGACTTTACTAAGTCCAAAGGTTATCTCTAAACAAGAGGTGTTGTGCAGCCACACATCCATGTGAGTGCACATTTTTGGATTTTACAACATTCTGCTATTACTATGGGTGCAACGCACCTTGCCTAGGCATCGCCCACTCGCAGTCATTGTGGTGGGAGGAAGGGACAGCCAGTCAGTGACTGGAGCACGGACCAACCACCCGGCGGCCGCCTGTCCCGCGGATGCCGGACCGATGCGGCATACCGACGGACGTCCGTGACAGGCTTGCCATGAGCGGATGTGTCACCGCCGTGCAGATAGAGGCGGGTCTAGGCACAAACAGGGGTCGTATTTGTCCCTGTCATCGGGTAGGAGCGGATGCAACCCTGGTTACCCTTTAAGGCTATTCGTATCAGAGCCATTCAAGGAAAGTGTAGCAGGTGCACAGAGGGTCTACCGTGCGTGTACGTGGAAGTGCCCTAAAAAGGGCTAATGATCAATCAAATCGGACCACAGGCGATGGTATAAAAGATTGTGTAGATGAAGATAGTTAGTTAGTTAATTCTACTCCCAGAGAGATCCTTATTCCAGGATTCCCCTCACCAAAGGAATACATTTCCTCTTTCTCAAAGCTCATAAGATGCATCTGAAGTCGTCATCAGCTGCTAGTCTTAACCGTCCGATCCCAGTCAGACCCTACGCTCCTCTCGTCAGCAACCGTCTTAGTGGACGTTGTAAGCCACTGAAGCGGAGTGGACCTACCTTCCCTTATCCCTTACCGGATAAGAAAAGATCTTGCATAGACAGGGATTTCTTCCTTCACAGGGAGTTACCTAGCCTTACAGCATGATGTTCATCACTTGGCCTCAAGGCAAAGGGCTTTCCAAACACTCTAAATGCTGATAGATGTAACCACAACTCTCTAGTAATCATGTGTAACTCAAATAGTCACCAAACAAAACCACTAAACTTCAACACAACACTTTAAAACCTTGCATGCTAAACCGTAACCTTCACAAACACATGGAGAAGCATCTACACTGACACCAAACTCCCAGAACTTCCACAAGAGCCACAGGGTTTGAACCTATGCACTCAAGCCATTAACTGATTGTAGAACCACAGGGTTTGAGCCTATGCGCTCCAGAGAAACCCCATCTGACAAGCCAAAGGGTTTGAACCTTTGCCAACCTGCAGAAATAACACAGAAGAGCGAACACTAATCAGACCAAAGGGTTTGAACCTCTGCCACCTGTAATGCCTCGCATCACATGAATGCCCTCAAGAACTCGAAAGGGTGACCTTCAAGACACCATACTCTTGTTCTTTCACAGAGTGCAAGTCAAACCAAAACCAAAACTACTGCACAAAGTGCCACGCCACTGTCTTATCCAAGCACGCAACTTAAATCACACAATATGTATCTGATATGGGTTGTATTCTCTCTCTAGAAGCTACAAACTGCTCCAAGTGCTTGAGCACATAGCTAATCTGCTTTGCACCATTACACCTGGGGTCCGAAACTTGTACACTACTTCTATACTACTGTATTTATACAACCGGTTTTAGTACTATTTCCTGCTTGGATCTCAATTGTCTGCATCCCACATGTCCTGTTGAGCATGCCATCTCATAGCACATTGTTTGGAAGGTTGATTAAGACCCAGACTTGTATCACGCACATGGTTGCAACATCGGTGAGCAGTGTGCGCAGCACGTAACCCACCACATGTTATCTCCTCAGAGCTCCCACCTATCAGGATTTGCTCTGCTCATATTCTTCTATTGTCTTCCAGTTGGCAAGGTGACTTGCTTGGTGCCTAGACCTCGCATGCTTCAGCCAAAGTGTAGTATCTCGGTTTTATCTGGACTTGGGCTTTCATTATATGATGCGTGCTAGTTGCCAGTTGATCTGTGCCTTGTGTGTCATAGATCAAGGTCTCTCATAGTTCATTTACATTGCATGTGTATTCAATTATATTTTTAGAGTACACATGCCACTTCATTTCAGTGCAGCTAGTATCAAACACTGGGCTCTCATACTTAGGATGACCATGTCTCATATCTCCCTAAGCTAGAGCATGCACTCTACCAATAGTCACTTCGCATATGCATGGTATTAGGCTTATTTCATTGCGCTCTTCTCTAATCTCTCTTATCTCAGCCATGGGACTTCTCAACTTGTGTATAATGTTATAAAACGCGAAATTACACGTGTAAATGCCTAGCACGCATGTCACCGTCATGGTAGCGAGTAGGTGTTATATCAGAGTCCACAGAATACTTGACTCCTCTAGATACAGAACATTCCAGCTCACATCACTCTAGCCATACCTACACTATTCCAGACCCCGACCCATCAGACTCCGTCTTAGTATATAAGCTGTACATTTAGTAGTACATACATCAGTTCGAATATCAACTTGGTTTAGCCCAATACTCTCATCCTCACTCTCTTAGGCCTTCAAGCCTTAATCCTTCTCTCTATGTCCATGGACTCTGATACTGCTGGACTTAACCTTTGATCCTAGAGATCATAATCCCACAGACTCCATCCATAATCCTTCTTTAGGCATTGACCCAAGGGTTACATTGCTAATAGCTTTGCCAAGCCCACACACTCTGCAGAATCCACAGCATGCATTCCTCTTACTTCCTCCTATTGGCACAATCCTAACATTGTCCTTGGTGAAGTTCCTGAAGCTAGATACTTGCTCATGATCACTGCTTGAAGTGACATGTTGGCACAAACAATAAGCAGGGTGCTGAAGAGGTGTCTGAGTGCACAGAGCTAGAAATGCAACAGTGTCGAAGACACTGATCATACCCACACCCAACACTATGCACACAAACACACTCAAGTTCATGGGGGGATTCTAATGTGATGAAAGTAGTGAACCAAAACAACTGGTTTCTCAATATTTCTCAGATATGCGGAGCAATAGCTCTTGTATAATTTCCAGACTTCTCTAAGTCCAAAGGCTTTTCTCAGAACAAGAGGTGCAACTTCCATTGCCAGGCCTCAAGGCAAGGGTGTATAACAAACACACAACTTCGTTAAACATCTTTACAACTTTCTAGGAATCATGTGGGACTCTAATAACCACTGCACACTATCAATAACACCCTAAACACCACTTAAACAACTGCGCTTGAAGCAGAAACCAATTCCTATTAAACAATCCACAAGAACCACAGGATTCTAACCTATGCACTCAAGTTTCCTAACTGATCGTAGACCCACAGGATTTGAACCTATGCAATCCAGAGAATACTAATAAACCCAGAGAACCCTGTCCAACAAGCCAAAGGGTTTGAACCTCTGCTGCCTGTAATGCCTCGCATCACATGAAACCCTCAATCAATAGAGTAGTGCCTACACTGACATGAACCTCTCAATCCCAACACAGAGCTCAAGTCAAACAATCAATGCAACTTAAGTATGGAGTGCCCTGCAAGCCTTATCAGCCACACTCATGACTCAAATCACTCAAATTTATATCAAAGATGTGTATATTCTCTCACTCAAAGTTACAAACAGCTCCCAGTGCTAGAGTGAGTAGCTATTGTCTCTTGCACCATCACAATTGGGGTTCAACACCTCTGACTCGTCACTAATGGATCAAGTCCAAGGTTCAAACAGCTCCAATGGATTGCATATGTATCACAATAAGCTTGTCACTATTACATGGAGGTCCAAAAACCTATGTTACTCTATCTACAATATCATATTTATACATTTCTACATCCTACAATTCAGTACAACTTAATACACTATTGTTGCAATCTCAGAACATCATCAATTGCAATGTGCACGTGTTGTTATAGCATGCCCAAGACTGGACACTCAGTCAGAGGTCTATCTCGAGACCAGATTCTGTTTCCTCATGGTTTAGACTCCACTCGCACTGCACTCTATGTGTTGGCATGTCACTTGTCATTTCCTCGGATGATACCTGGAGTAACAGCTGGTCATATAGGCTATATCATCATTTATTCTTGAGTTTCTAGTTTTCTCTGGTAGGTGGGGGTTACCCGTGGTAAGCCTAGGCACTGCACTCTATGGCCAAATCAGGTTCCCTCAGAGTTAGCTATTCTTAGACATCATTTCATACACATGCATGACTCTTTGATCGATCTCTGCCCTGTGCATTATAGATCAGTGTGTCATGTAGTTTTCCCAGTATCAGGTATGTTTTTCATTAATGCTTTAGAGTGCATAGGCAGTCTGTTTCTAGTGCATTCAGTATCAAATGCTGAGCTCTTGTACTTAGTGTGACCGTATCCCATATCATTCTAAGTTAGAGCATGCATTTTACCAATCGTCACTCAAGACTGACACACGCATGTATTGTATCATGCACAATATGGATATCGCTGCATTCCGTGTGTATTACACTGCGCTCTATTCATATTTCATTGCACTCTATTCATATTCTTTGTTATCTCAATGCCAGGATGTTGTACAATGTATATATTGATACATTTCATAAAATTACACTGGTAAACACTTTGAGAGTGTGTCAGTGCAAAGTGAGGTCAGAGTCTGATTCAGCTGTGAGGCCATAGTACAGCTTGTTGTACTCATCCTGGGCTTGTAGTTCAGAAACATCAGTCTCTGTGAGATGAGTCCTAGCTGTATGCATTCCTTCCTCATGATGCTTGCACTCCACATTCCAATGCTCACCACTGCCACAGTTGCAGCATGGACAAGCTCCTACATCCTTAGGAGCCTTCTTTCTTTCAGTGATATTAGAATCATCCTTCAGAAATGGATAAGAAGGAAAACAGTTGGATGTACCAATTAGACAAGTATGAGATTGTCAATATGGTTGGTTATATTTCTCCTGGGATGCTCGCAGCTTGTATGAGTTCAACATTCATCCCTAATAACTAGGGTCTAATTGCAAGAGCTGATCTTCATGATAGCGAATGCTGGCTTGAAATTCCACAGCTGTCCTGTAAAGCTGCATGGTTAGTACAGTATTCCAATTCAATGGGGCACTGTCCATTACTTGACAGATTATTTCTGAGTCAGTAAGGCTGAATGCAGTGTTCAACAGTTTGGATTTATGAATATAGTACTCACTGTGAGTTTCCCTGGCTTGTCCAGGCTGCTGATAAGTTGCACTTCATGCTCTATCCTTCTGATGCTCCCACCAATGTCTATTCATATAGTAATCCATGATTCCTTCCCTGAGTGTAGCCCAGTTTCATCCCAGGTCCAATCTGTATTGTAGTGGCAAGGAGTAATATCATTTGTCTGCATCTCCAGACAATCATTTAGGAACAATGCACCCCAGATCTTGAAAGACTGAGTCACTCATGACAGCTAAATCATTAACCTTCAAGATCCATGAGACAATGGTGTCTGGGTTGCTGTTCCAAGTTGGTACATCACCTATCTTGAGCCTGGTATGAAAATGAATATGAGAACTCTCCACAGGTTGTTTGAACAGTTTGGAATTCATTGGCAGCCTTCAAGAAGGACATTTATCTCCCTTGTCATCACTAGGTTCTGAATTGTGATCACTAAGAGGATTGTCGCCTTTGGCTGACTGGTCATCTTCAAATTCTGCCTGAGTACATGGCTGATAAGAGGATGCTTGTAGACTCTTATGCTCTTGCTGACTGAATCCATGTGATCAATTTATTCTTGAGTCTGTCTGATGGTGAGAATAGCCCAAAATTTCAGATGCCCTAGTTGAATATTGGGAGGCATGTCTATTACTCAGTCTATGCTCCCTTTCTCCAGTAGTTGCATGTCTTACCCCCCCCCAGGTTCCAATTGGAGGCAACATCTGCAGTCACAAAATAAGGTGTCTTTGATTTGGGGGTTGATTTGGAAGGTGCAGGTGTATGAGGAATAGACAAGCCATCCTCCTTCTTGATGTGAGCTTTATTGGTGTCATGTTGAGCTGCTAATAACTCCTCCTGCAGGAAAACTTGAGTGCAAAGTTTCTCCCAGTCATGAACAGCATCAAGCATGTAGAGAAACTGTTCAACTCAAATTCTATACTGCAAGGCATATATTTTGAAGTCATTCACTGTCAAATAAAGTCAAACATCTAAGCCCCAGACAGGTTCAACCAGATACCAGTAACCAAAGTACTGAAGCAATTTTGCAGCCATAGAACACTTTGTGGAAAGGAGAGCATGGAAGTCTCAATACAAAGATGGATGAAGTATATAAACATGCTCCTCATCATCTGTAGGGGCAGCAACCAGATGTCAAAATAGCATGTCCATTTTCAAGGTTTCCTCACTGAAGGTCATAGAATACTGGTTGAAACTAAGAAATTTTGTGGTGCATAATCCTTTACTGATCTTAGTACCCAGCTTAAGAATCTGCAGTGCATGGTCCTTCCAATCTCTGAGGTTAGAGTGCCAAGCAAAGGTATGAAGTGGTATTGAGGTAGGCCATGCTCTTTCAATGTCCTTACTCTCATTGTTCTCAGCATCCTCAGGTTTGATAGGTGAGACTAATGGTATGAGTGTGTCAGCAAAGGTAAAAGAGCCATTGGAGGAATTGCCTGGTGAGTTGGGAAGGTGATCTTCCAAAGTGGGTGTTGACATAATTCTTGATCAGACAAGTGATGAAGTCTGGAATGAGTTAGAAATGTTGTGATAACTGAGTCCTTCAGACAGGTAAGATCAATGTGTCCACCAATGTTGAGTATAGACATATTATAGATAATATACAAGCTAGACACAACTTGAATAAAACCTTTAACATGAGAGTAGCAAAGAGAGTTGTAAGTTCAGTTTACCTATGAAGGAACTTGAGTACTCTAGCAAGCACTAGGTGTAGCTAGAATGTCCAAAAAGTGCTAGGTGTAATCGGATAGTGGCTTCAGGGCATATTCATACAAGTTATATATGAGGGCATTTATTCTAGAATGTACTAGTAGGAAATTTAGAGAAGAAATGTTGAGAAATTTCTATAAGTGCATAGAAAGAGAAAGAAAGGTAGGGAAAGTGAAGACTAAGTATAGTGATTAGTAATCATTTGTAATACCTAGGCCTTGCATGCTTTGGCTGAAGTAACTCATCTCAGTTTTATTTGTAGATAGGCATTATTTCATCATGCATGCAAGTTGCCAGTCAATCCATGCCTTACACATCATGGATCAATATATCACATTGATGAGCCTTGTGGCTCTATATGCTCATAAATTTGCAGATCTGTAAAGATCTAGTGATACTCCATCCCCTCAAACTTAATATCAAGGCACAGCCATGATCTGCTGGCACCTTAATCATTGATCCTATTTAAAACACACTCCACAATTGGCCCATGGCTATGCCAGATCAATTAGAATGGCTGCACAACTGTTACACAAGTTAAATGACAATGTTCACAAGCTGATTCATTGCTATAGTCAGCAGCAGTCAAGGCATTATCAAGGCTGTTTGCTTCACAAAGCAAGGAGGCTTAGAAACACCCAGAATTATTCAGAAGGTTTGTGCAGCATCAGCTTTGCTCAGTAATGCATAACAATGCACAGTTAGAAGTTCACAGCTGCTGACTGATTGCTGATTGATTATGACACAGCAGTAGTAAGGCAGGGCTAATAATACTCTAATGCTTTGTAACAAGTTCACTTGTGTTGCAAGTCCACCAGGCAAGGACCAATGTAGCTTACATACAAGTATTTCTCAAGTAGTATAAAGGTAGCTAAGTCAAAAGTCAAAAGAGAGAGATCCCAAGAGAAACAAAGGAAACACATGGAAGACAAGCTCAAGGACTAGTTCACAGACCTGTTCCTTATCTTCTACCCCTCCTACATCCAATACATGTACTCAAAGCCCTAGTTCTCTGCCATTCATTAGAGAATAACAATTAGTGAACTTCCCTTCACTAAAATTTATCTATAACTTCCCATGCTTGTCTCTTCTCCAAGAACCTCACTAGGAAACCTTTACTGGTTACCTTTGTGTGACATCCTCATCAAATTAAGTTTGATTGCATACCTGTGCACTTCATGAAGCAATCCACAGCTAAGATTGACTCTCTTTAGCCACTAACACTCCAGTACTACTATTTCCAAAGTTAAGAAACAACACCACTTAACTCTTAGAGAGTTAGACACCAATCAGCACTGGATATAGGTTGCCCCACTCAGTAGACATTCAAGTTCATGCATCACTTCCCTTCCAGAAAAGCTTTGCACACATATCTTGCTCCTCAATCCAGTTACTACTAAGTTGTGTAACACCCACCTTTGTGCATTTCTCCATTTTTAATAACAGCTTCATACACCAATATTCCTTCACAAACCAATTATTCAAAAGCATAACATCCTGTAACTTAGGACAGCTTTGTTCACACACCTTGCTTCTCAAACCAGTTACTTCCAAGTTGCATAACATTCATTATTGCACATTACTTCCCTTCTGGAATAGCTTCACACACTGACCTTGTTCTAACAGGCCAGTTGCTCCAGAACATAACACCCAGGAGCCTTAAATAAGCTACAATCTTGGGACCTATAGTCATCACATGGAGGTGCACAACTAGACTCACTGAGAACCTGCCTTCAGATTCTATCACAGATTATACTTGCCATGTAAGTGTTGTGTTTTATGCCTGCAGGAGTCTTTAGGTTCATCAGCATAGTCCATTTTCTCACACACCTGTATCCAATTAATTCTTTACAGTATGCATGTAGTGTTGTTTTAGTGCAACTAGTATCAAGCACTGAGCTCTCATACTTAGAGTGACCTCAGATAGTATCCTTCTAAGTTAGAGCATGTGTTCTACCAATAGTCACTTCCAATATTCATTAATATGTGTATAAAACACTGTGCTCTATCTCTAATATCTCTTGTCTCAGTCACAAGGCTGCATATTGTGTGTGCAATGCTATTAAATGAAAAATTACATGCATAAACACTCTGGAGACATGTCAATATATCAAGCATATTATTCTCATGATAGTCAGTTGATTGGTTGGAGTAGGGATGCAATATTGCTAGGGGATGACTGGCAAATGTCATGGACCTTGTGTCACTGTTTACCTATTGTCAGAACAAGGTTCCAATACATGTGCTTCCTTGCCTCAAGAAAAGGCCTGGTTAATTAGATGACAAGACAAAAGTGTCATTGATTATTCCCCAGGCTTTGCATGATACACCATTTAAAAGACAACATCAACAAACAGTGGCTTCTTTCTTACTGAAATTAACTGTACCCTTCTTGATGATGGTGGTTGAAACAAAGACTAATGACTTGCAATGAATTTGTATTTGAAGCAGGTCATTCTGTGTTACTCAATTTAAGAGCAAAGGAGAAATAGTGTGATTACACCTCCACCAGAAACAGTGTGCAAGCAGACTTGTATAACAGGGTCAATGTTAACAGTTCCTCTGTTCATAATTCCCTGGCTGGCTGAACATTTTTTCTATATCAATTATTAACAAAATACTAAGCTAAGCTCTAAAGTTATAAATAATCTAATAACACTGAAGAGATGCAGACTGAATCTTTCTATAGGTAAAACTCTGAGAGATTTCCTCAAACTATCTCAACATAGATAATCTGCCCTGTCTCATCCTCCTGTCCATCAACTCCCTGACCTTGTTCATTGCTGCCCGCAGGACCAACTGAGAATTGCCCTTCTTCACTTGATTCTGTTCTACCTTCCACATATGATTCTATTGTATCTTGACTCTGATCTTCAGAGTGATGTCCAAAGTGAAGAGATGATGAGATGCTTCCTTCCCAAGACTCATTAGACCGACCATGTCCTGCAGCAACTCGTCCAACAATCAATGTAGGAGCAATTCCCTGTATTTATAGAGGTATTCAGAAAGAGGCCTGAAAGAGTAAAGAGCTGAAACATACTCGTGCAAAACATGCTATGATATCAATATATTCTCCTCCATAGCTCTCACAAGCAACAAGAACAATGTACACCAATAGAGTGACAGAGTAGATCAGAGCAGATTCTACAATGATTTCAATGATGCCTCTAAATGTTCTGATACCCATGCCTCTGTGACTAACAGTGATTATCCGATATATGATCAGAAGTGTACAGAGGATTGTTGTAGCCAGAACAAATGATATGTATAGAGTAAGCCACATATCAGCTGTCCCATATGTTGAGGTATCCTGCACATCATTTACAGTATCATTTAATCCATGATACAGTCCAAGAACATCCATTGCTAGATTTTCTGTTAATGCTAGGCAAAAAGAGAATCCTGAATGAACAATACCTGTTCCTGTAAAAAGACATAGAATAGGCAAGAGGACAATCAGCCAATGTTGACCCCAGACAATCCAGCATCTCCAAATCTAAAAGGTTCATTCTATCATTATTCAATAAGTAATAACAAATTAACAAACCATAGATGCATCTGCAATAAGTGTGCTGATCAATCCAGTAACACCCAACTGCCATAATCCTCTATTGTATTCAGATGAGGCTGTGTTTGATGCATAATACACTGTCCAAAAATTCCACCCATTGTCTATGAAGATCCATTGTTGAAATGACCAATCAAATGCAGTAGCCAATGTAGCAAGAGCATAAAGACAGGAAATAACAAAGACCATAGCATAACTAGCTAAACCTTGATTTATACCTTTTACAGAGACTATGTCACTATAAGTGCATTGAGCATATTTAAGAAAGGCATCACATACAAACAGTCCACATTGTGATAGCAATAATCCCAGTATAGATTCCTGTTGACAGTCTGAGTTAGTACAAACTACAAAGATGCATTTGTAAATATTTGCACCAGTGCAGAATGCATCTAACAATAAGATGTTAAGTTGAGTGTCATTTGCCTGGAATATGATCTGTCTGTCTACTTGTGAGAGATCAGGGATTTCTGTGATTATTGCCATCTTGCTAAGTGTGGAGGATAGAATTTGGGAGAATGTTATAGAAGCCAGACCTCTTTAATATGAAAACAGAGTATATTTTGAATAAGTGATGCATATCATAAAAGTATAATGGAACCTTTACTAGTAGTAAAACAGTTGAAATCAAAACCAAGATGTTGGAGAGAAACATTTATCATCTCAGGAATTTGGAATTAATCTATCTTCATCAAGATTTGTCATCCACCAAGGAAATAGCCACTCAATGTTCAACTGACATTGTAGCTCACTGGTACTGGTATCTCCTTCCTGAAGTAGTAGAGCTTGGATCCTGATATCTATGAACACATATACATGGAAAATGTGTTCAATTCAGATGCACCAATCACCAGAAAGTGCTGACTCCAGGCAAATCATCAGCTCAGTCTCTGGATAATTCTAAGATGAGGACTATTGTAGTTCTCTATGGCTGGATCAAAGGTCCAGACAAGTAGGTGGTGTATGGTCCATTAAGCCCCCACACATTTCTTATCTGCTGAATAGTGCCATCTCTTTGATTGCTTGAGGTCACAGTAGGGAAAGCAACATCTATACTTTTCCTTTTATACATCAACATGTGATACATTTACAATACAAGTACATGTCAGGAGCTAAAAGTCTTATAATAACTAATCATGTAGGAAAAAGTCACCCTCAAAACTTCTCACTTCAGCATATGTGGTACTCAGCTCAAAATAAACCCAATGCCTGTCTATTTCCATTCCTATCAGCTACACAAGACCAATAGTTGTTATTAAAACATGAACCATCAAAACCACCTTAGAAACTCTCAGACTCATTGCATCCCCATTCCAAAGACATGTACCCTCTGTCTTCCTTCCCCCACTGTCTATCATTGATAAGCCTCATGGCTTTTTGTGCTTTGAAATTGCAGGTACACAGTTGAATTTATTGATATTCTCTCTTGCACAGACTTTCAGTAGAACAATTGTTGCAAGTCTAGTGTAGGTCCCTTGAACAAGGACTACCACCACCACTGGTGACAGTCCAGTGATTGGCCTCCATGTGGCTCAAGGGACTAGTAATCACTAAGCAAGGAAGCTAATCCACTAAGGTCACATGATCTTTTGTGACATGCCCAAATTGAGTGACTCTCAGATAAAAAGTTAACTATCTCACTTCCTCATGTAGATATATCGAAAGTAGAAAATAGGAATTATGTATTGAAGTCTATTTCATTTGATTACAATAACAATTTGGCCAGAAAGACCATATCAAAGAAGGAATTACACATTTAGAGCATCACCACATGTCTTGACATGTTGCAAAGCTTCTTGATCATGGCACAAAAGTCAAATTATCTCAAACAAAGACTAGAAAACATAGGAAAAGCTGTAGAAGCCCTTAAAAATGGGGTGAAGTGGACAATAGAGGGTTTGTCTCCCCAAAAAAAGAAAAGAAATTTTGATAACAAGAAAAATGTGTGTGTATTTGCCTCTCATTGCATGTTAGTGTGGCTTACAATGTTAGCATGATAATTCTATACATGCAGCAGCATCTATGATGCCTGTAGATCTTGATCCAGCTTCAAATGATGACACATTCTTTGCAATGCTGCTTGTACACAATTGGGTCAATGTTCCATTATCTGAAACTATCTGCCATGGATTCTTTGATGCAAATTCATCCTCTCCCGAAGTCCCTGTGGTACCTCCCAATCAATCCTACCATAAATATACCCTGCGCAAGCCAAATGGGCTGTTGTGCAAGGACATCACACTGCATGGAGAATTCAATATTCTTGGCTGAAATATTAAAATTTATAACTGTATATTAATTTCATATATTACACAAAAATATTGAAATAATATTTTCAATATTCTTTCAAGAATTGGGAATTGTTCAATATTTCTTCAATATACAGGATTATTGAAATATTATTAAGAATAATGTTTTGATATTTTGGCTAAGATTCTGGAAAAAATATACAGTTATAGAATTCAATATTTCAGTCAAGAATATTGAATTCTCCATGCAGTGTCATTGCAGAAGACAATGAATTGGTTCTTGCTGTCCATTCTGGGAGTAAAGGCATGGTGCTGGATGCTGAAACAGATGGGGAATCTGATGCAGAGCACCATCATGCATGGCTGATAGCCAATATCAAGATCAAGACATTGCTGGTGCCTGATGGAACCTGGGCTCCTGTAACGATCATGCCGCGGACTCCACAGACCTCATCCATCGTCCACTCCACCGGCTCCAAGTCAATCATCGGAATCCATCAGATTCTGAATCCTGGTTTCCATCTCATATTTCATATCTCTATTTCATTTACTTATTTCACATATTTCATTTATCACATCTAGAACCCGTCACGGTAGCGAGTAGGTGTTATATTGGAGTCCACGGAATACTCAACTCCTCTAGATACAGAACATTCCAGATCATGTCACTCTAGCCATACCTACACTATCCCAGACCCCAACTTGTCAGACTCTGTCTTAGTATATAAGCTGTACATTTAGTAGTACATAATATCAACTTGGTTTAGCCTAATAACTCTTGTCCTCACTCTCTTCGGCCTTCAAGCCATAATCTCTCTCTATGTCCGCGGACTCCGATAGCCATTGGACTTAACCTTTGATCCTAGAGATCATAATCCTGTGGACTCCATCTGTAATCCTTCTTTGGGCTTCGACCCAAGGGTGACATTGCTAATAGCTTTGCCAAGCCCCACGCACTCCGCAGTGAAGAGGCTGGCTGTGGGCACTTGTGGAACAGCGCATAGAATGGCATGATACACACACCAAACCACACACACACTCACACAACTATGCAATAATACAATCACCCTTGTAAGTGCGTGGGGGGATGAGATTATTTCTACTCTGTGGTTATTAACACTTTAGAACTTGTAAAGCTCCTTTTTATCTCAGCGTGGTACAGCGTTTACTCGTTTTAATTGATCCTAAAGCTAGAATCTTTTACAAGAAGGTATACTTTGAGGCGCAACCTTCTAGGTGAATGGTAATATTAAATTTACACTAGGACACACATCCTACAACACAATAGAACACGAAACTCCTCACTATGGCACCGAGCTCGCTCTTTAGACCACTCAACCAAGTACTGACTTAGTGAGCTCGCTACTCCTCTAGGGGTAGGGTTGTCAAGACTAACTTCAACGATGATAACAGACTCTGACTCTTCAACAGTTCGCAGATTCAGAACAGAAACAACTCAGAAACAGAACAGAAGCGGATTCAGAAACAGACTGACAGAACAGAACAGACAGACAGACAGACAGGTTTCAGAACTTCTACTTCAATTCATACTCTTTCCAACACAGACCTCGGCAGTACTCAGATGGAACAGAACAGTGACACTGATTCTTATTCACTCGGAACTTAAGCACACTTGTCAGATCCTGAAGTTATCTCTATTCCTCGAGGTGAGCTCGTTCTGTATATACAATTCTCAAAGCTACAAACTTATTCCTTTATTACAGTACTTGCCTTCTACATGCACACCGCAACTCAGGGGTTCAAAACTTGTATACTACACTGGACTTCTAACTACTTTTACTAAAACAACTATTAATTACAAATATCACTGCAGTCCCCAGGTAATCTAGACTCCTATGTGTACAGCCCACTGCTGCCGCAGTCCTGCTTGGCATCTGACTCAGTGTTGCCATATGTGGTTTAGTTTCCATGTCGAGCTCGCTAAGGTTTTACAAGTGCTTGCTAATCTCAAGTCCGAGGACATATCTCCTGACCGGTAGCAGTCATGCCGCGTCTAGCCCCAGCTCTTATTCAATCATTCTTCCAGAAGTAACTCTTACTGGCAATGGTTCCTCGGCAGTGTGACAACCGCGAAGGCACTCATCATACAATGGCTTGCACATCAGATTATCGTCTTATCTTATCTCTCACATGGTTTCCGGACTGGGCTCCTCAGGTACAGTGCGTCACTTTAATTTAGTACATGCTGATCATTTTAAATTGCAATCCTTTTTGTCTTGGTTTAAAGGAGCGAGCTCTCTTGGTAATGGACAACTACTGATGGCTGAACAGGGTTTATGAACTTTCTGTCAAGCTAGCCTGTCAAGTACAAGCTGTAACTAAGTCCTGGTTTGGGTCTGTCACACTGTGTCATTTAGACAGGTAGTATTATTGTTTAGAGGTACTTATTATGTACACTTGCTTAGTCCTTAGGCCCATTTCTCTCCTTGTACTGTAGTACCAAGTATATTCACTAGATCGCAAAATTACATGTCTGGAATGTATGCAGTCATAACAGTGGAATCCATGGCATGCATTCCTTTCACTTCATCCTATTGGCACAATTCTAATAGTATATTCAAACTCAAACCCTTGAGTCGAAATTTTAGGAATGTCTAATACAACCCTCAAAAATTCACAAACTCAATCCTCCTCCACGGCTCTGCCCGTAAACTGTCTCTCCATGCACGACATTCCCACCTCTGCATCAAAAGAGGATCATACCCTCTTTGGCGAGGACTCAGCCTCTGCACAACATTCATGTAGGGAAACCTACACTCACAGTGGCTTCACTGCCTGCCAATCCGATGTCAACACCACTCCCAATCCGTTCTCCGCAGACTCCACTAGTACGAACAGATGGGGTGGTTATTGAAGCATCATCCCAGAAACCCTGCACACACCTCTCTTCCCAGTCGAGGAAGAGGGTGACAATGGGGATCCCAGTGACAGTGACGGTGAACCTGACTCCCCTAGCAATCGCAATCGCAACCCATGCGATCTGTGGCACCCTGGTCCACCAAATCCAGGTGGCCCTGGGGGTCCCGGGGGTCCCAGCAGACCAGGCAGTAACCCTCCTAATCCTCCCAATCCTGATCCCAACAATGAGAACCACCTCATGATGGAATTCATGAACCTTCTCCATGGCCTTACCCACCAAGTCAACAACCCACCTCAGCAGATAGTCCATATCAAAGTCAAGGTACCGGACACCTTTGACGGAGCGGACCCATGGAAACTCAAGGTGTTCATCGTCTCCCTGCAGTTGAACTTTAATGACAGGCCTAACGCATTCACTGCGGACACCGCCAAAGTCAACTACACTATTTCCTTCCTCTCTGGTGTCACCCTTGACTGGTTCGAACTGGACATCCTCCATCCAAATCAAGCCAATCCTCCCACTTGGGCATACTCCTATGCTGCCTTTCTTTCAGAGCTCCATACCAATTTTGGTCCATTTGATGCCATCGGGGATGCTGAAGATGAATTCGAAAATCTTCAGATGCGCAATGGAGACAGGATCATGAAGTACATAGTGAGCTTCAATCAACATGCCGCTATTATCAGGTATGGCAACAACTCCCTCTGTCATGCTTTTTACCACAGACTTTGCTCACAGATCAAGGATGACATGGCTCACCATGGAAAACCCAACAACCTCCATGATATGCATACTCTTGCCCAGGAGCTTGACACTCGCTACTGGACTAGGAAAGCTGAGGTCTCCAGGGAAAACCGTGACTGGCCCTCCACCTCCTCCACCTTCAAACCTAAGGGTTCGGGTTCTAACTTGAGCTCTTCCAACATCTCCGCAGCCCCAAAATCCTACAGTTCCACCCCGGGTTCTTCATCTACCTCTTCTTCCTCTGGCTCCACGGGTGCCTCCAAGAAGCCCTATGCTGACAAGCTAGGCAAGGATGGTAAGCTCACACCCAAGGAAAAGGAACGCCGCCGCAAGAACGACCTCTGCATGTTCTGTGGCAACAAACACAAGACCAAGGACTGCAACAAGCGAAAATCTGTGGCTTCCACATGTGGATGTGCAGCTGAGGTCTCTGAACCTACTCCCACCTCTGTCAATTCGGCTCCTTTGGAGTCGGAAAAATAGAGAGCAACCCTGCTTCCTCCATGCAAGGACAGGGTTGCATTGACTGTCATTGCATTTCAGAGATCATAACCCTCAACGCCGCTGCTCTTTCCAACCATTCCCTTACCATATCCCTATCCAGTGAAATCGGCTCCGGATCGGAGTCCGATGGATCTCCTATATCCACAATCCTACATTTTCTTGCTCTAGTCGATTCTGGTTCCAGCCATTGCTTCATTGACTCGAAGTATGTTAACAATCACAACATCCCCACCAACTCCATTCCTCCTGTACAACTTCGGCTTCTCAACAGCTCTGCCAGATCTCACATTTCACAATCTGTTACTCTCTCTGTACAATTCCCATCGGGAGATATCATTCCTATTGACTTCTACATCACACATCTTGATTCATCTTGTAACCTCATCCTGGGATACAACTGGCTCTCCCGCTACAATCCATTGATTGACTGGGCAAAGCACAGTATCACTTTCCATTCAAAGCTAATTGGTGTGTCTGTTCCAGATGTTTCTGCGGCCTCTGATGCAACAGCGCAAGCTCGCAAGGACCCCTCAGGTCCTATCCCATCCAAACAACCTCCAAGATCCTGACAGACTCTGTCAGCATATGAACCTATCTACTCATACCCATCCATCCCAGCATTTTCCGCTTCGGTTGCCCCGGAAATATCTATCATTTCCGCAGCTGCTTTTGTATGAGCTTGCACAGAGGAGGGTGCACAACAGTTTACACTCCAACCTTCTATGCCAAGTGTTGGTGGCCAGGCTGCTTCTGCGGTTCTGCCGGATTTATCTGATGTTCCACCAGAGTATCATGACTTTGCCAATGTGTTTAGTGACTCTCTCTCAGAGAAACTCCCTGAGCATTGTCCTTATAATATCAAGATCAACCTTGAGGAAGGCTCCTCACCTCTGCTCGGACCCATCTATTCCCTCTCCAAATCTGAACTCAAAGCCTTATGCGAGTTTATTGACAATAATGTCTGTAATGGTTTCATCTCTCCCACACATTCTCCCCACGGAGCTCCAGTACTCTTCGTCAAGAAGAAAACTTGTAAACTCAGACTCTGTGTTGACTTCCGCAGCCTTAACAAAATCACTAAAAAGGACCGCTATCCACTTCTTGATTCCGCATGCATATATACCAAACTCGACCTCCACCATGCCTACCATCTAGTCTGTATTGCCGATGGAGATGAATGGAAAACCACATTCCGTACACGCTATGGGTCCTTCAAATGGCACGTCATGCCATTTGGTCTCACCAATGCTCCCACAGCTTTCCAACGCTTCGTCAACGACATTTTCGCAGACATGCTTGATGTCTCTGTTGTCGTGTACCTCGATGATATCCTCATATACTCCAACAATCCTGCAGAACACCGAAAGAATGTATGTGAAGTCCTATGCAGACTTCGAGCCCACGGGCTCTACTGCAAAGGGTCTAAATGTGAATTCACTCGGGATTCTGTGGAATATCTAGGCTACATCCTCTCTCCTGAAGGCTTACAAATGGCTGAAGACAAAGTCAAAGCTATTGTTGACTGGCTGATCCCGTGGAAGGTCAAAGATATCCAATCATTTCTTGGTTTCGCCAATTTCTAGCACTGTTTCATCTACGAATACAGTGAGATCATGCTTCCTCTAACATGTCTTACACACAAAGGTATTCTGTGGAAATTCGATGACAAATGCTTAGCAGCATTCAACGAGTTGAAACAGGCTTTCACTCACGCTCCCATCCTTACCCATTGGATTCCCGACCGTCCACTTGTCATGGAAACTGATGCCTCTGACTATGCTATTGCTGCTATCCTCTCCATCTACCTTGATGATGGGGAAATTCACCCTATATCCTTCTTGTCCTACAGTCTCCATGGAGCCGAACTCAACTATGATACACATGATAAAGAGCTTCTCACCATCTTTGAAGCCTTTAAATACTGGTGTTATTAACTCGAAGGCTCCGCAGAATCCATCAACATTGTTACTGATCACAAAAACCTTGAGGACTTCTCTACTACCAAGGTCCTTACATGCCAACAGGTCCACTGGTCCGAATTCCTTTCCCAATTCAACCTTGTTATCCGATTCCGTCCAGGAAAACTAGGTGGGAAGCCAGATGCACTCACTAGACAATGGGATGTCTACCCTAAAGAGGGGGATAGTCAATACGCTCAAGTCAATCCTCACAATTTCCACCCTGTATTTACTCAAGAGCAACTCTCCACTTCTCTCCATGCTACTTTTCTTGAAGGTCCCGTACTCCGTGCTAGTGCAATCATGGATGTAGACCAATTGCATTCTGATATCAAGCTCGCACAACCCACGGATTCCATGGCAACTGAAGGCTTCCGCCTTGCTTCTTCCCCTTCCAATCCTTCCTGGTGGTCTGTAGATGAGTCAGGAATACTCCGCCTTGACAATCACATCTATGTCCCAGACTCTGTGGACCTCTGTCTTTGTGTCCTTCAAAACAATCACGACCACATCTTGGCAGGTCATTTCAGTCAAAACAAGACTCTCGAATTAGTCTGACGGAATTGCACCTGGCCACAGATGCGTGAATTTGTTCACCACTATGTTAAATCCTGTACTACCTGTGGTTGTAACAAAACACCTAGACACCATCCATTCGGCTTACTCAAACCCTTGCCTGTACCAGAATGGCTGTGGGATTCCATCTCCATGGACTTCATTGAACAGCTCCCGGAATCCAATGGATTCACCACCATCCTTGTCATTATTGACCACACAAGTAAACAAGCCATTTTCATTCCCACTCATGACACCGTCAATTCCTCGGAGCTAGCTCAGCTCTTCATCACCCATGTCTTCTCCAAGCATGGCGTTCCTAATCACATCACTTCCGACCACGGATCCAAATTTGTCTCCCAATTCACTCACACCCTAGCCAAATCTCTTGATATGGAGCTTCACTTCACTTCTGGTTATCATCTGGAAGCTGACAGACAAACTGAATGCGCTAACCAAACCCTTGAACAATACATCTGTATCTATTGTTCATATCAACAAGACAATTGGGATACCTTGCTACCCATTGCCGAATTCACGTACAATAATGCTCCAAACACTTCCACCGGAATCTCTCCATTCTTTGCTAATAAGGGTTACCATCCTAACATCACAGTGTACCCTGAACACAACATTGCCTCTGCTCAGGCCCACAATTTCATAGTCAACCTCGACGATCTTCACCAATTCCTTAGAGATGAAATAACTCATGCTCAGTCTCGTTACAAATTCCAAGCAGACAAATGACAGTCCCCAGCTCCAGACTTCAAAGTAGTTGACAAGGTTTTCCTTAACTCCAAACACATCAGGACTACTCACCCTACTGCGAAATTCTCTGAGAAATTCCTCAGACCATTCAATATCATTGCTCAACCTGGATCCCATTCCTTCATGCTCAAACTTCCCGTGGACCTCCATTCCATTCAACCTGTATTTCATGTCTCACAGTTGGAACCTGTGGAAATCAATACCATTCCTAATCGCACCCAACCACCTCCACCTCCCGTGGAAGTTGACGGAGAAGAGCAATTCAAGATCGCACAGATTCTTGATTCCAAGCTCGACCGTCAGTTCTGTTGTCCACTCCTCTACCATGTCCAATGGTTGGGCTACGAAGGTACTGACGAAGAATTTGCCTGGATCCCCGCTACAGAGTTCTCCATGGAAGACTACATTGAAGACTTCCATCGTCGTTACCCAGACAAACCAGGACTGTTATCCAAGGTCACCATCTGCAAGGTCTCAGTCAAGACCTCACCCAATTCTTCTTGATCATCCACTCCATCGGTTCCCGTCAGAATCTGTCTCCCCAATTTCACATTCAATTCTGGAAAACTATTGCAAATTCATTTCCTAATCAGGAATGGACTCCGTCAGATGCATTTCTTGACTTCACACTTATTCACACAATTTTTCAGCACATCAAAAAACATCTACAATTTATGCCCCTCTGGGCACACTCTACTATCTATCTACTATCTACAAAAATCCAAAAAATATACAAGGCTGGGATTAGGCATCCGTGGACCCGCCAGCCTCTCCACCTTCTACCTCTCTTCCCTTCCCTTTTATCATCCTCAACAAATCTGCTATTCCAGGCGCTCCATTGGCCCCAGCCTCTGGCAGCATCTCTGGCCTAACTTCCTCCTCCTCCAGTTCTCCTTCAGAATCCTCTACCAAGAACTCCTCAGTATCCCTCAGATACTCCTTCCACAACAACCACTCCCTCCAATGACCTCCAATACAGTAAAATTTTGCCTGAGTATCCCTAAATCTCATGCTTGCCACAATCGCCTTGTCCAAGTCCCGGTTTCCGTGCCACAACTCGATGTTAGCAAGTTTGAACGGATCCTGTCCATTAAACTCCGCAGACATCATATGTGTGTACCACACTTGGGTGACATCTTGATCAAGGTGCAATCTCATTGCCCGCCAGAGTGCCTCAGGGTTGACACCTTTGAGTGCCCCCAACTCTTCCCTCAACACTTTCCATTCCTCCTCAGACGCCATCGGCATGAAATCCTGTGGATATTCGACAGTGTCCTCCTCCTCGAAATCATCCACCAAATCATCTACCCGGCCTCCGATGGCCTCCAACTTCCTCTCCAACTTCTCCAACTGCTCCTCCACATCATCAAACCTTGCGTGCAAACTGTGCAGCAAGCCCACTACCTCCTCCATCGCCGTCGGCTCCATTTCTTCAGTCCAAAGGCACTTTGCCTTACGAATCCTGCATCGCTCACAGGACCTCATAGTCACTGACATAACACATCAGGCCCCATCAGCCCAGCACCGCCCACATTTATCTAACAAACAATCAGCAAAAAATAAAATAAATTCACTCCAAGTCCACTCACTGGACCCATGGAACTCCTCACATCCCACAACCTTCCCATTTGTCTTCTTAGCTGGCCACTCCTCCGATGGCCCTGTGGTATGCTCATCCTCACTCTCCACCACTGACCTAGTCAACCTCTTCCTCTTTTTGGAACCCTCCGTGGCCCCAGTCGCCTTTGCTTTCCCCTTCTCCTTCCTCTTCTGGCGCAATTCCTCATGCACCTTCTCCTTCTCATTATCCACAGTCTCCGCGGCCTCCGTGGCCTTCTTCACCAACTCAGTCTGCTCTTGCAGCAAATGCCATGTTCACATGGCCTCAGACTCCATCTCAGCCATCTGTTTCTTTTTGGCCTCCATGGCTGCCACCCTTTTCTTCTTTTCTGCTGCCTGCTTCTCTGCAGCAATTCTCCTTTCTTCCACTACCCTCCATGCCTCGGCCTCCCTTGCTAGCCTTTCTTCCTCATCCCACCTTGCCGCGGCCTCCACTTCCTTCCTCGACTTCAATTCTTGAAGTTTTTTCACCCTTTCTTGGGCCCTCTTCTGTGCAGCCTCCACAGCTGCTGCGGCCTTTTTGGCCTTCATTTTTTCCACTACCCACACTTCGTGGGCCTCCACAGTGCTCTGATATGCCTCCTCTTCGACATCCCTGCCAGCATAGAACACTGACAGTTCCTCAACATCCAACTCCTCGGGGATGGCAGGCGCAGAGTACACTTCCGGCATCCTCGACCGTCAGTATTCATTTGTCATTGTTGTGGGCGACGGAGAAAGAAAAAAGCTAGTTGTTCCTACCACTGAGATGGTGGTGGTTACAAGTTAAGAGGTGAAAATCATGTGATACCTCACTCACAAATTCCACGTGGTACCCCCGGCCATCGGGATCTGCGCTCTTGAGGACAAGAACGCTGATGTGAATGAGACCTCTCTAGGTGCTGGAGCAAGGCCTCATTCTGCAAGTTCTTTGGAGAGAGGTGGTGGTATGAGTCAAGGGTGGATTGCTGATGTAATCTACTGCTAAACTTGGACTAAAGCTACTTTGGACTACTGAATCTGACTACTAACTACTACTATGGACTACTACTATAGAAAGGAACATAATCCAAGCTCAGAACGGGGTACACCCCATCAACGCTAAAGGGGGGATACTGTAACGATCATGCCACAGACTCCACAGACCTCATCCATCGTCCACTCCACCGGCTCCAAGTCAATCATCGGAATCCGTCGGATTCTGAATCCCAGTTTCTATCTCATATTTCATATCCCTATTTCATTTACTTATTTCACATATTTCATTTATCACACCTAGAACCCGTCATGGTAGCAAGTAGGTGTTATATCGGAGTCCACAGAATACTCAACTCCTCTAGATACAGAACATTCCAGATCACGTCACTCTAGCCATACCTACACTATTCCAGACCCTGACCTGTCGGACTCCATCTTAGTATATAAGCTGTACATTTAGTAGTACATACCTCAGTTCAAATATCAACTTGTTTAGCCCAATAACTCTTGTCCTCACTCTCTTTGGCCTTCAAGCCATAATCTCTCTCTATGTCCGCAGACTCCGATAGCCATTGGACTTAACCTTTGATCCTAGAGATCATAATCCCGTGGACTCTGTCTGTAATCCTTCTTTGGGCTTCGACCCAAGGATGACATTGCTAATAGCTTTGCCAAGGCCCACGCACTCCACGGAATCCACAGCATGCATTCCTTTCACTTCATCCTGTTGGCATGATCCTAACAGTCAGTGATTGCATGGGCAGCATCACATGACCATTATTGCATCATGCCGCCTTTGTTTAGGTGATGACATGAATTGGATGACTAGTTTGGTGTCGGTCCCATGGTAACCGGTGACACGCTCGCAACGTGTCTATGCGTGTAATTTTGCGAAATGTATCAATACATGCATTGCATAATGGCTAGGTACTGAGATAACGAAAGATACAGATAGAGCGCAGTGCTATATGCATAGAGCGCAGTGTCAAACACACAGAGTGCAATGATACATGTATGGAGCACAATATAGAGTCGCGCACAGTACAGCCTTGGGTGACAATTGGTAGAGTGCATACTCTAACTTAGAATGATACTAGTCAAGGTCACACTAAGTATGAGAGCTCAGCACTTGATACTGAATGCACTAAGATGCAGATCAGCCATGCGCTCTAAGGAATTGATGAGAGACAGGCATGATACAAGGAGAACTACATTGATCTATGACGCACGCCGTGTGCGTATAGAAACATAGAAGTAGAGCGCATGAAAAGACGCGGGTTGCACGCATATATAAAAATAGCCATAGAGTGCAGTGATATCAACATCGCGTGCCGTATAACAACGCGCACATGCGCGTGCAAGTCTGAAGTGACTATTGGTAGAGTGCATGCTCTAACTTAGTATGATACTTCATTGAGGTCACACTAAGTACAAGAGCTCAGCACTCAATACTGAATGCACCAGAAGCAGACTGCATACGCACCCTAATGCATTACTGAAAGACATGCACGAGAACTACATGACACAATGATCTATGACGCACAGGGCCTGATCGCGTGGCACACGCGCACGTGTCCCAAATAATGCCTGAGTATAGATAACTCCGAGAGAACCCAGTTTGGCCAAAGAGCGCAGTGCCTAGGCTTACCACGGGTATCCCCCACCAACCAGAGAAACCTAGAAACTCAACATTAGAATGAGATACAGTGTATATGATTGGTTGTCACTCCAAGTATCCTCCGAGGAAATGACAAGTGACATGCCAACACATAGAGAGCAGCACGAGTGGAGTATCAACCATGAGGAAACAGAGTCTGGTCTCGAGATAGGCCTCCAACCAAGTGTCCAGCCCCAGGCATGCTATAACAACGCGCGCGCGTTGCGAGGAATAATGTTCCGAGGTTCTAACAGTACTGTATTAAGTTGTATCAATGTGTATGATGTAGAATTGTATAAATACGGTAGTGTAGATGTAGAGTACAGGTTTCGAGCCCCCGGTGCAATAGTGCAAAGCTTTTCAGCCACGTGCTCTAGCACTTAGAGTAGCTAGGAACTTCGAGAGAGAATACAACCCATATCAGATATCTATTGTGTGATTTAAGTCGCGCACTTAGACAAGAAAATAGCGTGGCACTCCGTGCAGAGAGTCTGGTTTCGGTTTGACTTGCGCTCTGTGAGAGAATAAGAGTACGGTGTCTTGAAGGTCACCCTTTCGAGTTCTTGAGGGCATTTGTGTGACGCGAGGCATTACAGGCACAGAGGTTCAAACCCTTTGGCTTGATTAGTGTTCGCTTTTCTGTGTTATTTCTGCAGGTTGGCAAAGGTTCAAACCCTTTGGCTTGTCAGACGGGGTTTCTCTGGATTGCATAGGTTCGAATCCTGTGAATCTACGATCGGTTGGAAGCTCGAGCACGTAGGTTCAAACCCTGTGGCTCTTGTGGAAGTTTTGGAGTTCTGTGTCAGTGTAGACACTTCTCCACGTGTTTGCGAAGGTTTTGGTTTAGCACATGACGTGCGAGGTTTATTAGTGTGTTGAATTTAATAGGAATTGGTTTCTGCTTCGAGCGCAGTTGTTTAAGTGGTGTTTAGGGTGTTATTGATTGTGTGCAGTGGTTATTAGAGTCCCGAGCGACTGCTAGAAACTTGTGGAGACATTTGACGAAGTTGTATTGTGTTATACACCCTTGCCTTGAGGCCTGGCGACGGAAGTCGCACCCTCTTGTTCTTGAGAAAAGCCTTTGGACTTAGAGAAGTCTAGATATTATACGAGCGCTATTGCTGCGCGTGTATCTTAGAGATATTGAGAATTGAATTGTATTAGTTCACTACTTTCATCGCATTAGAATCCCCCCACGAACTTGAGCGTGTTTGTGTGTGTAGTGTTGGATGTGGGTGTGATCAGTGTCTTCGACGCTGTTGCATTTCTAGCTCTGTGCACTTAGACAGCTCTTCACCGGTATTGCCACGTCCTTTGTGCCATATTGATGATTTATGGTTCGCAAACCATTATTGAATATGCACTTCATGACCTAAATGACTATTTGGTGGGGATTTGACTTGTAATGGACTTGCAAGGATTGGTTAATTGAACATCCTTGCAAGTAAGAATTTCGTTAAACTCTTTTGTGTGCCTGCGATTTCTGAGCACACAGAGCCACAAGGCTCATCAACATCTATGTCCATGTCATGGCAGTGCAATTGGGCAATTTGGTAATGGCTGGCAGGTTGTTGTTATGAAAGAATTCTGGAAGTTCCTGATCCAGGTGGTACACTTTGAATCTGATTGAAACAGTGACATTGACACAAGGTCATCTTCTGTCACTTTTTTATCACCATGGCGATGATCCTTCCCTACTTCTTGCATCCCAAGCGTGAGCATCATATGAATGTCAGTGGATGTGCATCTTGTTTGCTAACAAAGACTTCAAGGTCCTCAATTTGAATTTCCTTCCAAAGGCGCTCTGCTAGCACAGAAAGGTAACCACATTCTGTATTCATGTGGCCACCTATTATTGAAAAGGTCAGAAAGTGTCTTTATTGCTTGTGTTGCAAGCACTTACATAAGATGATATGCTTCCCAGCAGTGACCAATGCTAATACTTCATGCTGTCATTGAGGCATCAACATGCTAATAGCAACCAAAACACGAAAAAAATACCAACATGCAACATCTCCCCAGTAAAATAAATGTCAGCTTCACATCCAACAAGCATGGATCCTCCTGACCCTGCACATATGGCCACTGTCTGAATGTTGCTTAGTCCAGCAGAAGGATATGCTACTTGAACTGAGCCCATACATCAGCCAACAAAAACGACCACCAAGTAATGAAAGATATCTTGCCCTGAGATAGGCCAAGATGCCGCTTCACCCTGCCAATAAGCTCTGTCACAGACACCGGCTCATCAAAAATCATCAGTTGCCCTGCCGCACCCTCACTTGTTCCACTCGCATCAAGTTTCTCACCCACCAAGGCGCTGACTTCACCAGTACCAAGCCCTTTGGCAAGCCAGTCATTCACACCTCCCCAGGCCAAGTCCAATGATGTGTGTGGCGAGAACACAGAGATGCCTTTGGCTACACAGTGGATAAGTGAAGCTTGCAAAGGGTTCTTGAGTGTCAATGATGGGAGAGGCTTGAATATTGGCGGATGGTATGAGACAATGACTGGTGCATTGAGGGCAATAGATTCTTCGACAACTGACAAAGTGAGGCTGGATAAAGTTGATAATTAGACTTGCAGAAGTTAATAACAGGACAACGTACTTGTTGGTCAAGAGGACACAATTGTTGCCATTTAGTTTGTGAAAAGGGAACTCTGGTGATGTCAGTGAGCACTAGCCAATTATTTCAGATTCAGGAACAAATTTTACCAAGTAACAGTCCAACCTTTAATGATATGAGGATAGGGCTGGAAATCATAAGCTGGGAAAATGTGCTTACATTGTCTCATTTTTCAGCCAAACAAAGGGGAGCAATGTTTTCCATGGCCTGACATACCGTTTTGACAAAAGGAATAGACATCTCGAACTTGATCTTGAGGACAGCCAAGAATAAATTTCAGATGATGGGAGTAATAATGAGAGGAGTGGTCATTCTACATAGTACTCAATAGTTAGGCTTGTGGCCAGCCATGCATCTGGATCAAGGATGGTCCTGCCAAAGGTGAGTCCACACTTAGTTTTTTTGTCGTCATCCATGTTGAAAAAAAGTGCCCAAATTGATATAACAAAAAGTGAATATTTTTCGATTTTAAGATGATTAAAAGTAACTTTTTTTTTTGGGTACCATGAGAAAATTCTCAGTCACTTGTGCCTGATGTCCAAATCTAGTCCGCATCTACATTGGGTTCCTCTGGCTCCTCTTCCTTGTCTGCTTCCTCCTCCTCATCAAATACAAATCCATCATCTCCCCAGTCCAATGTCCATATCCAAGGAAACATCTGCTGCCGTTTCTAGCATCAAGGTAGGCTTATAATTTTCTCATGGTACCCCCAAAAAAAAGTTGCTTTTAATCATCTTAAAATCGAAAAATATTCACTTTTCATTATATCAATTTGTGCACTTTTTTTCAACATGGACGACAACGAAAAAACTAAGTGCGAACTCACCTTTGGCAGGTCCTGCCAAATTCGTTCCCAATTAGACCAGTCCTTCTGTAGGCGTAAGTCGCTTGATCTCGTGACGTGAGCCGAAGAAGGAAACTGGTCGCGAGTTCTACTCGATAGTGTGCAACTTGCGACATCCACCGGCCAGTTTCACGTGATCGAACGCGTCAAAAAATCTGAGGTATTCTCGGAGTAGACTCCGACAGTCCAGATATCTCAGCTTGCAAACAACGAAGGCCAGACGTGGCTGATGGTCGAATCATCATTGATCTTCTATCAGATTCACATATCAGGACCTTCGCTCTGCAACTGCCGTCGGGTTGTTCGTTGAACGACAGGCAGTCGTTCATTTTAAAGCTAGCCGATCGCAGACTGGGGTATCACAGCAGCGGCCACAACGACATGTACACGGTATCATTGACATCCTCCATCGAGGCATATCTACGACGTGCTACCATGGTGGAAAGGAAAAGTGAACTCTGGCAGTACATGCCGGTTCCGCTTCAACGACCGCCATTTGCGCCATGGACTTCAGTCATCTACTCCTTCCCATTTACGAAGGAGGTGTTACGACGACCTTCAGCACTTCCGGTGATTGTTCTTTCTTTCCCTTCACACCGCTATTGCCAGTACCTCAAAGAACTCAGATCTTCCGGCGGTACCACAACCGTATTCTCGCTTACGCAAATAGCGTTCCTGGAGAAGCGTAGCATGTTTCCCTTGTCTTGATGACGCTATTCTGATATGAGTGTATCCTTGCAGAGTCACACCAACCCGGATTCGATAATGTTCTAATCGGCATGCGCTCCTGTTCGTAAAAACAAGTTTTCCCGGCTGGCGTCTGTTCCGAGTTGATTGTGTTTGTCTCCTAATCTTAGCTTGGCACAACATGCCTAATGTAAAGTTTTTGAATCCCTTTCATACGAAGGTCACGATTGTCGAAATCTCGGCGCAACCATTCCACGCACATGAGACCGCCAAACAGGATTTGCTCCAAATCTTCTCCCGCTTCGCCCCATTGACCACGTATCACAGGAGTGATAAGCCCCTTGAAGAGTGATTTCGTGATGGTATGGGTCATTCGTGAAGGAAAGACCATGATGACGGATTGTATAATCACAAGTTGATCAGAGGGGATTGTAGGCCTTGGCTTTCTAGAGAGCGGTGTCAGACGATTTGAATCAAGCCCAAACTATGCGCACCTCCGCTAGCTGGATGTAGGTTGTTACCAGCTGACGAGAAAAGAACATCTCATTATTCTCGTCAGCACCTTTGCATACGAACCCCCGTGAATACGCCTTTGTTGCCCGACAGGGTTCCTCGTGGCCCTCAGTATCCACCAAGACAATTGCTAGTGGTGAATGTCGGATATCGGAGACAATGTAAGCCACCATTGAGTCTCCCAGAGGATGATGCGGGTGCGACTCTCTCCACGCCCGCCTTCCTGCCTGTGTCAGGTTCGCAAGGTCCTGGACCAGTGCTGCAAAGATCACTGCAGTCCCTGCCAGAGGCTGATCCGAACTTGACAGCAGATGCACCAAGATCTGTTTGATGAATTGAAGAAAAGGGTAGAACTTTGGATCCTTGGTGACTTCGTTGGCCTTGTTATCCAAGAAAAGGCGAATAATTCCAAGAAGCGAGTGGTTGTTTGTTTTCGTCTGATCATCGATGCGCGGAGAATCTTCATAAAAACGGTCTAGATTCGCTTTTCGAGCGTCCATCTGGGTACTGTTGGTCTCTGAACGAGTGCCGGACATGGTATATACGATAATCGATGACGAAGGAACAAGACTCAGACTGTGCAACTCGATAGTAATTGTGCTTATTTGTGCAAGGCTGAGACATGTGTTGGCGAGTCGATGGAAACGTTTTGTGGACGTCGGAGGGGACATGAAGCAGCGGGGAAGGGCGTGAGACGGCGCAGAACAGAAGTAGTCGAGACTTACCACTTTGATTCAATGAGCAACGTCCGAGTGCAGTAAGGACAAAATTGGAGAAAGCAACTATTCCGCGGTGGTAGCTGTCAGGAGCGTATGTGATTTGACAAGAGCCTTTCTAAAACAGTAAGTACCGTGTCATTCCTCAACTTCTCGTTGCTTGCGGCCGGTGAAAGAAGGTGAGAAACAACGGAATGAAAGTGTATGGTCCGGGAAGAAGTTGTAGATTCGCTGACTAGATCGTCCACCCGGTCCGCCTACTCCCATACAAAATAAAGCATATGCATATCTGACCTCTCGCAATCCAAGTTCTGTCCCTGACGCGTTGTTCCGGCAGATAAATGTCGATTATTCATGATTCACTTTGTCTATTGGCCGCATGCCTTACTACTGCCCGCGATGTTCCCCCTGCGGACGCGTACTGGGAGCATATATCCAGGACAGGAATCGATGAAGGGACGGCATTGTTGGTGCAGACGAAGCGGCGCCCAAAGTTCGCTTAGGTATTCGAACAAGACGAGTGCGTCTTGTCCATGCCAGAGAGTGGGAGAGTTCACCGTCAAACAAACATACAGGCGACGCCACCCTTACTACTGAAAGACCGAAGGCTGTCGGTATAGTAGACTCCCTCTACTTAAGACGATATCATTTTCTCCGTTGCCTGACACAGAAGGCTTGGGGATGGAGATACATCGATTGAAGGGTATTCAGCCCCGAGGTTTGTATTGAAGGTTGTGCGGTCGACTAGGAACTGAAGACAACGAGTCTTTGTTTGGGGTGCTATATGGTGCGGGATATACGGTTACTGTCGGGAATGTAAGCTGAGTGTTTATTGGAATGCTACCGCTATCCGTAACAAGTGTCATAAGTAGTATGAATAACCTATCTATCGATACTAGTTCATCGTCTCTCATTGTCTATTTGAGCCTGGAATCCGATGCTATGGCAGTACTATTAGCGTTTATGATGGTCTAACAAATCACTTACTCTGACTTGGAGTGCCTCGACTTAACGCAAAAAAGAATACACAGTTGCAACATCTTCATCCGATGGATGAACAGAATCCAGGAATTCCAAGAATTCTGGACGTGCTTTAATCTATACTTGATATTCACAGGATTGCCAACTGTGTGGTGAAAATTTCGTACCACTGAATATTCCACTGCATCAGGCTCTCCGTCACTATGATAACACCACACCATTAGACTGTCTGGATCTTGAATAAATTGATGAAAAGGGCACACCGAGATAAACGAGGAGAAGAAGAAACTCCATGTAGCCAAGGTGGCTGGTTCACATCTGTGCGCACCTCGTAATCGTACTGCGGCAGAACCTTCTTGCCATCGTGATAGTCCAGAATATCCAGCAGCTCCCCAATTACAACGATAGCGAGGACGCGGTCGAGGAAGGCCCATCGACGAAAGGGCTCTTCTAATGACCACTGCACCAATTGAGGAAGACATGCAGGCCAAACATCACGCATACCGGGATGTTGCGTCCAATGATAGAGGATACTCTCATGATGTCCTTTAATGAGAAGCAGCATGATTTCGACAAGTGAGGCAATCGGAATGAAGGCATGTGACTCATTGATTGGTGCCTGTTTGTTTTGAAGATGTAGTAGGGCAAGAGGATAAAATTTGGAGAAAGCAGCTATTCCGCGGGGGTAGCTGTCAGGTACATACAAGTGTATGTTCACACAATTCGACAGTAGCCTTTCCAAGACGGGAAGTATTGTGTCATTCCTTAACCTCTCGTCGCTTGTGGCCGGTGAAAGAAGGTAGCACTGATAAACAACAGAATAGAAGTGTATGGTCGGGGAAGAGGTTATGGATTCGCTGATCCGATGCCAATGCCGGTCGAAGATTATGAGAATCTTATGCGTGAGTCTTTCAAGATCTCCGACGGCCACAAAATTCTCGGAGGAAAGCAAGGAGTATAGCATATCAGCGACTGTGCCGACTTCCTCCCTACTTAGAACACAGGCAGTGAGGTGGTCCACCCATTCGATAATGGCGACAGATGTTTCGATTACCTGCTTTCGATCTGAGCCGCCATACACTGAGATGATCAATCTCTGCTGTATCCGGTTGATGAGTGGAAACACGGCGCGAAGGTGGACAGAGGAGCTGAAAGCCTCAGGGATTTGAGTGCGCCTATATCCCCAACAAGCCAATAATTTGTCAAGGATGTGCTTCCTCATCTCGTCTGTAGGGTTGTGGATAGTGGTGATGTCCCCACTCTCGCTTGTCGTCAGAACGCTGGCAATGATTTTCATAAGTTCGAGCTCTAGTTCCTGATCACACCTGCCGGGACGGTCTGGGGCCCTGGAAATGGCAGCATCGACGAGTGTCTTCCACACAACAGGGTGCAATGTGAGGGATGAGCGCCGCAGGCCCTGAAGGATCTCGAGTAGAACAGCTGTCGCCTTCTCGGTGCTTGTCATGGAGTACAGCACCATTTTCAGCTGCTCGTTGGAATACCGATCGGCCATGCCGTCAACATTGGTGGCGAGGCCAAGCCAATGATCAGGACAAAGGAGAGCATATGCTCTATAGTAGAGCTCCAACTCTCTCTCGACATCAGGTGATGGTGCAAGTTGTGCGATATGCGTCATCTGCTCGAGCAGGGGGGCCGTAAACATGGATCTGTATCGATCCGGAAGATATTCCAAAGTGCTTGGCATCATCCCAGAAAAAGCTTGCAGCACGCTTTGGTGAACCGACACATTGGACGTAGAGGAGTGCAGCCACTGCAGTGACTGCGCATCCACGTCCGCACCACATTTTTGAATATGAGTACGCTCGATTTCCTTCAGGGTGGGACATTTTAGGCGCTGAGAAATGACATCGCGCTTTTCCCAGTACCCAGAGAGATAAATGCGACTGTTGCGGCCAAACACACGGGTAGACGAGTGGTATTGCATGAAGAGGATACAGTATTGAATACGTGGAATAAGCTTGTTGTTGACAGATTGATACAGTCGGTGGATGTAAATCGTTAACGGGACCTTGTATGGGCAATAGGGATGCACGAGAGGGAGAATTAAGGCAATACTGTAGGCAATGTATGTTGCCGCGCCTATAATCGATACAAGCCATGCTACTTTCATGCCCAGAGAGAACATAAAAATAACGAGGCCAGCAAAAAAGAGCGCCAGCGATGCATGGAGGAGGACCGGAAGCAACCCGATGATCATCGGTACTTGCCACGTCTGCAGTCCAGCAAACCGCATATGTCGGATTCTGGAACGATCACGCGCGGAACTGTCAGAGACGATGGCGACATATTGGTGGAGCCATTGCTTAACCAAAACGGCGACCAGGGCAGTAATGAGACTGAGAGTCAGACTCACGAACCACAAGCTGTTCAACCACTCGTCAGAACGGCTGGGAGAAAAGAAAGCGGTAGGGGAGGAAGGAATAGAGATTTGGGTGCCGTTCGACGCGGTGCCCTTTAGAATTTCGAAGAGAAGGAACATGGATGCTTCATTATAATCAGGCTGCATATTCTGTGATGTTTGCACCACAAATGTTGTGAGTACTGCAGAGAAAAGACCAGCCTATAATAATAGTATAAGCTGTCCCTTCAACGATTCCAATATATACAAATCCGATACATACGAAGACAAGAAGGACATCGATGGTATCTCGCCACTCGGCCAACATATTGGCGTCGAATTCAGCTGCTTCGTCAAGGTATATAGGCCATATTCGTGCGTTATCGGACATCTCTTGGCCATACGGATCGGGAGGGTAGCGTGCCTTATAATTGCGTGGAGCAGAACCTGGAGATTTAATACTAAATATGATCGCAGCAGAATGCAAATTGAACACACACCGACTCCCCACGAATGCAGCTGATCCTTGCTCAGGCCAAAAAATGTCCCGCTTGGAGGGTTTCTCTGAGCTCCAGCGCCAATTGCTGAAGGTTGGTTTGGAGGTGACTCTATACCACCATCTCCACCGGTGTCTGCCATGCTGGTAAAGCGATAGATATCAAGTTGGCACACCCAAAATCCCAAAAAAAAGGCAGACCAGTACACTCTGGATGATATAGTAGCTGATAAAGAAGAAAAGGCGCCGAGCACAGGTTCGTGAGGCTGTTTGATTGCATTTCGGCCAAATTTCCGCGCCGGGTGCTATCATCAACTTAATTTGAATCAGGTTTCCATCAGGCCGTGGAGTTCCGTCCCATGACATAAAGTGATGTTTTCTCTAGGTACCTGTGTGAGCACCAGCATAGATGAAGAAGTTCCAGTGGATTCAAGATTTTGGCCGACATAGACAATCGATTCAAGATGGCCGGTGCTCTATCGTTGCCGTCTGTCCTTCAAGTTGTTTATGCATCAATACTCTATTCCGCCGCTCATTTCGATAAGCCGATTCCCCCAGCATCGAGTGCAAGATACCACGCCCGTTACAAGGACTCAGGAGACGATATGTCGCCAGTCGTCATGTCTTCAACACAGCTATAGAACATACGTGATTCCTCGTCGCTTTCCTTTACTCGGGTTAATAGTCGTACCTCAACGCAATGTCTGACACGAGGGCATTTCATCAACAAGACTGCGTATTTGGGTCTGTAGAGGATGCTAGTTATCCACCCTAAGTATACCTGGGTCCAGATATACAAACCCCAGGAAGATACAGGCTCCGCCGTTATGATAGACGTGTTGGGTTCTCCTCTTCCAGCTGGCGCAGATCTGTGCCCCGCCGTTACGGGGAGACGAGTCAAAATTAAACGAGTTTTGATAGGATTGCACTCGAAGGTCGTGGATATACGCGTGTTCCTGGAAAGATGGAAGAACAGCTGGACGTTGATTTCCGTGATACGACTGGGAGATGAATGGGATAATGCTGGGCTACGACACCGCTTGCCCTAGTCTGTCCGAGATAGGTGTGTTTCCGCGATAAGTGAGACCAGTGGTCGATGAATAATAACACATATCGGTGCACTTTTTGTAAACGTCCGCTAGATGGGGCATAAAGCAAGATGAAGCCGAAGCCTTGAATTGCTTTATCAGCACAAGCAGGACTAATTCTATCACCGGCTTGGCGCTAATATATCGTAGGGTTTCTTGACCTGCAATTTATTATCTCCCATCCTGTATGTCCATCAAGTCATTTAAATAACCTGCCAACTTCTAGACCACAATGCGTTTCGGATCTTCACCGAGAAAACTCCAACCTGCAGTTAAGCGTTTGTAGACACGGCTTGAAGTGAAAGTAATGAAAAGTCGTCGTGCCCAAAGCATCGGACCGGGAACAGAAAATATGGCGCATGCTTAGTCACTGTAGTGATCTCGAAAACAAGAAGCTTAAGTCTTGATTGACCTGCGTGCGCCACGCCGTCGGATCAAGCCTAAAGCGGAAACAGACAGGTAAGTTGGTAGGCACGTAGTGTTTTACATTTCGCGTGTTTTATAATACTTATCTGTGTCGACGATCCACGATCGATGAACCTCCGGACAATTAGTATGTGGTCAGCTTGGCTAAGCACTGAAAATATCATCACTGGATTCTATTAATTAAAACTGAACATCAGGCATAGATTCGAATCCAGGAAACTACCGTTCTTGTTTTGAAACATGTCCAAGTGGTCAATGAAGCAGCACACCGAGGCTTGATCTAAATCCAGAGTTTACCCTTCTATGGTTCTCACGCCTACCCTACTTTCGCAATATCCATTGTTCTCTCTCACTCGCTATAACTCGATTCCGTCCATCCAGTAAGGTCGCCGTTTTCCGCGTTTTCCTGCGATGAAAGGTAAGAATGTAAGGATTCCTGGAAATTCGGATGGTTTTCAACCTATCATCGGTGAGCGGGGAGGTTAACCAAGTCGTGAAACTTCGTACATAAGAATATTTTACTACGAAGGGCGCTCTGCCACTACTTCTCCGTCAGATGTCTGGAACTTGAGTAAATAGATAAATTGCGCTCACGGAACTGGACCAGGGGAAGTAACGTCGAGCAGCCAAGGAAATCGGATCACATCCTTATGCCCCACGAAAGTATACTGTGGCATATACTCGTCACCAGGATAGCCTAGCATATCCTGCAGCTTCCGAATTACAGAAATGGTCCGGACGCGTTTGAGGAATGCCAACTTTTGGTAGGATCGTTCAGATGACTGTATGTATGCCCATTGCACCAATCGGGGAAGACACACTGACCAGACCTCATGCGCGAGAGGATGTCGTGCCCACTCATAAAGGATACTCTCATTACGCCTGCTAATGAGAAATAGCACCACTGAAAAGAAGACATCGGCTGAAAAGAAGGCTGCCCGACGATGTGACCTGTTGGACGGGGAGAGCACCTTATCGGAGTCAGCATCGGACATAGATAGGTTTGAAGATATGTTCTCAGAAGACGACTGGAGACGTTCCAGGATGGGAAGCGTTGCATCGTTTTCCGAGCTCAAGTCCTGGTCTGCTAATGAACGAAGGTAGCACTGATATGCCACAGAATACATCTGCGTATTTGGTGATATTTCTCGGCTCTTATCAAGGATCATGAATATTTTGCGCGCAAGTTTTTCAAGATCTCCGACAATGGCAAAAGCCTCGGAAGAAAGCAGGGAATACAACAATACGATGACTCGTTCACTGGCAAAAGGTTGGAGCAAGTGTATGTCTTCAATAATGGCGAGGGAAGTTTCGATGACATCCTTTCTATCTGATGCGTGTACCGACCCGGATAACCTATGCTGTAATCGAGGGATAAGGCAACGCATGATGCTAAGAAGTTGGACGGGATCGGGAGGGACAAGGATTTCCGTGCGATCATATTCCCAGAAAGTCAATAATCGGTGAAGAGTGTGTTTCCTCATCTCGTCAGTAAGATTGTCGATAGTGGTAACATCCCCGCTCTCGTCTGTAGACAAGGGACTTGCAATGATCTTCATAAGCTCCAGCTCTAATTCAAAAACTGCGCTGCCAGAGCTCGGTCGGGGAGACATGGCAGTATCGACTAGTGCATTCCACACCATGGAGTGCAAAGTAAAAGAAAAGCGCTGCAGCCCTCGGAGAATTCCGAGCAGGGCAGTTAACGCCTTCTCGGTGTTTGTCATGGAGTATAGTACCATTTTCAGCTGCTCGTTGGAACACTCATCTGCCATGTGATCAGGGCTGGAGGAGAGACAACTATATCTATACTCGGGGCAAAGCCGTATATATGCTCTGTAGCAGAGATCAAGTTCTCCTTCGGCCCCGGGAGATAACCCAAGTAGGTCTATCCGCTCTATCTGCTGGTGCAGAGATACCACAAATGTGGGTAGGCATTCATCCGGCAGATACTTCAAAGTGGTGGACGACATCCCAGAACAAGCTTGCAGTACACCCTGGTGCACAGACGCATTGGATGTGGAGTACAGCCATTGCAATGATTGACCATCCACCTTCGCGGCACACTTTTGAACGTGATCGTACTCGATTTCCTTCAGAGAACGTTTTCGGTGCCAAAGAATAGCGTTACGTCTTGCCTGGTACAGCAACAGGCGACCACTATTGCGATCGCGGCTGCGGCCAAACACGTGTGTATACGGATAGTGTCGTATGAGGGCAATATGTGGAACAAGGACATCGCGAATGAACTGATATAGAGAATAGACGTGAAGAGTTAGTGGCACCTTGAATGGACAGTAGGGATAGACGACAGGAAGGATTAGGGCAATAATGTAGGCCATATATGTTGCGGCACCGATGATAGATACTAGCCACGCCACCTTCATGCCAAGAGAAAACAAGAAAACAGCGAGGCCAGCGAAAAAGAGGGCCAACGAAACATGGAGGAGGATAGGAAGCATTCCTATGATCATTGGTACTTGCCACGCCTGTAGTCCAGCGTATCGCATATGTCGGATCCTTGCACATTCACGCGCGGAACTGTCAGAGACGATGGTGACGTATTGCTGGAGCCATTGTTTGACCAAAACTGCGACCAGGGCAGTGATGAGACTGAGCGTCAGACTCACGAACCACAAACTGTTCAACCACTCGTCGGAACGTCTGGGAGAAAAGTTGAAGGCGGTAGCGGAGGAAGGGATAGAGAATTGAGTGCCGTTCAACATCGTGGCATTGAGTATTTGAAAGAAAAGGAATGCAGATGCCTGGTTGTAATCAGGTTTCATGCTTTGTGATGTTTGTACCACGAATGTTGTTAATACTGCGGAGAAGAGACCAGCCTTTGATGATATCAGAATTTTAGAACCCGACGCTTCCCAGGAAAAGTGAGACACACAAAAACAAGTAGGACATCGATGGTATCCCTCCATTCTGCCAACATATTGGCGTCGAAATCGGCCGCTTCGTCAAGGTAGATAGACCATATCCGTGCATTTTCGGACATTTCTTGGCCGTAAGGATCGAGAGGGTAGCGCGCCTTGTAGTCACGCGGAGTAGCACCTGAAGCCGTCCAAGATTAAATATGATCGCAGTAAGAGCGAATTGAACACACCGGCTCGCCATGAATGTAGCTGATTCTTGTTCAGTCCAAAAAAAGTGCCGCTTGGAGGGCTCCTCTGGGCTCCAGGATCCTCAGGGATAGCTGTTGAACGGACATTATCCCCTGTTGCTGAAGGTTTGTTCGTGGGTGCTTCTGCACCATTTCTATGGGTACCAGTCATGCTATAAAGAGACCAAACCACGTAGATATAATTAGTTTGTACTTAGTAGACGATGAAGGAACTCACTTACTAGGATGTTATTCTGGTTAAGGGAGAGAAGTGCTGAGCGTTTGCTTGTGCTGTTTGATTGTACCTTTGGCACTGCCTCTCTATGTTGAATGCATCATGTCGCAGATTTCGTTCTGCAAATGATAGGAAAAGGCATCACGAAGTTCGTAAGTCGGTGATACCAACCCGCCGTTGACGGGCTGAGTGGTCACTGTAAACATAAGTTCAGAAACCCTTGGAGAGAGTAACCAGAGACCGATGAAGTATTTTCAGTTCTAACAAGGTCGAAGAGAGGCGAACATAATAGTAGTTCGGAAGGATCGCCAATGACGCATACTCGCTGACTCAGCTTCAAGTTCTTGACATCTCACCTCATCAAGTCGTTTTCCGTGCTTACCGTAATCTGCATTGCAAGCCATCATTATTCACTGCAAATTCTCGTACTGATATAGTCACATCGCGATTTGGATATGCCGACAACAATACCGCGCCGGCAATACTAACGATGGCCCGGGCCCAAGGGCTGGGCGGGTACGTACACTGGCTGTTGATGAGATATCTGAACTTTCCAGCTCGATGTCTTGCTTAACGCCGACATAGCGGTAACTTCAATCCATACTGTTCTACGCTTCATATCTCTTCTCTTTCACGCCAACACAACACTTGCAGCCGCTTTATTTCTTTGTCTCTTTTCCTCAGATTCAATCAGACCGACAGACAGTGGCCGCCGAGCGTGAAGTCACTAGGCAATGCGTTGGGAGGAAGGATATTGCCATGTTGGCTTAATAGGACCTACTGCTTGCGAGCGTAGAGGCCGTATAGTTTCATATTATAGGCATCTCTGGTAATTCATGTTCGCAATTTTGTCCAACTTTGAAGGCTACAGATTATCGAAGGCTGGGAAAGTTGATAGCACCATTCATCGCAGAAAACTTTATCATTCTTCAGAAGTCTGTGATATGCTCGTCCACTGTTCTTGGTATTCGTTGCAGACACGCAAAGGAAAATAACTCGGCTCCGTAAGTGCTTCTTCTTGGTTCGTATTTTTCAACAATAATGCCGAAGGAGCACAGTGAATCTAGGAAGTCGACAGACCATAGAGACTCGAGAACAGGCTACACCGTAAAATTGAAGCAAGAACTGTCCGCTCTCAATCTCTACGATGTGGAGCATTATTGAGGAAACGACTTAAGAATCCGCAAGTACTCCTTTCAGGTCCACGCTTGTCGTCATTAACCAGTATCATCAGTGCTGTGAACATGACTCAGTAAATGTATCAATGAAACAACAACGATGACCACGGAAATATCGATGGGAGCTACTCCTGCTTCTTTCCCCACCCCGTTCATCTCGATGCGAAGTGAGATGAATGTAGGAAAGCACAGAACTGTAGGGCTTCGTCGAGATTCATTTCAGTCCTGGGAAGTGGCACTGCTACACATGGACCAACTTGATCAGAAGGGACCCAGGAAAGCACTTCCCGTTCCGAGAGAGCTATGGGTCGGGGGATGTGCGCATTTACTCGACTTCTGCGCGATCTACGCACTCAGTTGACAGTCGGAGGTACTATGATTCAAACAAACACCTCCCAGCTCCTGGCTATCAATCTCGACCAATCCACCAACAAAGAGGCGTATGGTATCCCATCATTCCCTGAGCCATTCACGGGAATGGAGGTAGTGCCGAAGAGACTCCATCTACACCCTTCTTCTGATTTGCCCTTGAGAATTGTGGCTCTCCCATGTCAATTCGCAGCTGTTGAGGATTAATATGTGGTGTGGGAGATCAAATGCAAATTTGCGCGGTCGCGGCGATGCAGAGCACGTAGAGTACCGAAGGACTGGGGACGGAGATGCCTGCGTGGTAGCGCGGTCTGGCTGTGGTGATGAAGTAGACCGGACCCTTGTGTCTCTCTTTCTTCCATGCAAGTCCCCGATTCTCGGCGCAGAGACGAAAAGGACGTGGAACGCTGGTTTGCACTAGGAATATTAGGCTCTAGTTCCCAAGCATTGGGTACGGGCCACATCATGTGTGAACCCGTGGAAAGCAGGATACCGTGTCTGCGACAAGCGAGATCAGTTAAACTGGCCTGTTGAGAGACATTTGACCCGGTGTATGTGACATTCCTTGATAAGATAGTCTGGAAAGGGCGCGTCGCTCTCTTTTGCGGTCTGTACTAAACAATGTTATGCGTAAACCTATCGGGATAGATGGAGATCAGGAGACACGTGTTCGTTCCAAAGAAAAAGATGGATTAGTGGGGGGTTGCCTTGTCAGTCCGACGCTCCACATGCTCCGACGCACAGACTATCACAGCGCGATGTCTACAGGCAAATTGCAATAGTGCGGATGGTAAACGTCAGCCACGCGCAGGAGAGCAGAGTCGAATATGCATTTGGATTACTTGTCTGCAAAAATGGTTGGAGGACTTGGCGTCTACGTAATCTTTTTGGTTCGCCGGGGAAGATTTTCGGGTTTCATTGTTCAGCGGTGTCGATGGTACGAGGATGCCTGGCAGAAGGACGCCGGGGGTCCTGGAAGAATGAAAGTGACAGCCGCCGTAGTGCATTCTATGCTAGTACGGGATGACAGCCTGCGTGCAATAGGCGGACGCCAACTTCGGAAATTGGGTATGTCGTAAGCGATGTGCAGGCGAAGTGGAACACATAACGAGGGAGATACGGCAACCAAGGAGCCCTCGTGGTCACAAAGGCTGATCTTGGTGCTGGCAGAGCTGGGGAAATACTCGCGCGACTTTGGATCCTTCCATGTGGAGTATCTAGTGATCGTGTATCTGGTGATCGTTCGCGGAGAGTCTGTTATCAAGTGCCACTGGAAGCAGGGTTGAAGCCCACCGCAGACTTGTCTTGATTATTTTCCGAAGGCGGGATCCAGTTGCTTTCTTTCTCATTTTTTTCTCTCGACTTTGTTGGGTTTAGCCTATTAAAGCCAACGAGGGTCTTCAAGCGACAGAGCGGGATTTCGACGATGAGGAACGAGATGATCCATGGTATCCGGGCGCATGATGTGTTGGTCGGCATAAGGACGCGACATGCCTATACACTTCCAGCGCATTAGGACCCTGCAAATACCAGCCAAGTTGCTCCACGTGGCTTTATTCTCTATCAAATTCATCCACCCGTGACCGCGTCTGTCAGTATTTAATGCTTAACGATGACAGGGAAGATCACCTGTTGCCTATTTGCCTACTAATTAGTGAAGGAATAACTCCAAACCCGCGGAGCAATACTAACCCGATGGACGTGGACCTATACACATCCACCCAGGGCAACCCTGACGTCAGATGTTCGAAGCCGAATGTGGCGAGCGCGCGAGGGTGTTTTGGTGAACGTCGTCTTCTCAAGACTTGCGGCTGACGTATCTGTTACCTAGAGTAGATAAAGACATTATGGGGGGAACGGCTGCTGTGCTGTGGATAATCCACATGGGGAGGAAGTCAATAAAGACCGCTAGTCTGATCAAAAACCAGCATCCGCATACCTTGGTCCAGATATAGTATAAACCCCAAGAAGATACATACAGGCTCTGCCGTTGTGATAGACGCGTTGGGCTCTCAGCTTCTTGATGGACCACCACTGCAAAACTTGAGCGTTGGCGCCCGCCATTACGGAGCATCGGACGAGTCAAAATTAAACAATGTTTGATAGGATGTCGTGATTAAACGTGCGTCCCTGGAAAACAGAAAACAGACTAACTGATGGAAAACACGGCGGGACGTTGATTTCCGTGATAGCGACGACTCCGATTCGGAGATGGAAGGGATAGCGCTGAGGGAGAATCATTGTGGGGGCGAGTGCTGCAACTCCGCTTGTCCTAGTCTGCCCGAGATAGGCGTGTTTCCGCGATGAGTGAGACTAGCGGGCGATAAATAATGACGCGTACCGGGTCGGTGCTTGTTAGATATATCCAATCAGTGCAAGATTGGGGTTAGCGTCAGATGTCTGTCAGCTTGGCGCTGACCATGCTGGGATTCTTGAAGACTTTTTAGAAAAGTTTATCTACATGAACCATCTTGTCAGTCCATATGTCGAATATCGTGTTCGAGTTTTAGCCCAGTAGCCAAAACGATCTAAATTTCTCACCAGTCAGAATAGAGGACGAGTGAAAAGAGACGATCAAAAAACATGACGCGTGCTTAGTCATCACATTTCGACAAGAAATTCCTTCTTCAAGTGCCAGCTCATCACCAGCGCCACCACCATACGCATCCACACTCCGTGTCGGTCTTAGCGCTTGGCTATATCTCTTGGGTTTGCTTGGATCTACCGCGGCACGACGGCGAGCGGGAAAACACAACACCGAACGGCTATTCAATTCGGCTGGAGATGGGCATTGTACGTACGTGTTTAATTTTCTGTTGTCGAGATCTCCAATCTTGTGGGTCCAGGTGTATCCTGGGTCCTTTACTCGTCGACTCGAGAGCGCAGGTGTACGTCCCCCCTTGCCGTTGGTTCGCAGAGGAAAGAAGGCTTATAATCGCACTCGACGTTCCCTGTTCTACGGCCGACATCGATAAACTCAAATAGGAGCGTCACAACGCACCTCGTTTATCCCAGACACAGGAAACATGGACCCATAAGCGCCCTCGTCCATGTTTCAGATCTGTCTCTACAAAATCTCACCGCGGGGCGGTTGAACTCGATCCCGACACACGGCAGGCAGGTCCCAGCGTGGCCTGCACCCCCGAGACGCGCACATGATAGCCGAGCGCACCGCCAAGTGACCGAATCCTTGAGCGTCAACAAACACCAGGCGAACGAGAGGCATTTGGAACCCTGTCGTAAACGACTGGGAACACTAGACGACGTGTATTTGGATGAGAGATATGGACGACTAAGTGAAGGTAAGAGGGAAAGAAAGAATGGGGAGATCCCTGTATCTAGTGAGTCTTTATACGAGTCTGAGACAGGTATCGTACTAAAACGGAAGCAGAAATTAGCTCGTAAGTGACATAGGTATGCGTCATAGCCTGTCGTAAGTACGTCATGTTAAGCACGCAGACTCTGGCTCGTATTCTTTTGTCTAGCACGTGAAAAATTCGAGATGTGAAGGATTGACGACCGTCTCACTGTGGACTTGTCTTTCCCATCGAGTGTACGCCAAGCACGTCTTCTGACCTCAGTGGACTCGGCGTCTTTCGTACTACGCCTTATATGGACTCGCGGTACATATAGCATCAAGCCCCTGCTTCTTGACGCCAAGTCAACAACAGCATCGAACGTCTGTTTCCCCGCATTGTCCAAGCCGACTCGCCGCCGCAGGGGACAATGTTCTGCCGGTGGGCGGATGTCTAATTTGGAGGATCTGCGACAGTGACGTATGATCGGAGAGGTGGACCTACGAGCGTCAACTAGAGGCGTACTCGAAGATGCCGTTTTCGGTTAGCGTATGGGCGGGGCGCCGTTGGGTGCTTGTGACTTGCTTAGTGTGGCCTAGGACAGGGAGAGGTCTGCCAGCTGACTGGTTACAGACTAGGGTTCGAGTCGAGATACATAATCTGGACGCGACTGGGGGCGGCGTTGATTTTGGTGTATTTGCAGCGGGAGTACGCGTGGTGAGGCGCTTGCAATATTGGTAGATCCCTGATATTGCCGTAATATCGTATTATCGCATTATAATCATAGCACGGGTCGCAATTGGAAACTATGATTGGAATTGAGGGACGCGTGGAATGGACGACACGTCATGATAGATAATGGTATTTGATGCTGAGAAAACGTACAACGAATGGAGGTATAATAAAATTAAGGAGCTAGAATGCACCGATTGGGAGTACGGTAACTGCTTTGGCCTCTGATGCGAGCAGCTCGGAGAGGCCGACGTAGTAAGCGATGAAGGCGGTGATGATACCAAATGCACCCCCTGATTTTGCGAGACTGGGAATGGTAAGCTAATGGGGGGAAGGAGGAGAGAGAAGAGACATACTTGGTGCTGATGGCAGCGTTGCCGGACGACGCTGACAACTCTGAACAGGCGAGAAGCATAAAGGTGACAGAGAGACAGCCGAAAAGTGCGATGAACGAGGCGGACTTGCGGAGCGAGGTGATGCTGCGTAGCCGGAGTTAGCAATGATCGATAAGGGGAAGAAGGGACGAACAAGAATAGAACGGTGACTATCATCCAGGAGAAGAGGTACACGGCGAGAGCAGACGAGAGCTCGGATGCAGCAGTGCTGTATGCATCGAGAATACCAGAGTTGGGAATGAAGATAGTGGCGTAGGACATCCAGAACGCGCCATAGGAGGAGAAAGCTGGGGATTGGTAAGGGGTCAGGGGTCTGGGGTAAGGGGCGTCAAGCGTACCTGTCCCGCCAAAGGCGTTGCCGCGAGGGAACTCCCACATCCCCGCAAGCAGCTGACTCAGCCCGCCACAGAAAATGGCCATACCGACGACGACGTTGGGCGTGTGGATCCCGCGAGTTTGGACGTTGTACATCGACAGGATGAATGTGGTCGAGGCGAACGAGAATAGGCCCAGTGTACCGGGATTGGCGATTCGCGTAGGGCGGGGAATTGTGCTTAGATTTGGAGGGCGGTTCGCCTCCATGACGCCGTTCGAGTTGGAAGAAAGACCTTTTTCGACGTCGGACATGGTGGAGAGTGCAGAAGAGGCGAAACGAGCAAACGTGGGTTTTTAAGACGGTGGCCGGAAGTTTGGTCCTGTTAGCATGGTCGGTGGTAATATGGCGCGCTGACGTTAACTTGGGGATTGAATAGAATCGCTAGTACACTCGGGGACACAACACGCGGTCACCGGTCGCAAAAGAAGACTTGTGGATCAATCCTGCAATGGAGGGCGGGTCAGGTGTGATTTGGTGGAGGTCATGACGCGAAAAAGGGAGAAGAAAGACAAGAAATAGACAGCCTCGCGATCCTCGGTAAGCGGTAGATTACGCAGAATTGAAACGGCGACTGTCGAGCAAGCTTTGAGGCGGGAATTGGACATCAAGGCAGAAAGAACGACTGTGGCCAAGCGAATACCCCTAGTCTGCCTCGCTGTTTCAAAGTCGGGCGTCCGCACACAGGGGTCGCCCCACCCCCGCACGGATCACGAGTTTTTCCCCACACTTCTTTCTCCACGTAATCAATATCACCCCATGGCTTACCCCAAATATCATCGACTGGATCACCTTTCTCCCGAATCCCGCCGTCGTGCCGCCACAAAAACTTTTCTTCCTATTTCAAATGCATACGGATGTCTCACTAACGATCGATAGTGGTCATCCGCCCCGGGGCCCCGTCTGGGGTATATAAGCTTCCGATAACCGCTCTCTGTCTCTCATCCCCTCTTACCTTGCATCCACCACCATGACTTCCTTCTCCTACGAGTTCAACACCCCCGTCTACAAGGGCAAATCCTCCTTCCCCACTGGTCTCTTCATTGGCGGAAAGTTTGTCGCTGGCTCCTCAGGCAAGACCATCGAGTATGTCCTTCTTTTTCTCGCGTTTTCGCTTTCTCACCTGGTTTCTGCAGTGTCATCAACCCTACCAACGGAAAGCTCATCACCTCCGTCTCTGAGGGTACCGAGAAGGATGTCGACCTCGCTGTCGAAGCTGCCCAAAAAGCCTTCGAGACTACCTGGGGTCTTAAATCCTCCGGTTCTCAGCGCTCGGAGCTTCTCTACAAGCTCGCGACTTTGATGGAACAGAACCACGACGAGCTCGCTGCTTTGGAGGCTCTTGACAACGGTATGTTCCCCTGGACTCCTCATCCTTATCCCTCCTAATCACGTTTATTTAGGTAAAACTTTCGGATGGGCTAGGGGAACCGATACCGCTGCTTCCATTGGAACCCTCAAGTACTACGCCGGTTGGGCTGACAAGCTCTCTGGTCAGGTCATCGAGACCGACGAGAACAAGCTCGCATATACCCGCCACGAGCCTATCGGTGTCGTCGTACGTTACCTTCTTCCTTTCATTTGCCTTTCTCTTATCCTTTCTAGGGCCAAATCATCCCATGGAACTTCCCTCTCCTCATGTTTGCCTGGAAACTCGGCCCTGCTCTCGCTACCGGCAACACCATTGTCATCAAGCCCTCCGAATTCACCCCTCTGACTGCCATCCGTATGGGTTCCCTCATTAACGAGGCCGGCTTCCCCCCTGGTGTCGTCAACATTGTCACCGGTTACGGCCAGACCGTCGGTAACGCCATCAGCTCCCACATGCAGATCGACAAGGTGTCTACTTTTTCATTTCATAACTTTATTACAGTTTTCTGATTTCCGCTAGGTTGCCTTCACCGGCTCTACCCTCGTCGGCCGCAAAGTTATGGAGGCTGCCGCCAAGACCAACTTGAAGAACGTCACCCTCGAGCTCGGTGGAAAGAGCCCCAACATCATCTTCAATGACGCCAACGTCGACCAGGCTGTCAACTGGGCTGCTCACGGTATCTTGTGAGTCTTCCTACATTCAGTTACCCCGCTCCCCCACCGCCACTTCCGTTACTCCGCATTACTCTCGCTCCATATGCTAACGGCGTCTTTCCCTGCAGCTGGAACCACGGCCAGGCTTGCTGTGCTGGCTCCCGTATCTTTGTCCAGTCTGGAATCTACGACGAGTTCTTGAAAAAGTTCACCGCCAAGACCCAGAGCATCAAGGTCGGCGACCCCTTCGCAGAAGGTATGGACCAGGGTCCTCAAGTCTCTCAAGTCCAGTATGACGTGAGTCTATTTTGGCTCTTCCGATATCTTCCATTTTGACAGCCCGGCTAGCGTATTATGGGCTACATCGAATCCGGAAAGAAGGAGGGCGCGACCGTCCACTCTGGTGGAGCCCGCCACGGCACAGAAGGCTACTTCATCCAGCCCACCATCTTCACCGACACCACCCCCAACATGAGGATCGTCCGGGAAGAGATCTTCGGCCCTGTCGGTGTCGTGATCAAATTCGACGACGAGGAGGACGTCATCCGACAGGCCAACGATACCGGTACGCCCCTTTCCACTTTCCCCTTTTTGCTTCCCGCTGATTGGTATTCTAGAATACGGTCTCGCCGCTGCCGTCTTCTCGCAGGACATCAACCGTGCCCTTGACACCGCACATAAGCTCAAGGCTGGAACCGCATGGGTCAACTGCGCGAACCAATTGCACTTTAACATTCCTTTCGGTGGTTTCAAGCAGAGTGGTATTGGACGCGAGTTGGGCGAGTACGCGCTCCACAAGTGAGTGTTCTTTTCTTTTTTCCCTCATCAACTGATTCTGATGGTGATCGGCAGCTACACAAATGTCAAGGCCGTGCACGTCAACTTGGGACACCGGATGTAAAAGCTTCCTGGCTCTGGATGAGAAGTTGAACTTTATTGTACCATGCAGCATGTATTATGATCTTTATAACATTTTAAGTCACCCGTCAATGGAATTTTTCTCGATTACCTCTTTTTCTTGTGTGTCTTTCTTTTTTGGGTGATCAATGCGGATTTTCGACTAGGTGGAGCATGCGTGCATGTGGGGGCCGCCCATGTGGGGATTCTCTATCTCTACAAATTGTGGGGCGCCGCCGCGGAGGATGAGACCCGGTGTGAAATTCCTGTTTTTTGTGGGGGATGGGGATGCATCGATTATCATTTGAGGCATTGCGTGCACACAGATTCGCAATGATTGGTGATTAATATTATCGATAAGTCACGTGACCGAGCTCACGATTTGTGATAAAATACACGGACGGCCCGGAGAGGTACGCATTTGTGGGTTCGGGCGTTGGTGATGATGATAAACGTTCGATAATCCACGGCGGGCCCGGGCATGGTTGGTAATGTCACCGAGCTGCGAGCAATGATGAATCTGAAATTCGAATGCAATGCAATCGATATACTTATTAGCAATGGTACATTATGACGAATACGAAATACGAATGCTTCATCACGATTGACCGGTCACCTGGGGTTGGAAGAACGACTCGGTGCCAAGTCCATCAGAGCTTCTTCCCACCCTGGCACCCTGGGTTGGGGTGAACGCTCTTCCGTCCACGGTTGCGGAGAAAGGAATGCGGGGTGGCGTCATCCGTCTTCATTGGTTTGTGGGTACGCGTGCAGAGAGATCACTGTCAGGGTAGATCCGGTTATTTAAAATGAGTCGGAATCCGGAGGGCGTGGATGAAATATACGAGATTGGAGAGGAAGGAGGAAGTAAGGACGCGGTCAGGTGCCTCGTGGGAGGTGGGAACTTGAAAGGAAAGTGTGTTTTTCTTGGATTCAATGAGAGGGATCGGCAGGAGCGGTTGTCCGATCCGTATATATATGTGTGTGTTCGTCGAGTGCATGGAGAATTGAATTAAAAGTCGCCATTCAATTGGACTCGGTTACTTATTGATATAAGGAGGGATGTTATCCCGCGTTGATCTCTAGGGCGGAGTTATTCCTTGACTTCTCGGAGGTCAGGTGCGTCGGGAGGAAGGAAGAATAGTTCGTTATTCGATGACCCTGAGTCGGAGGGAGGGGAGTGCGCGTTATCGCGGGAAGGGTTGTTCCCTGACGCGAAAGGAAGGAAACGCGGTCAGGTGAGGGTTTCCGGTGAATATTGCGGCGTGACGTGGAGATTGAGGATCAATGACAGCGGGCCTCGGGGTGAGCGTAGGACCGGCGGCTTCGCTAGTATGTCCTATGAATCAATAGGGTTCTCCGAAGCCTGAGTGTGAGGGGATCCATAACGGGTCATGGCTGGTGTAAAAGACCGCTAACACCTTAGCGCAGAGCGGTAATGGGAAAGACAAGACAGAGGAGGGGGGGACGAGGAAGCTTGTAGGTGACATGCTGATGCAGGACACTCGGACCCACATATATATATATGGATGGGTGTGTGTGTGTCGGGTAATTAAGCGCTAGCGGATGGATATCACTCCGCGCTTCAAGGGACGAGTGATATGGCAAACGAACTACGCATTAACCCTTTTATGTCATCTCGCGGGAAGAGTATATTCCTTGACGTTGTTTGTAGGTCCCTATGGGTGGAGATAGATCGGGAGAAAGGAAACGCGCATCGGGGACGGTCAGGTGAGCCACGGTGCGGAGGCTAATTATCCCGCTGAGACATGGGGGATTTGCCCTTCCTGGAAGGACATGTATTTTCTTTGGCTCTGGAGGGAATGGCAGCAAGCCTATGAGGATGTCTGATTCGTGGGTGGGGACCGATGAACGTAGAACCAGTATGGACAGGAATCACGCTTGCCTTTCCGGTCTTTCTGTGTATCAATGGGGCTGTCCGAGTCTGGACGGCTAGTAGGAAATACTTGCCGTTTGGCCCCTTGTTTCTGTGGGAGGAAAAATAATGGCAGAAGATCTAAAGAACGAACTGTAAGCCGCCATGCAAAGAGGTCTCATAGTGAAAAGCGCTAGATCGATGTGCACGGACAAGTGGAGAGTTCAGGGAGATCGTGATAGGCAGCCAAGCCCCTACGTGACTGATCCAGGAATTACATGCGTGCATTGTTTGCGATACTTCGTTGAACCTGGAGAAAATTAACCATAATGACGGTAAAGTGACCGCTGAAACATCGACGCGCCGTTCACGTTGAGTAGTGTCAGAATGGAGGAAGAAAGACCATTTGTTTGCGCCATTGATACAGTATGTCGACCTCATGGCACATTGAAATCGTGAACCAAGGAAAGAAAAGGAAGAGTAATGTTTGGAATAGCTGCCGCCAAGCCGCGGCAACGTCTCGGTCCATATCGGTCCGGACCTACCGGATTCTTCTTGGGCTCTTTCCTCTCACTCAGATTTGCCGCTAAGCGTAGCAATGGTGAATTCTCGATCATAATGTGTGAATTTCTGAATATTAGTATATCTGGCCATATTTCATTGCCATCGGCGGCTATGTTAAACTCCCGGGGCCGTTCTCGAGCGAGGTGAGTGGCAAAAATGAGTTACATCTTTGGCAAACACGGCGTGGAGGTTAGCTACGAACTATCTAAGCTTATATAGTACAAAAGCCCCGCGTAAACGACTGAAAACGTGAGTGAGTCCGCATGAGAACCCAGAAAGCGACTGACTGTCTTCCAATGAGAAGTTTGAATATCTAACGGGTTACACTCTCACCGTGGAACGATTTTCTGAGTTCTACAAAAGTATCTAGCCCATACACTTTATTTTCTCAGATGAAGACTTATTCGCTGGCAGAACATTTCGACTGGCTGCTGGTGATTTTAGCGACAGGATGGCATCCGACCGTGTAGGCGCGTACTCATGGTGGTCTTCATTGACCTACCTAAATCCCAAGAGATGTGAAGAGTCGCTCTTGTTGCTCGTCTGGAGGCAAGCGTGCATTCAGAGCCGGGGAAATACCCTCAATATGAAGAGGGAGGTTTCCAATCGGAAGATCAAAGGGCAGGTTGAGACTCGGCTCTATGGGCCTATTCCGACTCCGCATTGGTGTACGACCATTACTAGGTACTAAAGGTAGATGTTCGACTGTTAAGATATTGTTTAGTCTCCCACCCGGATTTCAGTAGGTAACCTCGCAAACAGTTCGTCTACCTATATATCCACGGCTGTATATACTAATAGACCTAATGTAAATCGTGATGCAAAGACACCCGAAGAGAGAGCAAGCGAACAGTGCTCCTTTTTACTGAAGATCCCGAGGGCCAACGTTGACTGCACCGTGATGTGCAACACTTGATATTCCAATATTGACATCTTGTATACTTGACTTCCGAAAATTGACACAGTTGCATTACCCTCCACCCAACTAATCATAAGCTCTGCTTAGACAGAAGTTCCGGCAACGACATCTACTCAGATCATAATGTTTCACGTTGGAGTCAATCAAGCATAATGAGATAGTCCTAATCATATATGTGTAAATAGTCCATATTTTCTTTTACTTATAACACATTACGGGCCATAATGCCAAGGACTATCCAGTAGCACGTCTGGCTCAACATCATCAATATCCCATTCCGATACTCCAGCCGCAAACCTGACGTTCCCCCGAAGTGAAATGGATATAATAATGTGCAGACACATTAATAATGGCTCGGCGTCGCATATGCATTCAATACACTTAATATCTGTGTAGAAATCATTCCTAAGAGCAACGAGCCGAAGGCCTTGAAGACGAGGAAGGAACTTTAGTAAACGCAAAAGCGGCTCCTGTCAAAAAGATGAAAATTATATATCGCGACAGACCTAAAAATGATACATACCATGAAGTCCTCATCGACCAAGATACCTAGAACGCGTAGTTTCGAGCATTGGGACACCCCTGCTACATAGCCAGGGAAATATCCAATAGCCCAGTGGCCACCTTAAGTTGACGATAGGTGGAGGACTTCCAGAGTGGAAGAATGTCGTGGGATTACTTCGCTCAATGCTCGCTTCGAGACGTCTCCCGTCTTCGTCTCCTCTTCAAGTTCGAGCGGCAACTCCGATATTCCCTGGTTGGAGACAAGGTAGTCGATGACAGCAAAAGGCATGCTAAAATTCTTAATCCTGATGCAAGGGATGTATATTTTCTGCCGAGTGAGCTTATTCCAGAATTCAGCCGATGTGTCATAGAGTTCGGGGTCGGAAATCTGGAGCGACTGGAGGCCGCAGAGGTGGTGGAAAATGTGGGGGGCCGCGACAACGCTGCATTCCTTCAATATAAGGTGACGAAGGGATAGATTGGTGGTCGGGCGTTTCGGGAAAACACGCATTGCTTTTTTCCCGCTCGCCGTCTTGCCGCGGTAGATCAATCATCCAAGCAAACCCAAGAAATATAGCCATGAGCTAAGGCCCGCACCGAGTGTAGATGCATATGGTGGTGGCACCGATGATGAGCAAGAAGGAATTCTTGTCGAAAAGCAGTGCCTAAGGAAGCATCATGATGCCAGATTCTCCACGGTAAAATTTAATTTCCTAGTTCATTTCAGACCGAGTCACTACAAACACGCATATTGAAGGATATTTGTCTTCGACGATCCGAGTCTCCTTGTGCACGATCTTAGACGCTTAAATGACTCGATGGACAATATGGGAAATAATATATGTACTGTACAAGTCAGGTAATTTAAGCTCTCCATATCAGCGCCAAGGCGGCGGCAAAACCTGTCCTAGGCGTGCTAATGAAGCGACTTGGGATTTCATCCGCCAATCTAGAGTATCTTGACCAAGACCGACCCTGCATTACTGGTAAAAACCGGTCTCTCTGTGCAATCCTATCAAATACTGTTTAATGATTTTCTCTCCGAAACGGCGCGTACCAACGCGTTTATCACAATGGAACAACACATTCACAGCAGCCGTTACCGCAACGTCTTTAGCTACACTGCCAGTGCGTGTTCCGCCCCGAGTCTACAAAGTTCCCCAAAACATCCTGGTGCGCTTGCGGCTTACCGCACTCTACTTCGAACATCTGGCGTCAGAGTTGTAGAGGTGGATGTTTGTAGGTCCATGTCTATCGGTTTAGGTTGCTCCGCCACTGGGGTGATTGGGCCAGGTGAATTCTGCGTGTGCGTGGTGCGTGAGCTGCGTTGTCTGCGTTTTTCTCAGGATGGGATGCGTTCATTTGCGTTTAAACTCCCGCGTGTATGTCGGTATTTCTGCGTGAAATTATATACAAATGCGAGTCCAAGTTGAAGTTACTGAGCCTTACCAAAATATCTTAATTTCCTAGAACATAATGAGTCAATAAGTACTTAATACTGTCATTATGAGTGCTTGAACCATAATAGACATTCAATAATACACCTACCAGGCCGAGGACAATGCGCTAAAGGCCAACTAATTGTAAAAAATATGTACACATGTCAACGACAATGAACGCATCTCACGCATCTCACGCACTTTGGAACGCATCTCATGCACTTTGAGATATCTGCATTTAGGCCTTGAACGCATGCGTGAATGGAATTAAGGCATGCGTTCATACAAAAACGCAGCTTAAAAGTAAGAACGCATGCGTTGTTCAATAGAACGCAGCGAACGCAGATGTGTGACACATCTGTCACACTTGCGTTCACTTGAGTTCAACTTGACGTTCACTCGACTTTTACTGGGAAACTTCAGGTATCGTCATGAAATGGCCTCAGATTTATCCTTTGTATTAAGGGGATATCTAAAATATCAACTACTTAAAGGAGCAAAAGGTAAAACCATATAAATTTCGACTACAAGGTTCCTCTGTTTGTCTACCGGTTTGGATCTGTGTCATGCTTTGATTTCCTGCGACTGCGTTTAGCAGGTGGTGCAGTATCCTTTTCAATGTTGCCAGACTTGGACACACTGTACTTATCTGGAATTTCGTCTGGAGCTTGCCATTTGCGCATAGTAACAGCTGTATCACGAGACAGCATCTTGGGTTTTGGATAAGTCACCTTTTGTGCTTTCCTCTCCACTTCTTGCTTATCCAGTTGATCTCTATGCCATTTTACAAGCTCTTCTTGATCGAAATCGGGTCCCACCTAATAAAATTCAGCCCAATTTTACTGAGGTCAAATGGAATTGACTTACTTCAAGTTCGGACTCATTTCCTTCATGTGAATTCTTCTCTCCCTCTGGACCATCATTGCTCCAAGGATACCAACCATCTTGGTGCATACCAACATCTAATCCCCACTGGTGATTTCCTGCAACACCTGCATCCTCCTATCTATCAAACATTCACATCTCTAGTATAATTAGAGCTTCCATGTCGACGTCTACTGCATCAGGCTTTGGATTTCCATCTGTTGTACAGCCCGTGTAGTCGACAACTCGCTCCCAAGCTTTCTGACAAAGGAAACGATTGACAGCTTCGATATCTGAGGTAGGAGGACAGTCATCATCCTGTGAAAATAGATCACGATACCTGTAAGCATTGAGGAGCATCCATGCGAATGATATATGACCGTGATGCGCAATCAAAATATTTCAGTTCAGATCCGCAATGACATGTCTGCCTGAGTTGTTTTTTTACGGACTGCTGGGCTGGTTCCAGGACAGCAGACCACTTTACAGTCCGAATTCTTGCAGCAAATGACACCAAGACATCGCCTATTGCTAATCTTCCCGTCACGAATTGTCGAAGCTGTCTCGGAACCATCAGGATCACCTCCGTTACTACGCGTCGCCCAATTCACTTGTAACTTCTTGGTTTGTTTGAAGTCTTCAGCAGAGATATCCATCGCAAAGAGCCCCGATGGCCAGCCATTCCAGCCGCCAGGAATCTGAGATAGGGCAGTGAAGATCACACCATCATCGTTCCCTCGGCGTGCCTCCGGTTTGGGTTGTTTTTCGAGAGGTATGTATGCAGTCAATGGTGCGGGATCCGAAAGATCCTTGTCGGGCCAGCGGGTGAAGTCATGGGGAACAATTGGCTTTGCAGGTTCTAGACTGGGGTGCAGAATAGCAGGCATGGATGGCAAGAATGGTAAAGGGAGTGTTTTTGACATATCCGACGCTGAAACACCGGTGGTTGGGTCTTGAAAAAAACGAACAGGGCCTCGACTTCTAGGTTGCACAAGCGGTACAGGGGCATACAAAATTGTCTCTGAATGAGTAGCCTGAGCTGAAGGGATCGATCCAGGTGTTCCGTCGCCACGAGTGACATATCCTACAATGTCCCCTAATAAATAAACAGCCGTTATTATTATTATAGTTCCAGACATATAACTTCGAAGGACAGACCATTTTCACGGCTATAGGCTATAGATAGGAACAATTCTGTTGATGTGGGGTACTGCTGAAGGCAGTGTGTCTACAGTGCTTGGAACAGCAGACTGTTTCTCCTCCTCGGAGTCAGAGTTCCATTCCAGAAGCATGAGACTATGGCACGCTTGATTCCTTTCTGTTGAACGATATTTGGAGAGAATCTTTCAGAAACATCTCTGTGACTCACAAAGATACCCATGAAAAGATTGTAGTCAGTTGTTAAGAGGACGGACTCCCGTCGCTGCATTATTCCGTCATGATTTGAATAAGAAAATGGGGAATTGGATATTGGATAATCTTGAAGGCGAGCATAAGGCTGAAGCAGGTGCAGATAATGTATGTAAAAGGCATTAGGATTACTGTGGTTGTGGTTGTAGCTGCCTACTACCTAATATAATTACAGTACTGGTCCATAGAATTTCACCTTGTAGTTAAACATTTCATTTGTTTATTACCTTAAATAGTTGTTTTATGAATATATCACGACAAAACTATTATTTCCATCCGTCACAGGGATGCATAGATATAAGTAGATACTGGTTTTACAAGTACATGTAAGTAAACACTCTATCATTATCTTTCCAAAACCTGCTTCTGAGTACAATTGAGGAGTGTACTTAATAAAAGAGTTCGCGTCAATAGTTGTGTCACGCACGCAGATGATGTCACATGTGGGAACGCAGAACGCAGTTCAACTAAACGCAACTGCCTTTTATGGAAATAGATGCGTGAAAACGCAAACGCAGACTAACGCACTCACGCATGTGGGTCACGCAGAATTCTATGTGCCCGGGGTGATTCATTCATTAATTTGGCAAATAAGCGACGGGCGATCTTCCCTATCATTGCTGAAAATTAAACACCGACAGATGCGGTTACAGGTGTATGAATTTGATTGAGGGAGGTCAATGAACGATAGAGCCACGGGGAGGGAGGCTGGTATTTACAGTGGAATCATTGTCAAGTCGTCGTAACGCGCTGTCTGGAAAGATGAATGTACAGGCTAGCGGCGTCCTCAAAAAATCATGCACCGATATACCACGGATCATCTCGTAGCACATCCCGTTCCTCATCGTCGAACTCCCACCCCGATCGCCCAGCCGCAAACTTGATGCGCCCCAGATAGGAAACGGATACAATGACCTGCAGCCGCTTCAACAATGGCTGGTCATCGCGTATGTATTCAATACGTTTGACGACCGGGGTGAAATCGTTTGTGTGAGCAACCAGCCGTAGGTTTTGAAGATTCGGTAGGAATTTGAGCAAAGAAAACACTGGATCCTGTTAGAAGAATGAGATTTGTGTACGACGAAGAACATGAATGCTAGTTACAGCGAAGTCTTGGTTACCTTCCACAACGACGCCTAGAACGCGTAGCTTTGAGCATTGGGACACTCCCATTGCATACTCAGGGAGACGTCCAATAGCCCAATGACTGCCCCAGCACGACGTTAAGTGGAGGACTTCCAGAGTACGGGAGTGACGCGGGACTATCTCGCTCAATACTCGCTTCGCGACGTTCCCCCTGTCCGTCTCCACTTCAAACGCCAATTCAACCATTCCCTCATTGGAGACAAGGTAGTCAATGGCTGCGGAAGGCACACCCCGACTCTTGAGCGTGATGGAGGGGATATGTATCCCCTGCCTAGCGAGCTCAATCCAGAATCCACTCGAAAAGTCATAGAGATCGAAGTTAGAGATCTGGAGTGATCTGAGACTGCGGAGATGTTGATAAATATGGGGAGCCGCGATAATACTGCCTGCCTTCAACGAGAGATGATGAAATGCGCTCGTTGATTGTCTAGGGAAAACACGTTCTATACCAGAGATGACCAGGCTCGTCGGACGTCGGTCCCATCGATCCACCAAATGCAGAAAGAGCTCGGATAAATGATGGTTATCGAGAAGTACATGTGCGAGCGTCTTCTCGATCGTTGGCGTCGAGTTATTTTGGTACCCGGTGAGGGAAAACTTGCGGATATTTTGGAACTTGGATAGATTTGAGAAGTAAGGAAGGGTGAACTCTGGGTGGGTCAGATGAAGATCAATTGTGGGAAGTTTCATCAGGCTGTTGAATGTATCCTGGAAAAAGAACGGCGGGGCTTTACGAGCACCATTGCTGATGCTATGATTGAAGAGAAATTCAGTGACAGACTCTCTTTGGAGGTATGGTTCGACTTACCACAACGTGAATGCCTGTAAGTTGTTCATCGACGCGAGCGCCCTGTTGTATAGGCCGCGAAACGCATTCGAGCTCGCCTTCGTCTCCAGACGTGAACGGGACGAGTGAGGGCTGTCTTTTAGATTGCCACCGTCGGCCACACCCCAGTCGCTTGGGGCGTGTCGCTCAGTGTGTGTACCCCATATGCAGATTCGAAGTTCATGGACGTAGCCTGCAGGTCGTCCACTTATATATTCAAGGATGTCTTGTTGATGGCCACTGAATGGGAGGGTGATGTTTATCAGGATAGCCGAGAGCACGGTAGTGCGTAGCGCAACATCCGCTCGACGGCATATAGAGCGGAGGGCTTTCTGGTCGCGTTTGCACAGCTGTGGGGCGATGGATGTCATAGGATACTGGTGGCAGAACGAATGGACTTACGAAGCCGGCGATTTCTTGGAGGAGTTCGTTGGGCAAGGTAAGCAATGAAACAGGGCAAGGCTTTCCTCGACGATGTAACCTCCGAAGAAAAGCTCTAAGCCTGAGCTTGAACTTCAGCTTTCCCTTGAAGACGCGCATTGATTTGATGGGCTAAAACCAACAAAGTTGAGAAACAAACGGGAGAGAAAGCCACGTGAATCCCACTTTGGAAAATAACCAAGACAAATCTGTGGCGGCTTCAAGCTTGCTTCCAGTGGCACTTGATCACAGATGGCATCCCCAACGTCGACTCATTGTCTTCGTCGCAGGTCGCCCTCTCGGCGGACGATCATCAAATATTTCACAGAAAGATCCAAAGTCGCGCGAGTATTTCCCCAGCTCTGCCACCACCAACATCAGTCTTTGCGACCATGAAAGCTCCTTGATCATCTCATCTCTCTTGCCATATATTCCACTTCGCCTGCACATCGCTCCCGACGTACCCAATTTCACCACCGATCACCTCGATCCCTTGTCATTATTGGCAACGACACTCGCCAACGTGGAGTCCGCCCATTGCGCGCAGGCCGTTATCCCAGGATAGCATAAAATTGTCGGATCCCTGTGATTGCCATTCCTCGAGGGCCACCATGTTCTTCCTCAGCGCTTCGCTGCCCGGCATCCTCGTACCATCAACACCGCTGAACAAAAATGACAAAAGGTAATCTCCCTCGCCGAACCAGAAAGACTACACAGGCGCCAAATTCTCCGACCGTTGTAGACAAATAATCCAAATGAACATTCAGCGGTGCTCTTCAGCATGGCTGTTCACGTTCCGGGATCGGCCACAGCATGTCACACTGTTGCCTGTGCGAGCATTTCAATCGTCGGACTGACAAGTGAACCTCATTGCTTGATCCTTTTCTATCTTGGAAAGAACGCGGTCTCCTGATCTCCACCTATCCCAATAGGTTTACGAGTGACGTTGCTGATGCCCGAGGCCCGAGGTGAAAGGCGCTGTGGCGCCAACGTTATCCCGATATCTGGCTACAGTAAAAGCCATAATCCGAGGGCTGCCAGGCTGTTCCAGTGAGTACCTATTGCAGCAAACCAGGAACAAGACAAGTACCTTTTTGTCTACAGAGCACGAAAAGAGAACAACACGCTCTTTCTAGGCCGTCTTATCTCAAGAAGTGTCACAGACACCTGGTCAAATGTCTCTCGACAAGCCAGTGTAACTGCCGATCTTGATCTCGCTTGGAATGGACACGGTATCCTGCCAATCCCACATCCTTTCCGTCTCTGTATCGAAAACCGGGGAATTGGATGAAAGAAAGAGGAGAGGGTCCAGTCTACCCCATCACCACAACCAGACCTTACTACCACGCAGGCATCTCCGTCATCGTCCTTTGGTGCTCTACGTCCTCTGCATCGCCGCGACCCGCACACATTCGCAGCTGATCTCTCAGATCACATGTTCGTCCTCCTGCGTTCCGGCTACCTCGATAGATGCGAATCGACATAGGAGAGCCGCAATTCTCAGGGGAAAATCAGAAGAAGGGTGTCGATAGTGTCTCTTCGCTACCTCCATTCCGATGAATCGCACAGGGAATGTTGACGTACCTTGCGCGTCTTTGTTGGTGGACGGGTCGAGATTGATAGCTGGAAACCTGTCGTAGACAGGAAACACTAAGTATGGAGAGACTCACAAGGAACAACCGGATACGGGGAACGGAGTATATTCATGTGAGCGGTATAAGGTATCGATACGAAAAGGGAGAGGGAAAGAGAAGAAGAAGGAACCCTTTCTATCTATGCGAGTATTTATAGGGAAGTGTAATAATAGTAGAACTAAAATTGTATCAGTGTGTCATTCGTATACAAGCGCGTCATGTAGGTAAGTGCGTCATGTGAGGGCGGGCTTACACCCTCCCAGGTTTTAAGAAAAAACTTACTTCTTGAGAGCGAGCCAATTGTCGAGGGCTTCGCAATCTTCATGTTAGACCCAGGTCTCACGTGATCCAAACAAGCGTAAACTCTGAGTCATATACCGGTGGACACCGATGACTAGAGGGAAGCTGTGACGATGGACTCGTTAAGGCGGGGCACTAGGTGCTAGTCGTTGAGAGAGTAAGAATTGGTATGGATAAACTATAGCTCGAAGCTGAGGTATTACAGCGAGAGTCGTGCTACTTATATACTAAAGTCTATGTGCTAATAATAAGTCCATCAGTAAGCGGCAACGAGTGAACAACGAGTTAATGACAATAAGGAGGACGGTAGCCTTGTGGTGGAGGCGAGCCGTAGTAGGGGAGCGGTAGTCGACTGTTATAGTCGTGGAGTTGGTGCGGCGAGGTGGTGATTAGATTAACGAAGATAAGCGCTTGGGCGCTTAGATGAGGAAAATCAGGAAAAAGTGAATAAATCGTAACATTGCCCCCTCGTTAAGGCAGTCGTCCCGACTGCCATTAAGGTTTGTCTCCGGGGGGGTTGTGGTGATGTAAAATTTCCCAATATTCCATGTACTTATCGTCTGAGGTTACAATTTTGGCTATTTCTACACGTCCGGCATGCTGGACGCGTTGTTCGTAGTCCTCGATCGCTTCTTGTGCGTGTTCCATTTCTGTTTCTCGTACCCACGAGTTGTGCTCCCTTGTCCATCCTTTCCATTTGATTAGGTAGTCCGTGGTTGTCTTGGATTTTTGTCCCTTCTTTCCTCGTATTCGGCGTGTTCGTGAGTCTAGTACTTCCTCGATTTCGTATTCTTCTTCGTCTTCGATAAGGTCTGGAGGAGGTGGTGGTGGTACTTCTTGATTTGGGAATGCGGGTGGTGTGAATGGTGAGAGTAGTTTTTCATTGAAGGTGGGGTGAATTTTCCAATGTGGTGGAAGTTTCAGCTTGTATGCTGCCATTCCGACTTTGTTAAGGATTAGGAAGGGGCCGACCCGTTTGTCGTCTAGTTTTTTCTTGGGTCGTGGTAGGTTGAGGTTTCGGGTGTCCAGCCAGACCCGTTCTCCGATGTCATATCCGCGTGCCGGTTTCGTCTTTTTATCGTATTGTCTTTTCATTGCGGCGGCGGCTTCGATAAGGGATTTCTGTGTTTCCTGATGGATTTTCATCATCGTGGCGGAAAAGTCTTGAGCGCTGGGGTTGTTGAAGGGGGTTTCTCTGATTGACTCAGGGAGGAGTCGGGGATGTATTCCATGATTGACAAAGAACGGTGATTTGCCGGTTGCAGAATGGACCCTGTTATTGTGGGAGAATGCGACTAAGGGGAGCCATTCTGCCCAGTCTTCCTGTCGATAGTTTACGAAGATTCGGAGGTACTTGATTATTTCCTGGTTGGCCCGTTCTGTCTGACCGTCGGTTTGAGGGTGGAACGCTGTGGAGGCGTTCTGGGTAATGTCTAGCATTTTGTATAGGTCTTTCATGAACTTCGAGACGAAATTGGGGCCTCTGTCGGAAATGACGTGAGTAGGCATTCCATGTCGTGCGTAGACTTGGTCTCTCAGTATTCTCGCCCATCCTTCTGATGAGAGTTCTACGTTGCAGGCCACTGGTACTATTTCTTTCGAAAATCGGTCAACGATTATGAGGAGGGCATCATGCCCATCGGATTCGGGCAGGCCAGTGACCATGTCTACTGAGATATGGGACCATGGTTCTGTGGGGATCGCGTTGGGATTGAGAGGAGCAGCCTTTGGTTGGGTGTCGGTCTTTGTTCGTTGACACGTCTCACATCCTTTGATATAGGCTTCAACGTCTTTGCGTATTTTTGGCCACCAATAGGTCCTTTGGACGAGTTCCATGGTTTTCGCTACTCCGGGATGTCCGGCAGTGATGTGATCATGGCTCATCGCGATGACGGTGCCCCTTAGTTCTGCATCTTTCGGGATGTAGATTCGGCCGTCGTACATTAGGACGTTGGCGTTTCCTCCTTCGGGGCCGTCTTCATAGACTCCTCTGCCGTGGATGAAGGAGTCGTGGACGCTTTCGTCTAGGTTTTCGTTTTCCTTGAGTAGGTCGAGGATTCGTGAACGGAGTCCTTCGGAGGTGGGCATGATCATTGCCTGGAAATGTTCTGGATTGAGAACGGTGATTTCGTCGTTGTCATTTCGCCCTTGGTCATGGTCTTCTCGGCGGGAAAGTAGATCCGCTTTCTTGTTGAGGGTACCGGGTTTGTGATGGAGGGTGAAGTGGTATTCGGCTAGTTCAGTAACCCATCGGGCTTGGCGTCGATTGAGCTTCTGGGGCTTTCTGAAATACTGGAGGTTCTGATGATCCGTCCAGATTTCTACATCCTCGGCGGCTCCCATCAGGTAGTGTCTCCACTCGGCGAGAGCGAGCATGATTGCGAGGAGTTCCTTGTCGTAGATTTCATAGTTTCGTTCAGTTTCAGTGAGCGCCTTTGACATGAACGCCACTGGTCTCCATTTTCCGTCATGCTCTTGGCTGAGTACGGCGCCGATTGCTCCTTCGCTGGCGTCTGCTTCTACCCTGAATCTTCCTTCCTGTGTGGGGATGGTGAGGAGAACATCTTCTGACATTTGTTTTTTGATTTGCTGGAAGGCTTGGTTTTGTGCGGCTCCCCAGGTCCAGGGGGCGTTCCCACGGAGTTGAGTTAAGGGTCGGGCAATCTTCGAATAGTCCCTTATGAATTTTCGATAGAAGTTGGTGAACCCGAGGAATGATTGTAGCGCCTTTTTCTTTGTTGGGGTTGGCCATTCCGCGATTCCTTTTACTTTTACCGGGTCCATTCGGACCGTTCCTTCGCTGATGATTACTCCGAGGTATTCGGTTTCCAGTACTTCAAATTCGCATTTCTCCGCCTTGAGGTATAATTTGTGTTCCCGGAGGCGTTGGAGAACCATCTTGACGATGCGTCGGTGTTCCGACAGGTCTTTGGTGAAGATTAGGATATCGTCGAGGTATATCGTGACCTTTCCGGTCTCAATCAAGTCTTTGAAGATGTCGTTCATCATCCACTGGAACGTAGCGGGGGAGTTGGTGAGCCCGAAGAACATTACCGTGGGCTCGAAGAGTCCGCGATTTGTGCGGAACGCTGCCTTCTCTTCATCTCCTTCCTTGATGCGGACATTGTTGTAGCCCCACCGCACATCTAGTTTGGTGAAGTATTTAGCGCCCTGAAGGCGGTCGATTAGTTCGGTGATGAGCAGGGAGCGGATATCGATTTTTGATGGTCATTTCGTTGAGCTTTCGATAATCCTGGACGGGGCGTAGGGTTCCATCCTTTTTCTTGACGAAGAAGAAGGGGAGGCGAACGGAGATTTGGAGGGGCGGATTCGTCCTGACTCGAGGTTTTCGTCAAGGAACTTGTCGAGCTGTTCCTGTTCGTTGCGGTTCAGGGGATATACCTTGCAGTCAAGGGTAGAGGCGGCATTGGGGTGAGTTCTATTGCGTGGTCCCAGGTCTTTCGTTCTGGGAGTTCATCAAAGTTCTCCTTAGAGAACAGGTCTCGGAATGAGCGGTAGTGCTCTGGTACTAGCTCTTCGAAGGTTTTTCTTGGCTTTCCTTCGTTGGCCTTTGCGGCTAGGTCGTTTGCATGATGGACCGCGCGAATGATGATTTCTTCCTGCATATTGACTGCGAGGATGCTTTCTCCCTCCTCTAGTTCTTCATCCCACTGCGTCGTCGGGGTCGGAGTCTGGGAGTGGTAGGCGATTCTTTTGGCACTGGCATCTCCCGAAGATGAGGGTTCCAGGTCTTCCAATTGACTACGGGATTGTGTCGTTTTAACCAATCGTGCCCGAGGTAGACCTCTTTTGTACCGAGGTCGGTTACCGCAAGGTCGATTCGCTCCACATGTCCTCCGATGCTCATGCGAAGTTCTACGAACTCCGTGATGTCCCCAGCCTTATTCCGGGTTCCGTCTGCGTTATAGACTGGGATTGGTACGGCAGCCTTCCTGGTGTCCTAGGTTGTGTTGTCGGACTAGTTTTTGATCGATAGAGCTGCCAGTGCATCCGCTGTCGATTAGCGCTTTGACCGAGAGGGCAAGGGTGCCCGTACAAGGTTCTAGTTTGGCGGCGACCGTTAGGTCTTTATTGCGCTTTGTGGTGGCGGTGCGGATGTATCGGATTGGCTTTTGGAGCTTCGTATAGTCGTTCCCTTCGCCCGTTCTCCTCCTTCCTGGAGTTCCTTCTAGTAGTTCCTTGGTGCGTTCAGCCTCCCTCCCTTTATGAATCCAGAGTGCGAGGATGGCGTTCGCCTGATCAGGCGTACGCGCTTCTTGGATCGCTCTCAGGGTCCACTTCGGCGGAGAAAGGTCGATACCACCTATTGTCGGGGATGTCGGGAAGCTGTTCCCTTTTTCCGTTGGAACGGAAGGAGGGGCGTGCTTTTTGGCTTTCCGTGCGAGCCATTGTTGGTATGACGTGTCGTCCTCTTCGTCGGGGACCTTCGATTATCGTGGTGCGCGGCGGTCGGGGCGTCTCTCGCCCTGTTCGGCTCTTCGAATCCTTGTGAGCGTTTGAGTGTATAGGGTCGTCACCCTCGTCCTTCTGCCGCTCTTCACTGACTATACAAGCGGGGAATGTCATGCTTCCGTTTACATCGCAAGTCGAGGGCGCAGCACTCGCAGGTGCTGTCTGAGGTGCGGGTCGTGATCGTCGCGTGCTTGTCGCATGGTCCGTACCCTCAACTGGTCCCAAGGGCGATGCAGGGCAAGGGCTAGTCCCCCTCACGGTGGCGGTAATGGCGGTGCCTCGGGTGTCAGCTCGTCGGTCCTGGGCGCTTACTCGGTCTCTTGAATTCACGCGCTTGTGGCTTAAGCCGGGCGCCTTTCGGACTGGTCCGGTGGCCACCCTAGTAAGCGGACTTGAGGGACTCTCTGTCCCTTGTTCGGCCCCCTTCGTCCTGGTGGGCATTTGAGATGGGCATCTCCTCGTTGTCGGTGAGGAGTGCATATCGGTTCGATTCTTTTCTTACTGGTTTCGCGGTGGAAGGTGCTAAGATTGGTATATTCGAATGCGCGTATTTATCGGTAACTACAGAAGTATTATAAGTCCGACCACCAGGGAGCGAGTGCGTACCGGAAGAATGTCCTTTGGCCAGCCGAGTGGAATCGATCACTCGCTGGCCTCGCCTTTTACTCCTTCTACGCCCGCGGTCGTCTTCTCCTCGGGCTCCTTCTCCAATTCCTGCAACATCGTGCGTAGCTCGGCTTTAGTGAACCTTCCCCGAGCGTCTTGTCGTCGCGGCTTCTTTGGCTTTGGGCATTCCTTTGACATGTGCCCCTTTTCTCCGCAGTTGAAGCATCGACCCTCCTTCTTGAGGCGGTCAATCTCCATGGCTTGCCCACGACCTCCGTAAGTGATTCCGGTGCTCGTTTTCTTATCCGTGTTCTGGCTTTGGCCGTCCTGGTTCGTTGATTGTGAACTTGTCGCGCCGGTGGGCTTTGCTTGCCCACTGGCGGGGTGGTTCTGGGGGTGTTTGTCCCTTCTCGGGGTGTGGCCGTATTGAAGTCCGATGGTTTGATCGAAGATACGTTTTCTGGTGCGATTTTCGTACATCCGGGTTACTCGGGCCTTCCATTGTTGGTAATCCCCAGGAGTATTCTCGCCATCCGCGATTGCGTGGGCGTAAGATTCCGGGATTCCGATTTGGACGGCGCTGCAGAGGGGCCCTCGGATGCTTTCGTCTGCGAGTCGTCCGGCGAGCTTTGCCTGGTGTTCTAGTTCCTGGAAATAGTCTTCCGCTGTTCCGTTTGCCATCCGGAGCTCGAACATGTTCTTCTCGTGGACCTGCTCTATGGCGTGGTCTTTGAATTGACTGGTTAACATTTCGACGAATTCCGCCCAGGAGGGATATCGGAAGTGTCGGCTGACTGGGTCCCAGAGTTCAGGTCTCTTATGGGTCCACCAGTCTTTGGCGGTTCCTTCGAAATAGGATGTCACGAACGTGATTCTCTGGGATTCCTCCTGGAAGAAAGGAAGGAAGGTTTCGAAGTAGGCTAGATTATCTCCGACGAAGCGGAGGATGTCGTCATGTGCTCCGCTGAACGGGCGTGGGGTGGCGATTAGCGTGGGTTTTACCCCGAAGTAGGGGGCATTGGGTAGTCCATTCCCTACCGGGGGGTTACGGGGCGCATATGGCCAATCGGGGTGTCTTGGGATCGAGTAGCGGTCGTCCCTGTCGTGTACGGGGCGTAACTCGTTGGGGACGGGGGCTGCGGCTGGTGCAGCTGGTGGCGGTACGGGGGCACCCTGGGGCGCTCCAGGCCTTCCCCTCGTGTCGTTGTCTGGTTCTTCCGGTAAGAATCCATGTATGTTGGCATATTCGTTGGTTCTGAGGATTGCGTCTACGACGGCTTGCCGGGCTCGTCGCAGTTCTTCCCTTCTCCTTGTCATTTCCGCGCGTTGCTCTCCCATTCGCGCCCGTCGTTCTTCTTCGTTGATGGGTTGACCTGGGCCCGGTGGGTTCCGTGGCGGTGGCTGTGGTGGCGCGGGTTCTTCCATTTCATCGTCCCTTGCTGCGCCGAATAGTCGGCTCGTGGTGGGATAGGGGTAGTACCCTTGTTGTCTGGTCCTGGCCGGTGGCGAGTCCGGCATCTGAGTCGGCCATTGCGGCTCTGGATAATACGCGGCGAAGGGATTGATTTGCGGGTTTGGTATGTACGTGTAATTAATTGGCGTCTCGATAGGCCCGACGCGTTCGGCGGGCCTGTTCGTTTGCCCAAACGAACCGAAGGTACCTATCCTCCCTCCTTCCTGCGCGGTGTTCCAGCTCATGAAGTCTGTGGGAGAGTTCGTCATCCCTGTCGTTGCTCCTTCCCCTAGTGCTCCTCCTGCTGATGAGCGGGCCCAGTTCTGGTGGGTGGAGGGTTCGGCCTGCGTTGGCCCGAAGGAAAAGTCCGAGGTCCTCCCCGGTTGTTCCTGGGGGTAGGTGTGCATGGGCGATGGAGAAGGCCATCGGTCCGTGATCGAGGGGAACGCGGGCTCGTTGTTCCACGTCCTCCCGTCGGAGGGTCCAGGCCTCGATTCTGATGGGGCCGAGTAGGTCTCTGTCCACTGGGCCGAGCTCCGGCCATAGTCGATCCGGGCTCCATCGGTTGAAGAGCTCGTGGTCGATGATTTTGAGCCACTCGGGCTCATAGGCGTCCTGGATGGGGACCAATCGAGCGGGCTCAGGCGCTCGAATTCTGATTGCTTCGGGGTTTCGGACAGCGGCGAGTATGTCGGGCTCTGAGGAATCGGGGTCGGTGTCCTCGGTGGGGCCGTTATCGGTCCTCTCGTCCTCTCTTGTGGGAATTCGTACCCTTCTACCATCGGCGGGTCGTTCCACCCTTGCTGGGCGGGCTGGGGTGTAGTCTGGGGGTGGGGTCGGGCTACGGAACCTAGTCCGAAGCTCCCTCCCGTATTCTTCGGCCGCGGAGGACCGCCTTGGCTCTGGCTCATCCATGGGGGCATGGACTGGGGCTGGAGTGGGTGCGCGAATGGGTGCGCGTACTGTCCCCTCGCGAATGGGGAACTCATCTGAGGAAGCGTCACCGTGGGTCTGGGGGGTGCTGCGCCTCCTTGCATGCTGGGTCTGCGAGCTACGGGGCTCGGTCTCGGGGTAGGCCCCCGGCGGGACCCTTGTGGTGGGGGGGGTGGCTGGCTGATAGTGGAAGGGGGGAACCCTCCTGGCGGGCCTTGGCTCGCTTCCGATGAGGATTCCGTTTCTGTGGAGGTATTCATGGATTCGGTTGTACCGGTCGTAGACCGTGAGGGCGGTGAAAAGGATGAGAAGGAATGCAGCCGGGATGGCTGTGCCTAGTTCGATCGTTTGTTTTTTGGTTAAGTCGGGAGTCATAGATTTGGTTCGTCGTGGCTGGCACTGAGGAACCGTAGGGAAGCTTTGAGCTAACTGTTAGACCCAGGTCTCACGTGATCCAAACAAGCGTAAACTCTGAGTCATATACCGGTGGACACCGATGACTAGAGGGAAGCTGTGACGATGGACTCGTTAAGGCGGGGCACTAGGTGCTAGTCGTTGAGAGAGTAAGAATTGGTATGGATAAACTATAGCTCGAAGCTGAGGTATTACAGCGAGAGTCGTGCTACTTATATACTAAAGTCTATGTGCTAATAATAAGTCCATCAGTAAGCGGCAACGAGTGAACAACGAGTTAATGACAATAAGGAGGACGGTAGCCTTGTGGTGGAGGCGAGCCGTAGTAGGGGAGCGGTAGTCGACTGTTATAGTCGTGGAGTTGGTGCGGCGAGGTGGTGATTAGATTAACGAAGATAAGCGCTTGGGCGCTTAGATGAGGAAAATCATGAAAAAGTGAATAAATCGTAACACTTCAAGCTCCTTTCGTGGTAACCATCGATCCTCTTCCTCACCCTCGCCAACCCAACGAACAAGATATTGTATACCACGATTTTTCTTGCGTTCATCGACAATCTTATCAACGAAATATTCCTCGATGCCGTCTGGAGTCACGATAGGTTGAGGTCGAGGGTGATCGCGGTGTGGAAATAGGGTTGGGTTGTTGGGGAGCTTCGTTTTCGACCCTTACCTGAAACTATGCAAGTAGCGAACGCCTTCTCTACCGAGTCCTCAACACCCACCTCTTTCCGCTTCTGGGTGAAACTCAAACTACACGACCCTCGTAACCTCTGGTCTGCATGTACCGTACGTGCTATAGTCGCCCCCTCTCTTTGTGCCGATGTTATACTAGGATTGCCTTTCCTTTCTTCGAATTCCTTAGTCATTGATACCGCCGCTAGGACGTGTATTGATAAAAAATCTTCTTTTGACCTCTTAAATCCTCCGCCTCCAGAGTTACCTATCACACCTGTCATACCCACGTCGTTAGATACCATCCTAATAAATCGTCGAAAATTAAAAGACGACATTCAATCTTTCTGTAATGAACGATGATCTATGATCGATCGACGCTGTGAGAAGATTAGTACGTTACCGATCATTGCAGCTATCCGCGATCGTATTGAGACCTTGGCATACATGCAGAAATTGTTAGATTTGAACGATGAAGTCAAACGGGATTACGCAGAAATTTTTACACCAATTCCGCATGTGAACGATATGCCCAAAGACGTCACTTGTAACATCAAACTTAAAGATGCAAATAAAACAATAGTTACTCGCTCCTATACTTCGCCAAAGAAATTCAAAGATGCTTGGTCTACATTGATATCTCAACATCTTGATGCAGGCCATATACGACCATCTTCTTCGCAACATGCCTCTCCCACCTTTCTCATTCCAAAAACAGATAAATTGGTGCTACCTAGATGGATAAATGATTATCGAGACCTCAATGCGAACACAATAACTGACAGCCATCCACTCCCACGAGTTGATGATGTGATATCTGACGCCGCAAAAGGCTCCATTTGGTCCAAAATTGATATGACGGATGTCTTCTTCCATACGGCGATGGACCCCGCCAGTATTCCCTTAACGGCGGTAACAACTCCATTAGGACTATATGAATGGACTGTGATGCCTCAAGGTTTGAGAAACTCTCCTGCAGTGCATCAATGCCGGGTGACGACAGCACTCAGGCACTTCATCGGAAAATTTTGTCATGTATACCTGGATGATATCATTATTTGGTCTGATTCCTTAGAAGAACACATAGCCCATGTGAAACTGATCATGGATACAATGAAAAAGAATAGTCTCCATTGCAATGCAAAAAAATCAAAATTTTTCCTTCTGGAACTGGAATTTTTGGGTCACCGGATATCAAAGAAAGGCGTTCAACCTGACAATTCCAAAGTTGATCAAATTGCGAACTGGCCACGTCCAAAAACAGCGTCCGACGTACGCAGATTTCTTGGACTTACACATTACTTGGCTTCCTTCTTGAAAAACCTCGCAGATCATACTGTCATCCTCACTCCTTTGACAATGAAAGAAGCTGAGAAGAATTTCCCTGAATGGAAATTACAACATCAATTCGCCTTTGACGCAATAAAAGCACTAGTGTTATCTTCCGATTGCTTAACTGTCATTGATCATGCCAACCCTGGCAACAACAAGATTTGGGTAACCTGCAACGCCAGTGACTGGAGGACAGGTGCAATACTGTCATGGGGTCCTACTTGGGAATCCGCAAGACCTGTCGCATTTGATTCCATGCAACTGAAAGGTGCACAGAAAAATTATCCTGTGCATGAGAAAGAATTATTAGCTATCGTCCGTGCATTAAAAAAATGGCGCTCCGACTTGCTTGGAATGGATTTCGTAGTATATACCGATCATCGCACCCTTGAAAATTTCGCCACCCAAAAGGATTTATCTCGCAGACAAGCCCGATGGAATGAGTTTCTATCTCAATTTGATTTCACAATAAACTATATCCGTGGAGAAGATAATACTGCCGCCGATGCCTTGTCGCGTTTACCACCTCTTGATCAGGAAAATGATCGATCTGCCGATATAGATCTCGATCTACCATCCACGGTTTCTTGGGCATCATGGGCAACCATGGATCGGATTGCCCCGATTGCTGCTACCTTACATATCACTACCGACAAATCATTGCTTGACAGTATTCGCGCTGGATACGATAACGACGAGTTCTGTAAGAAATTGAGTTCTGCATCATCTTCACTCCCTTCCATCAAGTTTCATAATGACCTTTGGTACGTTGGTGATCGCCTGGTAATACCTCGTACCGGTACCTTGCGCGAAGACTTGTTCCGATTGGCACATGATTCCCTCGGACATTTTGGAGCAGATAAGGCATACGCCGCACTTCGCGACTGTTACTACTGGCCTAATATGCGACGGGACCTCGAGCAAGGTTACATCCCCTCTTGCGTACCTTGTCAAAGAAATAAATCCTCCACTACGAAACCCCACGGCCCTCTCCATCCCTTGCCAATCCCTGACCAACGTGGTGATAGCGTCGCAATTGATTTCATTGGTCCCTTACCAGAAGACGACGGTCACAATTGCATCCTTACAATGACTGACCGATTAGGTTCCGACATTAGAATCATACCGATTCAAACTGATATCAACGCTCACCAGCTCGCCGAGGTATTCTTTAAGGAATGGTATTGTGAAAACGGCTTTCCTGTCTACGACAGGTTTCCACTTTTTTTTTTTACGGGGAACGGAGTATATTCGTGTGAGCGGTATAAGGTATCGATACGAAAAGGGAGAGGGAAAGAGAAGAAGAAGGAACCCTTTCTATCTATGCGAGTATTTATAGGGAAGTGTAATAATAGTAGAACTAAAATTGTATCAGTGCGTCATTCGTATACAAGCGCGTCATGTAGGTAAGTGCGTCATGTGAGGGCGGGCTTACAATAGCCAGAAGCGGGGAAGAGTTTTGTTTCGATCGCAGTACCTCCGACCGTCAACTGAGCGCGTAGATCGCGCGGAAATCGAGTACACGAGCACATCATTCCATTCACACCTCTCTCAAAATGGAAGTGGTTTCCTGTGTCTCTTTTGTTCCAGTTAGTTCATTGTAGCAGTGCGACTGCCCAGGACTGAAATGAACCTCGACAAAAATCGTTCCGTGCTTTCCAGGCCAATCCATCTCTCTG
>JAUEPR010000092.1:0-169350 GCA_030435655.1 Armillaria novae-zelandiae | reverse complement strand
ACTGAAATCTGTCAGCGCGCTGCGAAGTTGGCCATCAGGGAGTCTATCGACGCGGATATTAGACGGACACGGGAAAAGCAAGAAAAGGAGGAAGCTGCTGGTGATGACAAGATGGAAGAAGATGTGGAGGAGGAGGATCCCGTCCCTCAAATTACAAGGTTTGTGAACGCATAGATCTTCAGCGAGGACATTGTATATTTACGACTGATTTTAGGGAGCATTTCGAGGAGGCGATGAAGTATGCCCGTCGTTCGGTTTCCGACCAAGACATTCGACGTTACGAGATGTTCTCTCAGGTACGCTCTCTACGTTCCGTTCGGCCTAGAGTGAACTGACCTGGCATTATAGAACCTGCAACAGTCGAGAGGGTTTGGAAACAACTTCAAGTTCCCCGAGGGCGAGTCATCTGGTGCTACGGCGGGTGCCGCTTCAGGAAATGCTGGATTCACGGAGGAGAATGCTGATGATGATTTGTACGCGTAAGAAAAAAGGACTGTAAATCTTCCACCCTTTGTTTTTTTTGTACATTCTATGCGAGATGAATGTTAGACCGACATGGATAATGAATAATTACTCGTTACATGTGCTCAATGAGTAATTTGCCGTGAAGGCTGCCACGTGGAAATCACTCTGCGTAGTCCCTTAGCCTAGTTTCCCTGCAGTCCTCGAACGCGGTGTAGGGCTTCCCCCCAAGGAATTTGGCGAAGAGCAGCGGACGTATTCCTTCTTGGCACCGCAACAACGAAAATGTCGACGAAGCTCTCACCTCCGCTGTCGAAGCCATCACTTCGCAAGACGCTGTCGGAACTGGCAACGACACCGCTAGTGCCTGTAAAGAAATCGCTTCATGACAACATCGAGTTCGTACTGTTTCGTCGGGGGGCTTGAATGGTATGCTGAAATGAGTGTCCGCGCAGCTTCGTTCCGGTCTCGATACCGGCCCCAACGGAGGCTTGAAATGCTGGCAGTTTCAGCCTGGGTCGATTCTGATTGTCGGGTCCTGCGTGCTGTTCATGTTTTTGTGGTGCGCTTCCGTTGCATTTCTGGGGGGAAAGTGCTGAAAGTAGCGAGCCGTTCATTTCAGCCGTTGTGCCTCTCATTACTGGCTATACGATCTGGGTGCATTACCTTGACAAGTCGCCCGACCACGGAGGGCGAGTCTGGCACTGGTATCGGCGTTGTGCGTGGTGGAGGTATTTCGTGGCATACTATCCTATTACGTGAGGGCGTCATTTTGTTCTGGTTCTCGGGCCCTGTGTTGATACTTTTTCTAGATGCTTGAAGGTCGGTCCGTCGTTTACGAAGAAGTGAGGCTTTGACCATTGCATCATACTTAGGAGGCAGAATTACCGCCGAGTCGAACTTATGTTTTTGGTTACCATCCTCACGGTATGTCGACATACTCACTACAAATGTTTAAAATTTCTCAATCAGATTACGATTAGGTATCATCGGCATGTACGTTTGTGGTTCAGCTTTGGTTTGCTTTACGTTCCCGCCAAGCTCAAAGTCATCTCCAGGGGCGCTTTTGCTAACTTCGGTACCGATGGTATGTTATCTCGACTAATGTCATCGCCTCTAAATTTTTTCATTCGGTAAACGTGTAGTGACTGGATTCTCGAAGCTGTTCCCCGGTATTACCACACATCTCCTCACTCTTTCGAGCAACTTTAAACTTCCATTCTATCGGGAGTTGATGATACACTTGGGAATGGGGAGCGTGAGCAAGAGGTCGTGTGGTAACATCCTACAGAGCGGACCGGGACAGTCTATCACCATCGTCGTCGGAGGGGCTGCAGAGAGTCTGAGCGCTCATCCAGGAACTGCTGATTTAACCCTTCGTAAACGGTACGTTATCGTACCGTTGTCGTTGCTACCTTGTTTTTTTGAAATCGTCTATAGACTAGGGTTCATCAAGATTGCTATCCAGGAAGGGTCGGTCTCGTCTTCCATCTTGTATCTATGTTTCTTTTGTTCATCATTCATTCATGAAGGGCGGACCTCGTACCGGTCCTTCTCCTTTGGAGAAAACGATGTATGTTTTTTTCCCCATGAAAATGCGGCCTTCTGAAAAATAAAATAAATCCATCAGATCTTCTCACAAATGCCTAACGAGAAGGGGACAGCTATCTACGTGTTCCAGAAGAAGTTTCAGGCGATATTTGGCTTTACTTTACCGCTGTTCCACGGAAGAGGGATGCTGAATTGTTTTGTTATCTGTGTCTTTTCCCCGGCGCCTCGATGACAAGTGATGCGTTACTAGATACCTCCGGTCTACTCCCGTATAGGCGGAGAATCACTGCCGTCGGTGAGACTTTGGACCTTCCTGTGGCGTGCTTCATTACAGATGTTCTGACATGTTTTTTCCTCAGTCGGACGACCCATACCCGTAAAAACGAGTTAATCAACCAGATATTGAGGAAGTTAGACGCGTCCAGACTCTCTACATCGCGGAACTGCAGCGGTACGCCATTTTTTCTTCCCCTGAGAGCTTAGCGATTGTTCTGAATGATGGCCCCAGGATTTGGGATACCCATAAGGACGAGTTCGCCAAGGCCCGGAAGCGGGAATTGAATATTATCGATTAGTGTACATTCATTGAAGCATTTCTTGGTTGCTCCTAGTTTGTTCCCAGTACACGCTATTCTTCTACCTCTAGCCAAGCAGCTACGACGCGACAACCTAACTTAGCTAAATTTCATATTCTATGTATCGTCATCGGAGAAACTCTCCCACGCTTCAAGGATGCTCAATTTTCATCGCCTAACCGCAACTAGCCGTTGGTTCCAGGGTTGATCCGCTACCACAGCGAAGCTCACGGATAGTGGAGCCCAAGCGGTTAGAGCGGCGGAGGGATGACCGATTGGTCTCCGAGGTCTGAACTTCGACTGGAAAGTAGGCACGACCATGTTAAATTATCGAGGAAAGATTAAGTATGACCCTGAGTTCAAGTTGCTATAGTGAGCGAGTCAAAAATTTTAATCCACCATCGATCAGGGTCAGCCTGAGTCAGTATTCTTGAGCGGCGTGTTATCTCAAAATCAGCGCACACAATTTTCATGTGGGCCGGAATTTTTTAGGCAGATAACTGCCTCGAGACGACGGGTCAAATCACCGCCGTGTCATCCTTGAACCACAGGCCTGAATCAGCGAGCATGCGGTCGTAGGCATCTCAGTTAAGGTCGTTGCATACGTATGAAACTATCGGAGAAATGGCTCCAAATGTTGGACAAGCTTGGTGCCCTGTAAATGGGAGACCAAATCAAGGGTATCTTTCCTCGAACTTGAAGATAATGTCATAAATCGGCTTCTACATACAGTCTAACCACGAAGGGTACATATTATTCTCCTATTCATCCGCGATTCTAATGTTTTCGAGCAGATGACCCAAGCAGAGGGTTTTAAGGTATCGATGCAGGTAAAATTTAAAGATAAGTGCTTAAGAAGATGCGAATGAGCGTAAAACAATGCAAGATCTATTCTAAATGACTGGTTATGAACTTAAACATTCAAAGGCACGCTAGGTTTCCGTCGCAGCGAGCCAGGGATGCACTCACGATACAACTAAGTGAACCCGGCAACTTCACTTCACATCGGTTCGCTCCTTCGAGCTCCGCCACGATTTCCAGTTGTCGACTCGTCTCGCAGGCCAACCGACGTATACGGCACCCGATTCGGCGACTTCGCCCGATGTCAAAAGCGTGTGCTCACAGAGCATGCTGCTATCCTCCATGGAAGCGCCGGAAAGCAATCTGGAACCGGTTCGCATAGCACAACTGAAAAATCCCACATGAGAGAATGTTCTAGAGTGCAAGCGAACCGAGAAACTCACCCGTTACCGATTTTCAGGCTGTTGAGTGCGAAGTTTCCTCTCGAGTTGATGTGCGCCACGACTGAGCAGTTGTCTAGAGTCACATCATCGCCAAGCTGTGGATAGATCGTCTTTAGTAAAGGAATTCCACCGAAGCAAAGTCCCTTACCTCAACCAAATCGGGTTCGGTCATCAAACCAGCCTTGCCACCGACGTATATCCCGCAGTTCTTGCCGATCTTAGCACCCAACGCCCGCAGGTACCATACAACGAAAACGGTTCCCGTCAGGGGTAGCAATATACCTCCATTTCCGTACCCCTTGTAGAGTGGCCGTGAGAGGACCAGATGGAGTTGCCATCTCTGGCAGTAGCTGCTCTTGTCCCATTCGAACTTTCCCGCTTGACGGCGACCAATGACGATCCATTTGGTCAAGATTACCCACAGAATGGCGGCCAGAGCTTGAAGGTTGAGCACGACAACGAAACCAAGAGAAATAAGGCCATATAGTACAATAACACGGTACCAGACGGGACTGAAGAAACGGGTCTCGGGGAAATGGATGTGTAACTGTCGAAGGATCTGAGCGGCTGCAACGGCACTGATCGACCAGAAAGCGGCAGAACATGAGGCCACGACGACGTTGATGAAGAGGAGCATGGAATAAGGAAGGACAAAGTAATCCGCTTCGCGTCTATAGAAGGCCTTACCAAACGGTGTGGTCGTGTCGCTGTTTGGATCGGGGTCCTTTGAACCTTTGTTGAAGCAGATTGCCTGACCACGATCTTGGATTGGAGTCAGCTCATGAACCCGCACATGGGTATATATGACATACCGCTTCCCATCCATGTTGAGCGCTCCTCATAGACAGCATTCCGCGTGGTCATAGTACCCGATCCCAACACAGCACGTCGGCCCACCCGTACACCGGGAAGAAGAATAACTCGGTCGGCGATCATAGCTTTAAAATGTCGATTGAGTTTTCGGGGTGCGATAGCATACTAATTTCACTTACCACCATCGCCAATGACTATCCGCTCAGATGAATTTGTATCCGTGGTGAAGACCTCAGAACGCGATCCAAAGACGACATCGTTACCAATTTCCAACAGTTCCGGTTCGAGACAGTACATCCCAGATCCGGGCCAGTAGATTCGACGACCGACCTTGGCGCCCATTGCACGGTATACGAGCTATGACAAATGGGGGATGTCAATTGAGGAAACTCTAAATGCATAAATTTGCCGACTCACAGAAACAACTTCGTAATGGGTGCCCAAAATAGAGAACGCGTTCTTCAGATGATCTTGAGATAGGAGCACCGAGTTGATGTATCGGCGAATCAAAACCAGCTGTGTCGCATCTTCATTTTTGCAGGGCTTGTTTAGACCAAAGATCCGCTTCACGATGATCGCAAGAACAAGGTGAAGGAGTGGAGTGACAACAGCCCTAACTATTCTTGATACCGCATGGTAGAGAACGCGATCTGAGGTAGCAAACCAGTAGATCACAGAGACCAGAGCATTACCGCGAGGTCGGACAAAGGTTGTTTCTTGCAACATCAAATAGATGCACGCGAACCAGGGTAGATCTATAACGACGAAGCGTGTAATTAGTCACACGACGATAAGGCTAGTCAATGATGCGACCTACACGATGTGAAAAGCACTAAACCAAAGATAGGATAGGCGACGAAAACTTTCAAGAACCAATGTGGTTCTCGGAAAGAAGTCCTGTTGAGTGCCGCATACTCCGGTGGAGAAGGAGCTTCGTTGCTGGACGAATGGGGACCATAGACAGCGCCGTCTGGAATGTGAGCCCCGGGTGCCACTTGGGTGTAGGTATTGACGACGGCATTCTTCCCAATAACTATGTTGTCGAGACGGAACTGTCCATCCCTCTCGACGCAGAAGCCACGAATGAGAGCAGTGTCGAGACGGCAGCCGTCCTCAAGTCTGATAAGATCATACTCGCCGAGCTTCGCCTTGTGTGCTATGTGGACGTTCTTGCCTATGTGTGCACCCAGAAGACGGAAATAAAGTTTCTCTAGGGCTGGGTGCGCCGCAAATACACCACGACCAGCCGTCCGCAAGCTCTGATTCACGAGCCACCAACGCATATAGTATGGTGACCACCTATTCGTCGGTCAGAAATGAATGAAAGTATAAAAACGAAGCACTCACATCTTGTAAGTCCCACGTTTGTACTTTCCAATGACAACCCACTTGAATGCTATCGCAGCAATCGGTGCTACGACACGCGTCGTTAACCGAGCTGCAGCGATACAGCACAACAGGGAGCCCATGCGTTGCCAGAAGCTCTCATCAATATACCTAGCGAGATGGGACATAATGTACAACAAAAGCGTCCCTAGCATATCGTGAGAGATGATTTAAAACGTGAACTGCGAGTCACTCACAAGTCAAAGCCGTTTTGAGAGGATAGAAAAAGATGAATGGGAAGATCTGAATTAAGACGGAAAGAGGGTGACTCTGTCCACGAGATCCTGTAGACAAGTCTGTGCCGTCCTCGCTGCCATAGCTGAGAGTTGAATCTGAAGGTGTGTTGGGTATCGTTTTGTAAGGGAGAGACGTCACGGAAGTAGAATTGGACACGCGGTGCCCTTGCTGTCCCTCGATTAGCTCTGCGATCCCAGAAACGGTGCTGTTAGTGAAAATCGCAGAAATGGGTATAGTTGCGCCTGTGGCCTTCCGAATAAAATAGGATAACTTCCCAAGAAGAAGAGAGTTGCCGCCAAGCAGGAAAAAGTCGGAATCCCCTTTGATCCTGTCCGACTCGATAGAGAGAAGGTCGGAGATGATGTCGCGGATGAGAAGCTCGCGTGGAGTCATGGTTGAAGCGTTCTGACGAGCGAACTCTTCCTCCATGGTAACGAAATCCACTTCGCCATTAGCGCTCTTCAACAACGGAGTCTTCAGTACACGAAGGGGATCGGGTAGGATGTAGCCCGGGAGGATTCCGGATATGTACTTCATCAGAGTCTCCTCGTCAGGCGCGTCCTGACCGGTCATAGACACAAAGGCTTCAGGATTGCCATCGTGGCGGAAGCGTACAGCGACCTCGGACACTCCAAATGTTGATAGTAGTGTACGCCTGAGTACACTAAGGTCAACTGACACCTTTGAACATGCGACAGGTTCGGACAGTGCTGCTAATGGAGGAGGAACTTCTGCTTCAAAATGACGTTGAACAACAGGGACACTGTCGGTCATGCATCCAAGACCGAACCGAGTCGCCAGTTTGATTCGAAGAGGCTTGCCAGCACTATGGACGTCAGATCATTGGTGGGCATATAATAAATACTAAAGCTTAAAGCCGCACCTGTTCTTGGGTAAGTCCGCCATATAAACGATCGCAAATGGCCACTTTGAAGGGTGCAAGTGGTCTCTAGTACAAAGTTGTCACCCAACTGAATAGAAAACCACAGCTCCGCTTACTTGAGTAGGTCATGGAGCTGCGAAAGCCCGACGCGGGGCCTGTCAGGCATAGGGACTATCACCACACCAATGGCTTCCTGCAGCGCATTGTGCTCGATCGCAAAAGCCAGAGAAGACTTTGGCAGATGGTCAGCTGCTAATTAAATTCATGAACAGATGCAGCCTACCTTAACATGGTCTCTGGCAGCGGTCATAATGGCTTCTTCGATCTCGAAAGGTGAAATGACTTCCCCTCCTTTGTTGATGATCTCCTTGGAACGGCCAGTAATAAATAAGTAACCATCAGAATCCACATATCCCACATCTCCCGTATCAAACCAGCCTTCACTCGAGAAGGCCGACGTGTCGAGAGGCATGTTGATGTCGGGAGAGACTTCGTACCCTTCAAATGTGGGCAGTCCGCGAACCGACACCGCTCCAGTTTTCCCAGTTGGTAGCCCACGCTCCAGATCATAAGGATCACGGATCGAGATATATGGACCGCACGCTATTCCAGAGCATCCCGGACGTTCAAGTCGGTACGTGGTAGGTGGAGAAGCGATCGGCATGCACCTAAATTAAGATCATGGTCATCAGAGTGCGGGAATAAGAGATTTGAGTTATACTCACTCTGTCATTCCGTACGAAGGCAAAATGGTAGCCTTCTTGAATCGCTTCTGGAGCTCAACAGCAAGAGAGGGTAGTAGACCACCGGCAGCGTTACAAATCATACGAATACTAATGTCGCGATCTGGTTCAATGTAATCTGGTTGTGACGTAAGGACAGCATGATGAATCGTAGGCGCCGCGTAGTACCTTTTGCCGCTAGCGTCAGCTAAATAGGCGAAGTAATAAAATATGACATACCAAGTTGCATGTAGCTGGGAAGCGAGATTCCAGAATGCGATCGCGTCAAAACCGGCGCACATGATTGCGCTGCCTCCAGAAAAAGCGGGAGCCCATAGATTTCGTACAATTCCGCCGACATGGAAAAGTGGCATCATGTTTACTATTCTGAAAGTTAGAATTATGGTAAGCATAGAGAAATATCTCTCACAGTTGACGTCGCGTGGTTGGAGATCCCATGAATGAACGACGGCCCAAGTACCCACAATCAAGGACCGTAGAGTATACGGCACAACCTTTTTCTTGCCACTAGTACCCGAAGTGTGGAGAACAAGAGACTGGTCACGAAGCCCGTGCGGCGTCGAGGGCGGAGGAATGATCATATTACCACTTGCCAACGTCATATTGAACAATCCCGCAGGTCCGGTTGGATGACCTTCAATGTAAACGATCTCGCAGCCGAGGGCATCTTGAAGAGCCAGAAGCTCCAAACGATGTTCGGCCTCCTTCGTAGAAACGATTGCTTTGGCATTTAAGCGGTGCGCGTCCTCTCGAAGCTCCGATGCCGTACAGCTCGCATTGACCGGGGCAACAGTGTGGTAAGTAGCGAGGGAGAGAAGGACGAGAGCGTTCTCGGGCCCAGTGGGAAGTGCAATCATAACTCTGTCATTAGGTCCCAGAGGCGCCCGGGATGGGGAGTGGGGAAGCGCAAAGCTTTTGATAAAAGAGTGGAGGGTGTCATGATTTAAGGATGGCCGAGAGGCGTCTGGCGAATGAATGGCAGGTGCTGGTGTCGAACAGAGACAGTCAAGCAGCGTATGGACCCGTCCTGAACTGATAACACGTTCATCAATCAGGTCTCCAAGAGAGACACCTGACGAGGGGGTAAGGTCCCGTAAGAAGGAGAGTGGGATGGACATGTTGTCAGAGGGCTTCTAGCGCAAATCTGACTCTGCGTCTCCTCAGGGGAAGGGGAGGAAGAAAACAGGCTTAAGTAGAGGGCGTCGACCGGCGGTGCTTATGAAGGTAGCCAGACGCGGCCAATCAGCAAGAGATAACTGTCGGAAGCACACGACGTGGAGTTTCACATCCAAGGATATAAGCGACGGAAAACAGTCTCGAGCTAAAATGTGATAATGTGGGAAACATTTTTGCATCACAATTTGATAGACCCATGGAGCGAAGGAACGCATGTAATTCTGAGTTTGGCAATTGAATCGAAGTACGGAATGAATTTCGTTTCTGAGGATCCGGGATTGCGGGGCCGGCAGATACGCAAAAATAGTCTCGTTCCTACAGATTTCTTCTTTGATCTGTTTAGGCGCGAGCAGTTCGTCTACGGAAGGTGGCCAGCATACCCTTGCGATTTTGTCGTAGTAAAGCGCATTTGAGCCACGCAAGCAAGCTCAAAGCGCCGCCAGGGTCGCAACATACTACAGGCACTTTACACGCTTCGCAGTCAGTGGAAACGAAGACGTGTTACTGGAAGACAGGACGATAACTTGCCTTTCCTTTCGTCATAGAAACTAATTGAGCCTGGTTTGTGGACCGTACCGGTTTGCTCAGGACAGGGCAACGGACGCATGGAAAAGAAGCTCGACTGACAACTCTGATGGCGGTCCAGTTCAAGGGATGGAAACAAACATACGTAAATACCGGCGTTCCATTACGCGTGTCGTCAAGTCGCCTGCAATGTCGCAGCTGCAGACCGAAAATGCCGAATAAACGGCATCGCTGGCTGTCAATTTGGAGAGCGACGCTACTCAAGCAGAGGCTTGGCATTCCAGATCCGGGCGCACTGTTGACACTGAGGTACCAATTTCAACCCAGCATTTCAACTCGATTGATATTTATCGGCGTTGAATGTATAATGCTACCTACCTACCATCGGGTTAAAAGGCGTTGGGCCTCAACGCAGGGGGGCCTGTTTTTTTGCTAACGACCTGAGCGCCCTTTACTAAATTTGAGACGATTGAACATGAACTGCCTTGTAAAGGATGCTCGCGCTCTTCTTGACTCTGCCTGGTGGCAATATGTTTGATTTTGATTTTTATCCTTATCACACGGACAACGCCAGCCTGCAGCGCTCAGTTCCATATTTTGGGGTCCTATATCATGGCCATTTAGGGCTCATGGCGCGTCCTTCTCGGGCAACTTTGTATTGGATGAACCGAGTCGTCTCGTCTCTGATGAATCCATTGTCTGTCGGGCCTCGGCATTTCACACACATCAAATATAGGCGCCCAATATGAGCCATTATGTTGGTACAGGGTGTTTTATTGGACTCTCTGTACCCCTCGCTCTAATACAGTACCCTTTTTCGGGTGACCTGAACACCGATAGGAACACTGCATATATCACGACCCCTTTCTGGGGCTTTCTCATTCCATTCACAAGTCGGCCCGTCCCGGGAATAAAGTTGGAGAAAAGGACAGTTACACCGAGCGTACGTCAGTGAAAAAAAATCGAAGCACAGACATTTTTTATTCTGGTCTGCAAATATCAGAAAACTCAGAAAACACTGGATAATCGAGGGTGAGCATCACTATTGCGTGCGGGTCCTCGGGGAAATGTCTTGGCTTGAAGATCATAGTGAGATCTTCCCAGTGTTGATCGATCGATTCGATTTTGAAATACGCGGCGAGGTTGAAGTACGCACTTAGAACTGTGTTAAGTATACCATAGACGAGGATTGAAGAATATCTGCCACGGAGACAATTCGCGCTCCGACGGCCGCTGGAAAATGTCGGGGGGGTCGGCCGTTCCATGTCGATATGAATGTTCGCAACATCTACTACGGGGACGAATTCGGGTTTTAAGATCGCGCCGGCAACGCCGGGGGTGGTTTCAAAGTAGGAGATCGACCTACGGTCAAGATGGTGAACATGGCGCTCTCTGAAAAATAAATCTCGGGACTTTTGGGACGCTTGAATCCAACAATCCGTTTACTGGTAGAATTTTGGGTATCTTGAGATACTTCTGTTTCCCTTTTGAGGTGTTATCCTTTGGCATTGAATCTTATGCCCTACTAAAGGACATGGTCTTAGAAGATAAAGCCTGCAGCTAGCCTTGGCATCTGTGTGTGAAATAGCAGACGTTTGAGCGTGGAGATCACGCAACTACTACAATGTGTAGTGCGCATGAGCCATCTCTAGTCCACTGCCACATTCTGAGAGCCTTACTCTAAAGGCAGTGTTGTGAACCCGTACTCATCTCACGATATTTTTGAGCTGATAATATTAATATTTTATTTCTTAAATTTCCTCCGACTCGGTAGGGAGATGTTCCAAGGGGAGGGTAAGTGTAATTCCTAACAGAAGTTCAATTAGTGAGGGTAGTATCGTAACGTTATTAGTTAGCGCCCTACACTACAGAACGGAGACCGGGAGAATTCCTCAATAATTGACCCGAGCATATCGAATCTCCCGAACTTCAGGTATCATACATTCAGAACTTTTGCACTGCCAGAGCTTCAGTGTCTGGACATAACTTGAGCCGAGGATTTCCGATGCATCGATTGCCAACGTCCCCGGCCTCATCCTCAGCCGTCTCGAGATATCAACTGCTTCGAATGTCGCGGCGTTCTCGAGTAATCTCTGCTGCCTGGCTCGGGCTCAAAAGAATTTCTTAGAGTCACAGAAATCTGACGTTCTGACTCCTCAAGTCTAGACTGTACTCGAATAGTCGAGCAGCGGCGCGGATGCCGAGTCTTCAAAATGCGTATATTATGGAAGTTTACTGCAAAGCTGTCAAGTTGAGTTTCGGGCGCGATTGTAAACTGTTGGAAGAAGTGCAGCCATTGCCGTAGATACAATGGCAGGCATTTTGTGAAGATCAATCTTCAACACTGTGGATTACTGATGAGAGGACGGTTAGACGGAATCCCGGACGGTCGAGCAGAAGTCCACGAACCCAAAGTGACCCGCGATCGTTGCATAGCGCACAGCTTCCAATCACGACGCGTTGCTATCATAGTAAGAACCCAGGGCTAGTCTGTCAGTATTCATGTGTCCAGTAACTGTCGCCAAATTCCAGACTTGAACGAATTCAGAGTGCTCAATCCTCCTCCTCGTCCATCAAAAACCCGACCATATGGATGCGCTAGAGTATGTTCCCATCCAACCGTAGTATAGCCTGCCTGCCGGCACTTGTACCCTTCATACTACCACCCACGGTCGAACTTTAGAGGTACTTGGCAAGTTTCGCTAAGACCCGGCTGTTCAAGAAACTTGAATCTTCTATAGTTGCTCACCAATGTATGTCACTTTCACACACATTCGAATTTAGGGGATACTTGGCAGGGCTAGCCAACACCCTCTAGCCAAGAACTATGATGCTTCTTAATTTCTTGCTGATGAATGTTACTTCATCTGAATTCCCAGGAGATAATGAATGTATTCTGTGTGAACTCATGCGATATTGCATCGCTTCATGTGCTCGACCGCGCAATAGCACTCATACCATTTTGACAGACGGAGAACTCATGCGAGAACTTCCATATGCTTCAAGCACAGGAAGGTAGCGCAGTAACGCCTTCACCAAGCGCGGTCCCAGGGTCTAGCGCGCGGAACGAGATCAAGAAAGAAGCGAAGCGGACAGGAGTAAAGTCCATTCAAGGCAGGAATTGTGCGCGTTATGATCCAATGAGACTCATTGCTCTCCAAAAGACTCCACGCAGGCCACATCCCGAACTTAGGTTCGCGCACAGGTGTCATTGCTTTCCTCTCCCGCGAAGATCGTAGTCACCATCAAGAATATTATCTACAAAAAAGATGAACACTCGGGCGCATCATCCGAGCATCGGCAATTACTATTGGGATTCGATCTATATGCCGGAGTATTTCCTCCGAGTCGAGTGTCACAATGTTTAAGCGAACCGCTAAGCCCTAATGGTCAGCTGTTATCATTCTTACATCCGCTCCAACCTCATGGCAATCATCGATGTCCGGTGAAGAAACGGTCGAGCAAGAGTAACAATGGGGATGTTCTTCCCAGAAATTTACGTGGAAGTTCCGAAGAATGTGAGATAGAACGTGTGAGTGGTACATAGTATCGGACCTAGTACTCGTCTGTGAATGAGTATGACGACTTTGAGGACTTCGAAGTCAGGGCCGAAATTTTAAACCGCTCGGGGAAACCTGTTGACCGGGATGTGTCTTGTGCACGTCGTCCTTGGCGCGATTACCGACTACTGCACACTACAAGCTGTAATCTTAAGGTTAAAAAACAGGTGGAGTCAATATTTGGGGTTTTCTGTGGAGCCCACGAGCCATTGCAACGCATGAGCAACATGATTGTCGAGCGTAATACGCAGCTAGCGCAAAAAGTTTTCTTGAAAAGTTGTGTAGTCATGTCGTGAGATATGGCGGGCCGCCAATATCTTATCTCAAAGAATGGCTCTGAGACGCCAAGCCCTAGGAGGATCTCCGTGTCCGACGGCTTGCCTAACCTGTAGATGCAACTCTAAATATGTCCGAGAGAGGATGGAGAGTGCCGCACCAATGCTAAGGATCAGAGTAAGGATCGGCACAATAGCATATCGCTATGATAAGGCAGTGGGAGACGGAGATTAAGCAGGCACTGACGGAAACCTGCGCGTAAGTAATTCCAGGGTACTCCGAGATGTTGGCATATCTTGTCAAGAACCATGATAGGTTGATAATGCTACATACCTTTCTCCAAGGAACCGGGGATCCGCCTATCTCAAGTTTCTGTCTTGGCTTTCTGATACTTGGCTGTAGAACTGAGGAGCGGAAAATTCCAAGGTTGGGGTACCGCCGCGACCCCGAGTACTTAGATGAGTACGTCAGCAGTATTTGCGGAGATAACGGCACAGAAAGGCGGACTTGAAAGATACTGAACAATGAAGCGCGATAATTGTTATCGTTGGGAATAGAAAATCATTTTAGTTCTGGGCCGGATTCGACAGAGAAATAGGTTGACGTGCAGGCACAGGCTTTAGGATAAAAGCAATGCCAAGTTTTCACACCGGCACGACTTTGGAACGACTGGTAGGCTGATTTGCCTTTGCTTAGACTCCCTACTCTCACCGTAGCGAAAACGGAAGATGACATGGATAATGTATCGATGACGCGACGGGGTTCACGTATATAGCAGAATCGATTGCCATCGAGCCTGGTGAGAGGTTTGGTCTTTTGCTGCCGGCATGATTCAGACAAAGTGAACTGGATCGGACCTTTACTTGTTAACTTCGTGAACCACGGACGGTGACTTTGCGAAAATTTGTTGGTGTGTCGACCTCCGCCAATGTTGGCGGTAGCATCGGTCTTAAACTGTCCGGGCCACAGCAAGGAGTGAGTCGTAACTTCAACCTCGGAATCTTAGAAGGTGTTTCTCATTACAAAGTCCTTTAATGAGGCAGATTATTGAGAGATCGGGAGCTTCAAAAGTGCGAAACTCGAGTTACCTGTGCACGGATCTGTATCAATGTCGGAGTGGTCGTATTCTTACCAGACTAAGTCGAAACATATTCAACATCGCTAAAGGACTTTCGCCGATTGATATTCAAATAGTCAAAGGACGCTCTGACATGGTGGTCGGGGCCAAGGGGATTTATCGTGTACAATGAATGCAATTTATCCCGAAGTCTTCGTCCACGGACCATGCTGGAACATGCTGATCGTACCTTCAAGTTGATGACATTGAGAGGTGATCTGTGCCTAGTACTATTTCGCTTGAAGGAATGTCCTAGTATGAGCGTTAGAGACGAAAATTCTTCTTCGTTTTAGTGTAAAGATAACCCAAGAACTACGTGGAATAAATCAGAGAAATAAAAGAATTTGGTAGGCAATGCGAACCAAATTCGAACTTTAGGGATGTGAATGGTTTGACGTGATACACAAGAGTCCACAAGTCCCTGAGATGAAGCAACTTGAAGTATCATTGGAAAATGTCAAATTACTGCACTGCCATACTGCGCAGTCCACTCCAGTTAGTGTTCGTCATGCTTGACGGTCCGACTTGAAAGGAACAGTTGATGTCGATGATTCCCTGTACCTGGCGATCTTTGTCCCCCTGCCAGGTACCTTGAGCTCAAGATCCAGGATCCTAACTTACCCGCTCTTTTTTACATGGGGATTCGGAGGATGAGAATATCCAGACTTGACATAGCCGCGCCGGGGGCGGCCGCAGGCCACTTTTTAAGTTGAAAGCGTGGGGAATAGAGCAAAGGTATAAGATGGTTTTGTAGCCAGAGCTGAAATTAAGATGTGCCCCATCAACGGAATTTGAATAGGCCAAGGTTTGCTCATGGCTGCATTGAAGCGCAACGCGGTCACATGATCGAACGCGCCACGCTTTGGACAGGCAACCAAAGCGACACAAACACCGAAGAAGTATAAGAACCTCGGAGGGAAGCAGATGTGAGGCCCACCTTTCTTTCATTCCTAAATCCATCTGCTCAGATCCTGGTGATCTTTGAGCCTCTACATTCTACATTCTAATTATTCAGCCTATTCTCCACATCTCTATTAATTTTATTCTATCCCTCGCTGCTTTCTCTACAACCTAATACGCCATTCGACATGGTTTTCGTGACTACTCGCTTTGCCGTTCTCGCCCTCTTTGTCTCTCTCGCCGCCATTTCTCAAAACCCGCTCTCTGTCGATGCCGCGGCCATACCTCGATCTGATGTCACGAACACTACGCCCGCCGTTCGCGAAAAGATCTCAGTTGTTAAACTCCCTCATCACACATCTAAGCCCGTATCTCAAAAAGGCAAGAAGAAGGAAGACGGGAAGAAGAAAGGAAAGACTCAGAAGCACGAGAAGGGACATAAAACGGTTCGTGGTCTTCTTTTTCTGTTGGCGCGCGCGAAATTGACGCGTATATGCGTCTTGATTTGTAGAGATTCGCCAGTCCGGATGAAGAACCTGTCACTCAAGCCTATTTCGATCTTGACGGAACGTCCACTCATGTTACTGGAGGTCGTGATCACCACTCGGAGCATGCTCGCGCCCATGGCGGTCACGGAAGCCACCGCACGGTCATTGTTGACAGGAAGAGCAATCACGCTCACTTTCGCCGACGCAGTCCTGACCATGATCACGACCACGATCACGACCATGACCATGACCATGACCACGACCACGACCATGACCACGACCACGACCACGATCACGACCATGACCACAACCATGATCACGATCACGATCACGACCATGACCATCATCGACGTTTCGAATCTGCCTCCGGAAATTCCTTTGTAGTTTCTCCTGTGCCCAATGGTCACTCTCGCCGAAGCCCGCAAGAGTTTACCGAGGGAAATGCACCTGAAGGGACTATCGATCTTGTGGTACGGCACAAATCTATCTTATAGAATCATCTAACCGTTTCTTGAGTATAGTCCTGCGGGAAGAAAATAGCACAGCTCTGGGTCAATGAAACAACCGAGGACTGGAAGGCGGAACCATCATCGAAAAACCAGACAACCATGTATCTTGTCGAAACTGGGGACAACGGCGCGTATAAGAATGTCCAACTTCAGCTTCCTTTCACCGATCCCAAGGAGGCTAAACGATTAGCCTATTGTCTTACATACTGTACAGGGCAGCCTGAGGAGGAATTGTACGTCAGCCCCTGCGAACCAACGCCTGACGCTTGTAGTCAGACGTTCTTGTACAACGGAACTGATAGAAGTATCCTTCCCATGAATCCTGGCTCTAGCACTACATCTGGTTCGAGCGCAGAGACAGCCGATGTCGGTGACAGCGAAGAGGACGATGGCGATGAAGCATACAGCACAGCCATCGAGAGGAGGAACGAGACGTCGACAAACGTAACGATGGTATTCGTTCCCAGTGGTCCAGTAGCCAACGACACAGAGGATGCCAGCGCCGAAGACGATTCTGACGTGTCTACTGTAACCGTGACAGAGACTCGGACGGCCACTGTGACTGCCACCGTCACTGGCGACTCGACAGCTGTCACGACACCCACCTCAGTAGACTCTAGCAGCGTTCCCTCGGTCACATCCAGCTCGCTCAAAGTCGAAGTCTATGCTCCAAACGCGGTAGCTGGATCTGGTTCTGCATCTTCACTAGAAGCGGCTTCAAGCACCATGGACGCACCTCCGTCGACGTCCACGGATCCTGTCCAGGTCTCTTCTGATAGTCCCATTTCGTCGGCGGTGTCGAGTACAACAAGCTCAACAGCAACAGTGGCAGCCCGGTCACAGGTGACGGCGGCGAGTACGGAGCCCTATAAGTGGCGCTTCGCGAGGAAGTAAGAGCTAGCTAAAGTGTGTTTTGTAACAGTGAATGGACGTTTGGAGATTACACACTTCCACTTTGAGTTTTTCCGAGCCAACTTCCGATGAGAATATCCCGGATATATTGTTCGTTGAACGCGCCTTCCCTCTGGAACTTTGAGCATGGCATTCTAAGTCAAGGTTCCATTGTTTGTTAGTCGATAAAAGTCTGTACAAGCGGATTTGAGTCTTCTTCATGGTCTAGTTATTTGCACCTAGAAGTTCCAGTCTTTCAGCGCTCATACAGACCTTTTCACTTTTACTAACATATTCACATTTAAGAAGACTCCGCGTCAAGGGTGTTCGAGATATACAGTGCATAACACATCATCGATATTCGCACAGGCAATTCCTTCATCCCATTAGCCGCATTCTGACCACCGTCCTCTGTCCAGGAAAAAGAGGATGCGAGTACTCTGGGAGGATGGCTATTTCTAATTCGCCGTGCATGTCTTTAGCGATTCTTATATCGTCATTCTTCGCTGCTCGGTCATGCAGTGTGACGTGAATCCGGTGCACACAGTTATATCGCGTGAGGATTCCACCGTAGGCAAGGTTTACGAGACGAGTCTTTGGGCTGGGAAGGTGATCAGTCAACGGAGTCGACATTTGAAAAACGGAAGGGAAGGAACTGACTCAAATGCGACGCCCCCAACCCTTTCTATCTCACCCTTCAACCTACCGACAAAAGCGATCACAGCAGCTTGGCGGTCGCAAATTGCGTAGTCCATTGCGACAACAGAGTATTCTCCATCAAAGGCAAACAGTTCGCCTTCTGTAGGCGTCGTATTCTCTTGACGAGAGCTCCATATATCTTGATCCATCGATGAGAGCCTCTTCACTTCGTTATCTTTCCTCGAGCCGTTCCGCCTTTCACTTTCTTGCCGATGCTTCATGATAATCCATTCCGCCTGGGCTTCGAAGAACCCTCGAACACGCTGCTGATAATCGTTAAGGAGTTGCAGAAGCGAGGCGTATTCAGGGTATACAGGTTTACGCGGTTCCTGGTTGTCTTCATTCAGTACAGGTCTCTCGAAGTCAGGACGCAGAACCTCACCCTTCGAAGAGCTTTATCAGCAGCCACCTCTACTTCCTGTCTCCGCTTCCTCTGCATTTTAGTCCTCCGGCGACACTCCTTGCACATCTTCCATTTGTACGCCTCCACTGGTGGAATGACTGTGTCACAGTTCCGAATAGTGCATAACCGGTACCCGGGCGGGAGGCTTGACATATCGGGTTTCGACTGTTGAGACGGCGTCAGAAAAAATGAAAGAACAGCAAGGATGGCGACTCACACTGGGACTTGTTTTGTCCTTATCGACGCTGTATGTTCCTTTCGTGATTCCAAGCCGCTGGCGCTGGTACTCGCGGTGGTGCTTTCGACATGCCTTACAACATTTCCAGGGATATTCTTGGTTAAGAAGAGTGCCACATGCATTGATTGCGCATTTTTTCGGGGGACCTGGGGTACTGGTAGAAGACGAGGCAACCGGCGACGAAGCAGCTGCGACTTTCTCTGGGCTCCTAGGAGGTATTCGTATTACCAACCTCACTGGCTGTACGGGCGGACATACTGGACGTGTTGCTTGGGCAAGAGGCTCATCGTCCTCGCTCGTGCTATCGCCAGAATGTACAGACTCATCTGTTCGTCGCCGATTTGGTCCTTCGAAGAGCGCCTCTTCGTCGCTGCTGCTCAGATCCGTGAGGTCGCTGTCCCATCCAGATATAGATTCCTTTTCGGGGGAAGGGGCGGGAGTACTAGGTACCGAAGTTGGGGGAGAGGCGGGTTCTAAGGCTTGATATGCCTCCCTTTTGCGCTTGGACGGAATAACGATTGTTCCTAGGCGCTCCTTCCTCTCCCGCTCATTACCTTTGCTGGATATTCTGTTCTTCCAGTCCTTCATCACGCATGGTGGACAACGGTGTGCGGAAGAAGAGGCGTGGATGAGGCCGTGGCAGCCTGGCGTCGCACAGGGACGGAGAGGCTGTAAAAATGAGTAAGGATGATGTTTTGGATCCGACGATCAAAGAGAACACACCGCAGGTGCAGTCTTTTTCTTCTTGGGAAGAGGTGGCCGTGGTAAACGTGGTATGGTTGGTCCTTCTGGTATCGATACTATTAGTGGCGCTGTTGGCGCTGCAAGAGGCCTCTGTTCTTTGTCCTTGCGTACAGTCACCTCAAACTAGCCACAAATTAACATGATACCGAAGATACAGGGGGGGGGGCAGTATCTTACCTCTGGATAAGATAACTCGTCAGGCATCAGAGTACTTGGAACATCATTCGGAATGACAATTGGCAAGTCCTTTGACTTTCCGACGACTTCCCTTCTCCTCATCGAAGTAATCGGCACGTCGACATCAAATGCGCGCCTGGGTTTCGCTGTCCTGGGAAACTGCCCCACCGCAGCCAAAGGTCTGCACCTCGCGCAAAAGACATCCTCATCAGCCGAGTTTCGCGGCGTCAAGGTCGAGCCGCAGCCGAAGCGCATGCACATACGGATACTCTGGGGCGCGATCATCTGTGCTGGGGTGGGGATCGTCGGGTGAGGGAAGATAAATTCGCCCTTAGCGTTGAAGTGCACTGGGACGGAAGGTGAAGTTGAAGACGGGTACGGATTGGGTTTCGGAACTGATCCTACAGGTTCAGATGCAACTTGTTTCTGCGGGAAGACAGAAGAGGGTGGGACAAGGTCCTTTCTTGCATCCTTCAATATTTGGGTATCAGTCTTGCATTCAAACCTTCATCGAATAACGTAAACTCACCTTTGGCTTCGGATTTCTCTCCTTGACATTGTCCTTCATACCGAACGAGCGCCAATCACAATAAGTCAAAAAGGGCTTGACAATAGGCGCTGATGACATACATTCTGTTTCTGCTAGGCATGATTTGTCAGTTCTCTGTGTTCGCACGGAAGATCCGGGGACATCAACCTTATCGTCGCCGAAAAGTTTCTGTGTGCTCTCCTGTTTCCTCTCCTCCCATGCGCGAACACCCACGTCCACTGCATCCATATCAGGGTATCATCAATTAAGTGCACCTAGTCTCCGATGTGACAAGAAAGTACTTGAACAAAAATAGGCACGATGAGGTGAGCTAGGAGGGCAGCGACGACGACTGCTCATTTGATTTTACAGTCTAAAAAAATTTTGAGTACAAAATTGAAAGCCCGCAGTGCACCGGGCGTGCGAAATTTTTTTCTTCATTTTATCGACGTGCTGAATGAAGCTTTTTATAACACTGGGGACTGATGTGTATACAGATACCAACTCCACTAAATACACACCATGAAGAGAGTCTCATCCGAGAGAAAACGAACTGAATGGCCAACTTTTTTTTAAAAAAAAAGCTGGGTAAACTTCCTATGTAAAATTATCCCGCAATGCAACATTTAGCGGACCGACGACAGAAGGGAAGTACGGGCGGTGATGGACAGAAGGGGATATTGACGATGAATAGAATCAGATCAGACTGTATGTTGGCATACCGAAATTATGACGCAAGACGGTGAACGCCATCTAGAAACGTCAAGACAACGCAGAGAATGTGATCAGTTTGGTACGGTTCGCAAAGATTCAATGCACTAGAGAAATGGTAGTCGAAGTCCACACGGTCATCGCTGTGGCGATGAACGGGAAAGGAGAGTAGGTATGACACGGATTACTGAAGTCCGAGTTGACCGCGCTGTGAATGAGTGAAGGTGTTCAGCGTTGCCACGGACAGTACTGGCCGCAACAGAAACACAACTACTATCGTGTTCCGAAAGTTTGGACAACGAAGATGCCCGAATGATCCTGGGCGCCACCGATGAAGCACACCATATTGCGTGCACGTTGTATAATGGGCTGTGACCCTTCTTCAGCAATCATGGATATGGATTAAGCACAGCCCTCTACTCGCGAGGTAGACCTATCTGTATTCAATCCTGTACTCTTGTCTGCATCTCTGGAACGATGGAGAGGCATATTTGCCAAGAGAATGATAACTCGGGGGTCAACTGACTTCTATGATCAGTGCGAGAGTGCGACAAAGTAGTACGACGTACACTTCTTTCTTTCTTGTGGCGGGCTCTGGAGGCTTGGGGAGATGATAGCGACGAGCCACCAGGTCAGTTAGTCGACACTCTTCGGCAGTATAGCAAGAAGTACATATAATATTGTTACCCCCTGGGATCTTGGGGGAAGGACGAGCATCGGGCCAAGCGTTCCAGGGTTGCGATTGCTGAACATTCGAGGTAGTCGTGATGGTCAGAAGTGGCAGTTGAACTGCCACGTTTGATCAGTAGAAGAATGCGTATCTCCTGGTAGTCGTGATTGTCGGTGGACATGGACACGGAAGCACCAAGAGCACGAAGGAGAATACAAAGATGTGATGATGAGAGTGCCAAAGCGGGCTCGGTACACTCGAGGTATTTGTTTCGGCATTCGGAACTGTGAAATTTGAGTTAACAAAGCAAATCCTAAAATTTCACCGCCCGAGATGATTCACCAGGAGTTTGACTCGGGATGATTGCTCTTTCGAAGCAAACCAGACCATTATCCGTGGTTTAATCCCTAGTTGATGCGGTTCGTCGGCTGTACCATGTGAAGGATATTCACAAAAGTAGACAAATATACGTGTATCGACTTGTACGTGAGAGAAAAGCACAGAAAGATATAGAGATCCAAGAATACATAGTTGAATCTTGGGAAAAGACGAGGGCCTCGTGGTCACCGATCAAGGAGGAGCTGGATTCAAAACGCCTCGGTAGAATTTGAACGGGAAAAAGATGAAGCCAAGATGTCAAGGCCCAGCGATAGTAGAATCTACAGTGTGCTATGAATATAGCGAACAAGAATAGACGGATGGCATATGACCTTGCTCTCAAATATAGATAGTTGGCCTGAGAGCTTGGTGTGTCATCTAGTTACTGATGCTTCCGATGCCACGTTGAACCACGTCGTATACAGTAAGACAATTTGACGCGGGAGATCTGAGATAGGGTTTTCGGCGTCCTTGTTCTAAGAAGCAAGCACAGGATATTAAAACAGCGAACCTGAAGGTTAATTATTAAAAACAAAGTTACTTACTGTGATCTAGAAAAACACGACGGTTCTTCTAATGATTCTCGCAGAATGTGATAGCGCGATAGGTAACAATAGGTCTTCACGATCATGATCTGAGAAGCTAACCGCGTGGGCAGCAGAACGAGCGTAGTATCCAGCCCTGGGCGGCTGACGCCGTAGCTAAAGTTATCCTTCAGAGCTAGGGATTTATTGGCTGGAAACAATAGCAGATACGAAGGAAAAATCTGGTGGGATACTCGAATCGCGCAGCAGATTTAGCACGGGACCTGATTCGGGGCGATACTGACCGCATGATAACAGAGTGAAAAAGCACACTTCGCTGTCGGGAACGACGCGTAGGACACGGTGACGGTAAGAGCAGATCCTGCAAGTGGCCATGGTGGTCGAAGACATAGAGGTCGGCGTTGTTTGGCCATCTTTGCACTATCGTCACCTCGTCAATGATCGGCTTGTTGTTGCATTGACTCTTCACCGCCAAGCATCGTCTTTGATTTACCCGCAGTTTCTGCTGTGGTGTCTGTCCTCTTGGTTGTACTTACGTGAATCGCGAGTCCAACACAGCCCTCTTTCCATCGTGTTCGGCGTTTTGTTTCCTTCTTTTTCGACGCGTCCATCGCAAGGCTCCAGCCCTTCTTCAACGTGACTTGGATAGTGGAACAATACACAGCCAGCTCTCGAACCTTCTACGACAGACGGAGGCACCGCTAGAGGGTATAACGGCGATTTCGAAGGGTTCACTAACTTTCTATCGAAGTAACGGCGCGTGAACCGGTGTGTTTATAATATTTATATCATCTCCAAGCTATCCACAAAATCAAACCCAGGGTCGAGTAATTGCTTCTGTAGGTATTTGCGACTAGACGAGGTGCATCGCCTCCAATGCTGAATCGACATTACCGCAGGACGGCGTTCCTTTAATTTCAGTGTTTGACTGGGCTGACCCGGATTCACTGCAGCCGAGAATTATCGTCGGCAAAATAAGCGGCAATCTTCATCCATTTGGAAAAATCACCGCCTCAATCAACGCATTCTGATCGTGACTACCGCTCGTGGAGGTATCTACTTTTGGCTCAGCTGTCAATTGACGAACCCAGTCCACCATGGCCTGTTCGTCTTCTCAAATCCCCAGTGATGAACCACTCGACAGCGGTTATTATGATTCCAATGCCAGTTATCTACCTTCTTCATCCGACATCTACGGCAGCAAACGCAGCATCCTTTCAGCACACACCGATCCCTCTACACGCCCGACGACCTACAATCAGCTCATCGATTACCTCGGCATGCTTGCGGTACAAGTTATTGCTCCTGACGATCTATCCATCGGCAAATCCATTGGCATTGGAGCGACGTTTTATGTCCAAGAGGGAACCTTGAACAACCATACTGTTCGTTCAGCCCTGGTTGCGGTCAAAACACCTCGCGAGAGCGTACACAAAAACACCTTCATCCTTAGCTCCCTCATCCGGGAGGTCCTCGACGAGATTCGAGTGATGTCGTATTTTTCGTTGCACCCAAACGTGATTTCGATTTTTGGTGTCTGTCTTCAGAAGAGTGGCGAGGAGAGGCTTTTACCGCGACTCATTGTTGATCGTGCTGTCGGTTCGCTTGGATCCCTGTTGCGGAAATCATCCAGCAACGGTGGTGAAGGCATGCCTTGGGAGTTGAAGATGAAGTTCAGCCTCGAAGTAGCTGCTGGCCTGGAGGCGTTGCATCAGATTGAGATCGTTCATGCCGATGTCAAAGCCGACAATGTTCTCATTTTCTACGATGCAAAAAATTGGGACGTCCAGACCGTGCCTCAGCTATATGCCAGGGTGTCGGATTTTGGCTTCTGTGTACCGGATACTTCGTCGAGGGCTGCATATGCAGCATCTAGAGGTACGATTCGCTTCAGAGCGCCAGAGGCGCTAGCGGAAGCACCCCATTCATTAAGACAGTACGCGAATCAGCCAGAGAGGGACGTATATTCTTATGGCGTGATGCTTTGGGAGATTTTTAACGATGGAAATATGCCATTTTGGGGTGTAGACGATGCTGACGTAGCGGGTCTGCAGTTGGGGACAGAGGATGGGGCTGCTAAGCACCTCATTGCCACTTTCGGTGGTAAGGATAGTGACTTGATGATAGGCCCCCTCCGTGCCATCAATGGGGTTGTCCAAAGAGACCCTCAGAAGAGAAGCAAGTGGCAAGAAATCTTCGACGTTATTTGTGCATCGAGCGACCTTCGATGTTTGTCTCCAGATCCAAACCGTTCATTTGTCGATGTAAGAACAGCTTTTCATGCCCATCCTACACACGACTTATATGCCTCCAGTATTTCGCTCAATCGTGGTGTCGTCAACGAGAAATGTCTTGGAACATCTTCCAAGCCCAAGGATTATGGTTGCCAACTATTCCGATACCGTCTACTGTACGTCCCACTTTGTTCACTATCATTCGTTATTAATCAATAGTCTATTCTAGTCTTCTGCTGATGATGGCACCTATTCTAATATCGTTCTCCGCGAACTGGAAAATTCTATACAATCGAGACCATCCGACTGGATTACCACCATCAGACTCGCCCTTCACTATTTCATGACTCGCGACTTAGGCATTGTGGAGAGCCTGCTGCGACGTTTTGTTGAAAGTGATGTCATCGAACTTGGCGAATACGGAAGTCCCCTCCTTTTCCTAGCGGTTCGCGTAGATGCTGTCGATGTTATGCGCGCGCTACTCGTCAAGGGAGTCGATCTTCATGCCGCTGATATCATAGAGGATCAGACACCATTACATGCAGTCCGTTCTGCCGAAGCCGCCCGAGCATTAATCGAGTTCGGAGCGAACGTAAATGCCCTGAAACGCGCTACTCCTCTTCATACATGTATATCTGCCGACATAGCTGAAGTTCTGTTGCAAAACGGCGCCGATATCAACGCCCCCGACAATTATCGCAGTTCCCCAGCTCTACATACTGCTCGGTCTGCCGACATTGTCCGGGTTTTCCTCAAGTACGATGCAGATCCGTTGAGTAAGGATCGATTCGGAGATACAGCGCTGCACCGCACCATCTCTGACGAGGTGGCTCAGTGTCTAATGGAAACCTGTCCTGAGCTTGTCCATGTCAAAGGCCTGCTCGATGGCACTCCCCTTCATCGTCGTGTGGCTGATTGGTCTGCGGAGACCATACGAATGGCGATACGCTTGGGTGCAGACGTAGATGCGCCAAATTCGGATGGAGAGACTGCCCTCCTCCGGTCGCATGAGTTCACCGGAGTCCTATCGGACGTGGAGGTTGTGCGTACCCTCATTGAGGCAGGAGCCAAAGTGCCGTTACCCAAGGATGAGTCGTTTTCGTCGACGCCGTTGCATGAAACCGTTTCGCCGCCTTTGATGGAGTACTTCCTGGAACATGGCTTTCAGTCATATATTAACATTAAACTGAAAACAAATGGGCAGACTCCACTGCATGTTGTAGCCGCTCGCGACATGGCGCTTCATAAATCGTGGCTGAATCGGCATGCCAAGGAAGAACGGAGGGGCGGTGAGCCTGCATCTTCGTCTACAAAGTACGGAGGGATAGCACATCTCCTTGAGCAGTCTTCCTCGATTTCATCCGTGGACTTGTTGAAAGTACTCCTTAAATACGGCGCAGACCCAAACACTGGTGACGATGAAGGGGACATGCCCCTTCACTTCGTGGCGCGAAACTTTGTTGGCCACCCGGGTCATTTGGAAAATCTCAAACTTATTCGTCTTCTGTTGGAAGCAGGCGCCGACATTAATGCTCGAAACGCTGCTGGAGAGACACCAGTGCATTGTGCCGCGCGCGCTGAGACCGTCCTCGAGTTTCTTCGTTTGGGGGCGGATCCAACGCTTGTTGATCACCAGGGTGTAACCATCCTCCACAATGCGTGGCGCTTCACCGGGGATTGCGAACGTGTCATTGAAGCTCTCACTGCGCATGGTGCGGATGTTGATGCTGCAGATACCCGAGGGTCCAGACCATTGCACTATGCATGTCGGGGCTACGAGGAGGGTAGCCTGGGGCTGTCGCAGGTCCGGCGTTGGGCACGGAGTACGTGCTTTCATCATGGAACTCCTCCTTTGGAACCTACTATCTATGCTGCATTCGAGAATGCTCTCCCTACCATCAAGGCTTTGTTGGATCATCGTGCCGATATCCATGCTGAGAATATGGCTGGGGAGACAGCTGTGGGGGTGGTGTCGAGGCATCCCTTTGGACGGGAGGTGTTTAGGTTTTTGTGTGAGAGAGGAGCACACATGAGTGAGATTCCGAGGCCTTGGTGGAATTTTAATTGAGCAATAGAGGACTACATCGAAGGATGAACTCAGTTCCGGGAAAGGAAAAGAATAGGGATAGTAACGGCCAGTCACAACGTGCCCAAGCCGTTGCCATCACCGTCGTGTGCATCATCATTGGCCTGGAGATCCCTCTGACATCATTTGGCCTTTAGGGAAGATTCAGAGACTTACCATTGTGATACAGACGGTATCTTTTCATCATAGGCCGTCTGTTTCATTATTTGTTCTCATTTCAAGTTTTTACTCGACAGCGAATCAGTGTGAAAGGGTGAGAAAGGACATTTGTCTTGTCCCGGCTAGCGATCGCGATAAAGCCCTGGCTAGGTTGAAGGAAGGGTCAACAGATCGAGGAGTATAGGATGACGAGTGGGTGAAAGCGAGGCGGCTGGAGGTCTTAGTTGGCGACTTAAGTTTGGGCAACTTCGGCTTTGGAGGAGAGGAGTGGAACAGGGTAGCAGAAGAAGTCGAAGTTATCCTGCATAACGGTGCCTTGATTCGTATCCTGTTCTTACTCCATTCATGATATTGACATTTAAGCGTAGGTGCACTGAGAAACTTAGGGCAGCGAATGTTATTTCCACTTTGACCGCTATCGAGCTTGCGTCGACCCGGAAGCAAAAGCTCGTCGTCTTCGTATCCTCCACCTCGACTATTGATACTGAGCACTACGTCCGCCTTTCGGAATCACTCGCTGATTCAAATCACCAAGGAGTACCCGAAACCGATGACTTGAAGGTGGTCGAGCGTCTTTGAAAACCGGGTATGGGCAAAGCAATTGGGTATCTGAGAAGCTTCTTTTCGAAGCTGGGTGGAGAGGGCTGAGGGGGCATATCGTGCGTCCAGATTATGTAGTCGGCGATTCTCAAAGTTCCGGGAAGACACCGGCTCTAAGGACGTAGAGTTGGACATTCCCAGCGGAATGGCTAGAAGGGATTCAATAGTATCGACGCCAACTTCACCTTTTGCGCTGTTTCCTCCTCCTCTGCCTCCTGAGCTTCGTAGTCGAGCGCCAGAATTTCATGGCTTCGTCGCATGGACGTCGACGTCTCTTCTTTTCGTGGTCTACCTTTTCTGCGCGATTCTACCCGACGATTACATTAAATGGCTTGGCGTTACGTGGTATCCCAGTAGGCGAGTACTGAACGGAAGGACTGAGAAAGAGAACCGATGATTTTATTTAGAGAATGGGCGATCGTTCACCCTGCGTATTCCGCTGTCGTCTTCCTACTGGCGTACATTGTGTACTTCGCGCAAGCCATCTACGGTGCCCCATCTCTTTCGGACACGTGTACTCTTTTACTGGTGAGGTTGCTTCAATATTTGTTCAGTCTGTGATCTATTATGGTGTTGGATTCGCGGTCTCATTACCTTCAAGTACGCGAGGGAAAGCAGAGATATATTTCTTTTGTTCGTCCTGAAGCGGTCCCAGAGCTGTATGATGTTCCAATTGGACTTGTGAATCGTGTCTTGTACCATGATGAGCTCTCGGCCGACTGAGTGCGACGGTATGGTACCGTTTCTAGTTGATATACGCTACATGCATGCAAGTTTCTCCTGTATTTCAAAGCAACCTCAGGCTGTTGACAATCATAAAGGAAATTTTTGAATGCTCGTGAAGAATCATCGAGGCTGCCTAGGGGACTGCAGTGTACAAGGAATTCATCAGAACCGGCATAGATGTACGAAAGATATATAGAAGATACCTAGTAAAATATGTATGTTATGTCAATATTTTATTCGCCACATCGAGTTTGAACGTCCTGTACGGAAGAGCTGCGTTGGAACTGATCCAGTACGAATCATAAGAGTTTCGAAAATTCACATAGGTTACAAGGGAACATTGAGCGAAGCAAGCCGGACATACGTGCACATTTAATGTCTCAGAATAAGAAGATACGCTGGATGAACTGCATAGTGGTTGTACACCACAAGCCCAGTGGGTCTCCGCCAGATCTTGGTAGTGCCGGGCGCCCTCGTGCCTATCATTGCTATGATTGCTTGTACGAGGAACCGAGCTTTGTGTTCCTTGCGCAATCAAATGCCCTAGGATCATGAGCCTTGCGTATTTAACTTGACATTTTGGAATTACAGTAGTGTCGTGGACCGACGAGTGGCATATAAAGAGGTACAGAGGATTAGAAGTCCGAGTGTCGGAAAGAAACCTGACTGGCGTTAATATAAATTAGGACATGAAATACTATGTTTTGGCTTGTGCAAGAGAACGGGATACATAGCTGACAGTATCGTAGATACACAGCAACAAGGAATACAAGATGATCAGTAAAAACACTGTCGTCCAGGCTATATTAGCACGAGTTCTAGTCGTAAGTCAGGAACGTCGGCTGAGCCAAGCAGCCCCTAGTGTAAACGATATCAGAACACATCGTACTCGAAACCAGTGAGACGTATTCACGATTGTAGGTGGTGTGTCTGCGGCTGCGTTGGGGTTCGGGTGACGCGGCAGGGTCTTCAGATTGAGATCTTTTGCAGGGCCTTGCGTGAATACCTTTATCTGTCCGCTTCTGAGGGACTGTCTCCTTCGGTGGTGGCGGGGGAGCGGGGGGGACCAAAGATCTCGTCTTCATCGGGTACCACCGCTTCACCGAACGCGTGCAGTCAACCAACCGAATCTCCGATCCAGTGAATGTCTTCACTTGCATTGATGGATTGGCGGTCAACGTCAGGTCTTTGTCCCCTTGGATTCGCCCACAGTTTGTGAGCTCTGCATAAAGACGACCTCGCTCAAAGGGCTCGTCGACGTAGAAGAGGGACATGTGGGGGAAGTTGCGGCTCTTCCATTGGATGTTCAGCCTATCGAGGCGAGCGGTGACTGCGTCGCGGAGGGGCGTCATGTTTTTGGCTGGGGAGACCACGATGGAAAGGGCGCCAAGGTAGCTGTCACCGTGTGTTACAGAGCGAAAGTGCCCCACGGGCAGGGGGAGATTGTCGAGGGAGATGGCATCAAGGTTGAACAAGGGTGGGAGCTCATCGAAGGTAGCAAGGGTGATGTGTGGGTCGAAGGACGGGTAGGAGCGAGACCGGGAGTCTAATGTGGATGACTGGGGGCGGAATTTCATGAGTTCAGAGAGGACAGTGAATTCTGTACTCGATGGGATCAGCCATATTGCGTACCCTGGAGGAAGTGGGTCAGTCCTGACAAATCCTGGACAAAAGTCAAAATCATACCCATGCGTGGCAGAGGCGTCGAGAGTTACGTTGGAAGGCTTAGGAGGGAGTACCCGCGAGTGTTAGGAAATGTAGATGTTGAAGTTACTCTTTGTGGTTGGGCGTGTTTGAGAGCCTGTTAGTTACGCACAAATAGCCTCATAGTTTAATGTGATCAGTACATGGAGTTGCCTCGAGGTTGAGCTCCGCATCGGCAACTGCCGCTTGTGCTTCGACGAAACTTGAATCTCAGGACATTACTTACATTAATAACGATCGATGAAGGATGCCATGAGGCGTAGGCATTTTGGGTTTAGTGAAAGAGGCTTGGTTTATAGTCTCCGATCGACAACGACAGTCTCCCTTCACAATCGTCAACATTTGCACAGTCAGCTTATCAACATAAGGATAGGAACTCTCTCGCCGTATCTTGTCCGAGTCGTCTCCGTGCGTCCAAGCTTCGAGGTCAGGCGTTCTAATTTATTTTCGCGTTCCAGCTCTGACCCTGTCATCACTTAGAAATGTCTGGTTTGCAAGAAACGCCGCAAACGCAAGGCATATCAGTTCTGCTCCAAGCGATGCACCGACATCGCTGCGAAAAAGGCCCCCCAACTCCTCAGAGTTCCCAAAAACCACATTATGTACAAGGACAGTATATGCACGCCTTCTATGCCATTGTCTATCTGAACTCTACGCCAGTTGCCAAGTCTTTCCGCGATACCTGGAATTCGAATACCCACCGCCCAGCCATCACACGTATATATTTGATTACCTGGAAGAAGAAGCTTCGTTCGTCTTTTGACAACTATCGGTATGTGCTCTTTTTCTTCTTCTACACTATTCTGACAGAACTTCAGTGCTAACATCGCCAAGAAACTCAAGGGCGGGAAGAAACCCAGGGAGGTCAAGCGTTTCCGTTCTGAGGCGCGCATGTGCCGCCTTGGCGACCCGGACAGGTCCACGAAACTATGCAAAAGACAGCAGTGTCATCTCTGCCGTGCTATCGCTACCGGCTTCAAGCCGACTCTCGACTACAAGCGGTCATTGGTGCGGAAGGGTGATCAGTAATTCGTCTTGTCTTTTCATTAATCCATCTCCTTCGCTGATGAGTATTCCAGTCGCAGGACTCGTTTCGGAGGTGGTATCTACATGGCTCCGGCTTTTTCGATGTGTGTGATCCTTTATGGTGCAGATATTTGCGTCTCACGCGTCCAGGGCATTCCGGTACGCTGACAACGGCAATACGGGATCTAAGTACAAGGCGGTTCTTTCGACGAGAGCGGTCTTGGGCAAGCCCCAGAAAGTAGTTTCCGACAGTAGATCCCGGTTGAAGTCCAACCCAGGATACGATTCTGTGAGCAGAGTTTCTGGGATGTCCTGTTCGTTGATTGACATCTGACGCTCCAGCTTGAGGCGCATCCTCCGGATGGCGGACCGTCTGAGCTGGTCGTGTATAACTACAACTCTGTTCGTCCCGCGTACCTCCTCATCCTCAAGTGATGTGGACATTGTTTCTTTCCGCCAAATAATCATGCAGACTGAACCTTTGTCGGTTTATGAATCAATTCTGAGTAGCGTTAGCCTCCTGGCGTCACAGTTTCTAGTGACCTACTCAGCTTGCTGTATATCTCCCTGATTTTCCCACCCTCTTATTGTACAGCCTTCGGCACCTTTAACCCTGACGCCTGCAAGCCTTTCCACCCACTGCGTTGTCGCCCTGTCAAAATTCCGCTTTAATCCATCAATCTATTGAATTCCAGTTCCTGTCACGACTGAGGTTAGGGAAGCGCCGACTGCTGTGGCCGTGGCTCCCTGGTGTTGGTCCAACTCTTCCTTCACCGAAACTTTGACAAGATGGTCTCATGGGAGGCGTGGTCGCTGGATCTGGATAACCAGAACGAAACTCGCGTATCTCAACTTGCGCTCAAGTTCACAGCCACCAGTTCATTGCCAATGATATCTATGTCGTATGCCAGAGGTGGCACAAGCACGAGGATTGTCAGTTTGGCTTTGCCAGTCCACGAACACCACGACAAAGAAGGCGCCACAGCTACTGAGGGTCACGACGGGGGCTGCGTGTCCCCCACGAGAACGGTAACTTTAAGTACTAAGTAGGCTCCTCCTCTCTCTATTAAGTGTTTCTAATAACTGTCTGTTGCTATTCAAGAAGATGTTCGTTTACCAGTGGCACAATAAGAAACAGAAACTGCCTACGATCGTGAAGATCTATCTCGTCACCTGGAGTCCTGGCCAGTGTTCGTCATTCGAAAAATATCGGTACGCCATCACTTTTCATTCAAATCGCTCATCCACAATTTTCGCAGGGAGACCGTAACGAAAATGCCCAAGTACCTGAAGACAAGCCGAGAGAGACTAAGTATTCCCACTCGGCGATACGCGCTTGCCACCTCGGGGACGCGAAACTGTATTACCTATGCAGGAAGCCAATTTGTCAACTCTGCTTAGCTATCCTGACTGGATTGAAGTCGAGCCTGGATCACCATCGCCAGATGGTGAAGAACGGGGCGATGTGAGTTCTTTGGGTTTGTAGTAGCATCGCCTAAATGAAAGTAATTGAAAGATCTGGGATACGCTTTTGGAGGAGGGCATGACTCTGTCGTCCAGCAGGTATGTCCATTCGTTCTCATCTGATGAGGGATCGACACGGGACACAGGGCGTTCCAACACGCAAAAGACCTCTATAAAGGTTCCAAATACCAGAATACAATTTCTACCGAACGAATAGCCCGAGAGATGTCACCTGGTAAGGGATACGATTGTACATCGTTTGATCGCGTCATCAAATGGACGCTCCCTAGCGAAAGGTAAGCTCTGACGTTGACGTCGATTGCAGGTTGGCTGATGATTCAGAAACTAAATTCCGAATCGACGATGCTGGTCGGGAGCGTAGGCCCCATCTCTTGGGGGACGACTTCTTTCCGTGACATGTTTGATTCTGTCGGTCTATTAACCAAGTCGTGTATTCAGAATATTTGTTTACTTGTTGGGTACCTGAGAATTTTCTGTCCATCTACGTTCCCCCTCAGCAAACAACAATTATTCCTGTAGACCCAAGAGAGCCAGATCGTTTACAGTGACGAAGACATACTGTAACAAGGAAACGTACGGATATACATAGAAACGCTACCTGAGCGGTAAGATTGTGCAAGGCGGTTTGGATATCAATGTTTATAATCTAAAATAACATAGTAGCAAAGCGCTTCCAAGACGATGAATTCTTGAAGTACGGATGCCAGCCCCTCCAGTTCACCTTACCTTGAAACGATTGATTCAAGTATGTCTCATCCCACACCACGCCGTCGTCCACTGTCACCCTCAGACCGTCATGAGCCGGTCGTATCCAGATTACGTCTCCCTTCTCAACCGAGAAGCCCTTCGCGTTCAGAGCAGCCATCTCCCCTTGGCCCTTCAGCGCCCCACCAACGATCTCACCCATAGAGACGTACTCCTCGTGGGTGGCTGCGTGACAGAAGCCAGTCAGGTACGTCCTTGTGGCACAGATCCTTCGTGCCACAGAGACGGATTGTGCCAAGCGGAAATGTGATGTATGCGGTTCCAACTGCAGGCAGTCCAGCACGCACACAGGGATGTGACCTGAGGTCTTTGGAGAGATCACGTTCCAAGATTCCTCTGGGATGTGCGACGCGTCTGAGATGTAGACGAGCTGATTAGAGATCTTGAATCCGAAGCTCAGGAAGGGTTTGCGTTGTTCGAGAACCTGGGATGGTACTTCGTCCAGTAATAGTGGAAAAGACGGTGACCTATGAAGGTGATCTCGTGCCAGGGAGTTTGAAGGACAAAAGCCGTGATGGACTTTCGATCCATCAGTTAGACAACAAGCTTTCGCTATTGTAGACCTCACCGGAGAATGGTGTGACATGTATTCCCGTATCGTTAATCTCGAAGGGGATCCGATCGCTTATGACATGCCACTTGAACTCCGGGACCTGTAGATAGAACACTTAACAGTGACAAGCTCGTCTCTTCACAGAACGACGTACATCGCCTCCGCCGCTGGCACATTCCTTCAACACCAAGTACGGAAATGAAGTCTTGACGGCATCGAAAGTCTCTTGCGACAGGTAAATATCAATGTGGGACTGAATAAGCCCGTACAGGGTCCACGCTACGATCGATCAGATTGCGGGGTAAAGCGATGCGCCGAGCCTACTGACATCGAAGATCGTCCAGTCCATTTAACGCTTTCACGAAGTCAAATAATGCTCAACAGCGTGAATGGAATCGATTACCATCAGCGTGGGAATGAGTAATGAGAATGGCATCGATTTCCCTCAGCCTGTACTTGGGAAACCATTCGAGAGCAGACGCCTGGAAAGTCTTCCCAGCATCGATTACGATGGTTCTACAGAATGGATGTTAGCTGTAGTGTGAAGGAGAACCTAGAACTTACGCCTTTCTACCCTCCTTGGTATGCATTCGCACGACAGCCGAGGTATTTCTCCTCATGTTCCGTTTCCCTTCCGGAGTCAATGCGTTCAAGGCACGTCTTGCACGCCTCCCTTTCCAGTGGTGCCGTAATGCAATCGATGTATGGTAGACCAGCAGATGTTCCTGTACCGAGAAAGATGAATTCCATGGCTGAGGTTGTAGAACAATGGCTTCGCTGTTCCTTCGAAGTTGTTGGGGCGCGTACAAATATATGGATGAGCAGCGCCCTAATGACATCGCTTCTGCTTCATGTCCTCCTTGCTCAGACACTATACCAACAACAGAAACATGGATAGTGCTACACGGACTAAGCGTGGCGAGTGCGTGCCATCACCCCTACAAGTAATATATCAGTTTCGTCGCTGAATACCTCTTCGAGGAATGCACGTTGAGAGTGGCCGATTCCGGTGATATCCGATACCAAGCATGTACCAAGCTTGAATGTGAAGGGAACTGAGCCTTGAACGGTCCAACACAACTGCTGACTGAGGAGCTACGAAACGGCAACAGCAAGATAAAAGGTTATATAAAGGACCTGCAGGCAGTCGGTAGGTGACCCTGAATCGTCGCCATGTCTGAATTCGAATACGTTTCGATCCCTCTCCAGCGTCCTGCTGATGTGAGATGTCCTTAGATACGATAAGCTAACAGTTGATGAAAAGCGATCCGTCTAGGGTATCCGTGGCGTCGAAGACGATATCAGAGCATTGCAGAAGGAGTATGAGCTGGCAGTCTTCGACCTAGAAAGAAAGGTGAGGACAATGGTGGTATTCCGATCGGTGCACTCACTATGTACTATAGTGGTCCGCCAAGTTTAAGGAAGCCTACGAACGACGCTTTGCATACATCTCTGGTACTGCTGCGCCCACAGGAGAGGAGATCACTGCAGGCGAACTGAAGAGTCGACGACTTGACTCTGGCTACGAGATACTGCCTACCTTGAAAGGCGAAGCAAAGCCCGCTTCGCTTGACAACTTCTGGCTCAATGTCCTCTTCAACTCCCACATCGAGTCGTACATTGTCAAGACCGACGTCCCCGCTCTCAAGCATCTGACCAACATCGTCCTTAGCTATCCGTCAAAGGACAAGGTACCAACACCTGCCTTTGCGATCGACTTCCACTTCTCGCCGAATGCCTTCTTCAAGAACACTAAGCTTAAGTTGACTTTCTATTATAAGGTTGACGGATCTCTTACTCACCTACTAAATCTGACCATTGACGGCGCTTCAGGATGAGATAAATGCTGCTGGGCAGCTTCTATACAGTCATATTGCTGTGGACAAGGTCAATTGGAAACCGAAAAAAAACCTTGTCCAGAAGGCTGCCAAAGATGGGCAAGGATCCGACGACGATGAGGGAGAAGAATCGTTCTTCTCCATTTTTGAACCGTCATCCTCAATCACGACCCCTTCCGCCGGAGGCACCGTCAACAAAAACGACGATTTTGAAAAGGATATGGCGTTAGATCACGCCTTTGACTTCGGTCTGGAATTAAAACAACTGGTATGTTGCCTCTTGCCAAAGTCACTCGAATCTTTCGCCACTGACGAACGGACCAGGTGCTTCCGAACGCAGCGGATTATCTCCTGGGAGAGGCCGAGGGAGAAGATGACGATGATGACGATGATGACGACGATTGGGATGAGTATAGCGTTGGCGGCGAATCGGCTTAGATTTCAAGTTTTAGTACCCAGATATTACATACAATCACTGTCGTGTTTGAAGTTGTTATGGAGCCCGCCAGAAAATAGCCCAGATTAGGGTAATATTTCCTAGGACTCATGAGGACTCGAAACTAGTTTCCACAGTGGGAGTTGGGAGAGCGGCCCAAGAGTTATGTTCGTCCCAGAACCCAAGGTCCTGTCTGTTATTTCACTATGAAACAATGGATGAGAAGCTAAGCAGAAAAGAGAGATTACGGTCCATCTAGATAGACAGCACAAGGTAGCTGGTCGCAGTGTATGGGTGGCTAGGTCGGATCCAAGCATCCGTGGTCATAGTTGGGCGTGAGAAAGTTTGTCTCTTCTCCCTTTCACCTCAGCTCTCTGGTGACCAACTATTCATCGGGAATCCGCTCGAGAATACAAGCGAACCACGCCACGGTATCTTTTATCTTTCATGATCGTGGAACTCACAAGCCCGAAAATGTCCGAGTCTTTGACGGAGCGAATTGTCGCAAGGAGGCTGGACCTTCATCATTTCTGTTTTGTTCCATATTCCACCTCCTGTAAGTGGGGCTTCATGGTTCTCAAACAGATGAACATGTGAACTGGTGAAGGGAAGATACCGCTGGTGCCTAACGTTGCCTTTCGGAATGACCTCACCTTCATCTCTTTGAACGTCTGTCAAGTAGCAACTTATACTACCCGCAAGTACAGACCATCTACTCTTCGCCCCTCCTCTTTTCTTATAAGTCAGTCTAGGAGTTGTATGCTTTCTTTCGACATTCGAGGACCGATATGACGAACAATATCTGTCTAGTCTGCCAGAAGCGCCCAAAGCGGGACAAGTACCAGTTCTGTTCCGAGCACTGTACGGACATAGCTGCAAAGAGAGCGCCACAGCTTCTCCAAGTTCCCAAGGATCATGTTATGTACAGAGATGGTATACTCTTCCTAGCTCTTCCTCGCCCTCACTCGACTGAATGCTTGGTCAGTTGCAACCTCATTTGGCAATAACTGGGATTGGATGGCGGGACCTCCCCCATCCATAGCTCGAATCTACTTGATTACGTGGTCGCCAAGCCTCCGAAAGTCTTTTGACGACTATCGGTGAGATCTCTGTACCGTTGGACGTACCATTAGACTAACACATAGGCAGGCAGAACATCGCGTGTACAGTGAACGGCAAGAAGGGACCCGAGGAAGTCAAGCGCTTTCGCTGTGAGGCACGCATGTGTCGACTGGGTGATCCGGGAGAGTCGAGCGACTTGTGTAGAACGCCAGAGTGCCACCTTTGTAGAGCCATCGAGACCGGTTTCAAAACGACCCTCGACAATAAGCGCAAGTCGTTCATGTAAGTCATACTTATATATCAGTAGATATCCTATTCGACAAGCTGACCGCTTCGAAAGATGCGGAGTTCGGTTCGGGCGTGGTATATATATGGCTCCGTCGTCCTCGAAGTATGTGACCACTAATAAAAGCAAGGTTTTCACTGGCCTCATGTACATGTCTCTAGGGCATTCCAGTATGCGGATAACGGCAATTCGAGATCTGAATACAAAGCAGTCCTTGCAACGAGAGTAGTCTTGGGAAACCCGCAGAAGCTGGTCTTCGAAGATTGGTTTAGGTTCCAGCCGGATATGGGATACGATTCCGTGAGTATCACGATTTCGGTTGTTGAGTTGCATTGAATAAAAGCCGTCGTTACAGGTGGAGGCGCATCCCCTCTTTGGTGGGCCGACCGAAGTTGTTGTATTCAACCACAACGCGGCACGTCCGGCGTACCTCATCATAGCGAAGGACTGAATGCACTTCTATTATTTCTTTGTCATACATATTCAATTCGTTCCTACACCACTAATACCCTGCTGCGAACCTACCTCAAGCCGAAGACGCCTCTTCATTGCCCGCTGGGAACAAGAGTCGAAGTTCGGCTTGTTCTGTACGTTAACACTCAGCGTGTACGCTATCGACCTGTAGCGGATACTGGTACGTAGTTTTGACGCATTGTCTACTACTGAATCTAGATGCGTAGAACTTGGTTGTTCAAAGCGGTGTTACTATAGGGATCCAAGTATGAAGAACCTTCTTAATGAATAGAGCGCTGCAGTGTGCACTACACCTTTCGTTCCATTAGGCATGAACCCCGGAGAAACAAGTATCCAAGTTTGCCGATTCTTCAAATATGGTCATTAGGTGAAAAGGAGGTATTTTTAGTGTCACAGAAGTATCATCTTGCGATCAGTCAAATGGAGCTGAACACAAAGGGCAGTGAATGCTTGTTCGTACCATGAAGTCTAATGTGAATAGGGATGTACCGACTAAGATTAAATCATGACCACAGTCTTGAAAGATTTAGTGACACTACGAGGGGGTTCTAACTTCTTGCTACCCTGAAAACCCTGGAAATTCCTGGTGGTACTTCTGAGAGCCAAATAATTAACATTAACATCTGTTAATGACATCGCACTTTTTAATAGTACCCTATTCCTAGCACTCTGCCAGTATGTTTGATGGAAGTTGGAGCAAACCAAAGTGCGGGCCCTGGACAGTATACTGAGACGGAAAAAGTCATGGACAGAGAGCCGATTGATATACCCATTCAAGTTGCTCATCGCCTGAAAGCAGGATACTAATGGAAGCATTCGGATAGAAAAATTCCGTAGACGAAGGCCAGGCAATCGGCGCATAGGCAATCTTTGGTCATCCGTCACACCCTTGATATGCCAGAGAGTGAACAGCTGGCTGGTCTACGACTCAAATGATGATCGGTGAAGGGCCTATCACTGATCGTTCAGTGAACCAAAGTTCTGAATTCGCTCAATGGCCAAGCATTTCACAATGGCAGATGGCAGTGGTTAAAACGCGGCTGCCTTGCGTCTGTCGTCTAGTATCAAGAAACGTTCGGCCATTGAGCGATTCCAGAACTTTGGTTCACTGAACGATCAGAAATAGGTCCTTAGTCCAGATTTGGACACAGCATACCACTTGGACAGTCTTTGCAGGTCTGTTTACAAGGCAAAATGGAGGGTTGCTAGCGCTACTATCAACATCTCGAATGTTCAACAAGGTACAATCTTGGGACCAAAAACAGACCTTAAATAAAAGTTGAGAGCATTCCGATTGGCGGTCGATTCCGAGTCCTATGTATATAGGTAACTCGGTTATTATGTGGTAGCGAAACCCCGTGGGAAAATCTATTTATGCCATCACGGCGTTTGCCGACCCAGTAGCTGAGCTTTATCGTGGGAATATTTCTATTCGTTGCCGCCAGTTGCCGACCTTGGCTGTCTATTCATTCACCTGTTTTATTTTGTACTGCTTTTTAAATTCTTTAAATTCTTTATTTCTCTTTCCAGCCTCTTCATGGGCCTTCATTTTTGCATTCCCTCTGTGTTTGTTTTACTTTTATTTTTATGTTGTGTCCTTGCCTTTGATCTTACATCCTTTTCATGTGTATATTGTTTTCTTGGTTTGCTGGTACATCTGTCTATGTGTTGTTCATGCTGTGTCCAGCTACATGTCAGTTATCATCTCACTGTTTTCATCTATCTCTGTTTGCTGACACTTTCTTCTTTTTCTTCCTCCAAGTCTGAATAATTGAACCCCATTTTTTGCTTCATTCTGTTGCTCATGTTCATGTTGGAGATGTCTCATCTGTTGTCTCCCTACTTCCTTTCTCTGTCTGCATTCAATACCTTGCTTTATGGTCTCATTTTTATTATGATCATAAGACATCATGGCTATGCTGTCAATGGACCTGCATCATCAGAGAGATCCTGCAATCCATACTTGCCAATCATTGGGTTGTGTATGCAAGGGTTGCTGAATCACCCATGACATGAACATTCAGTTACTGCTAGCATGAAATGACTCAGCTTATATGATAGAGAGTGACAAGGTAAGACTCACAGAACCACCAGTTGGTGAACCACACAGAAGATGCCATGCCAGATTGCCATAGATAGCCCAACAAATGCTTAGGATTTGAAAGCATTCCTGTACTGCAATAGCAGCACCATGGATGACACTAGTTCTGAATCTCTTGCTGGTTGGCATGAATGCTGGGATACAAATGCAAGAATGCAAAGATGGATGTCTGTGGGTAATAAAGGACACCACATGAGCATGGCTTTGTTGACTCTAGGCATGTCCCTTGACCATGCAAAAGGAAGCATAGTATATTTACAAGCACCTATCAATGGATTCACATACAAATACTGATTGTAAAAAAATGAAAATTTTGTGAGAATAGATGGCTCCAGAGTAGAAAAGTCTTCCCTGTCACAGAAATGTCAATCCAGGTCTGCTCCAATGATAGTCTGAACATGAATGTAGCAGAGAGAAGTGCTCTGGTGATCACAAGGGAATGGTAGAAGTGCATCATCTAAGTTGCATGCAGAATGAGCCAGCAAATGAAGGAGCAATAATTCATCTGTTGGCCAATATACCTAAACATTCATTTCACAGCAAAGACAATGAAAGTTGTCCTCTGAGTTCTTCTAAAGATGATGTTGCAACTGCATCCATTCCACATGTATAATTTTGCAATCTAAAGAATAAACATGGTGCTACAGTACAAGGAGTGAAACAGGCCTAAGGACTAAGCAAGCATACATAATAAGTACCTCTGAATAATAATACAACCTGTCTAAATGACACGACATGACAGACTCAAACCAGAACTTAGTTACAGCTTGTACTTGACAGGAAGTTCATAAACCCTGTTTGAATGTCAGTAGTTGTGCCTACCAAGAGAGCTCGCTCCTGTAACCAAAGATGACAAGAATTGCAATTGAAGGGATTGGCACACACTAAATTAAAGTGACACACTGTATCTGAGGAGACCAGTCCAGAAACCATGCGAGAGATAAGATATGATGATAATCCAATGTGAAGTCCAAATAGGGATTTTGGCTGAGTACTAGCAGGTAGGCCATTGGCTGACAAGTGCCTTCATGGTTGTCACACTTTTGGGGAACTGTTGCCAGTGAGAATTACTTCTGGAAGAACAACTGAATAGGAGCCAGGGCTAGATGCAGCATGACCCACCACTGGTCAAGAGATATGTCCTTGGACTTGGGAATAGCAAGCACTTGTAAGACCTTAGCGAGCTCATTATGGGGACCACACCACATATGGAAATACCGAGTCGGATGCCAAGTAGGACTGCAGCAGTGGTGGGCTGTGCACATAGGAGTCTAGTTATCTGGGGACTGCAGTGGTATTTGTAATTATCAGTTGTCTTAGTATAACTAGCTAGAAGTCCAGTGTAGTATACAAGTTTTGAACCCTGAGTTGTGGTGCACACATAGAAGGTGAGTGCTGTAATAAAGGAATAAGTTTGTAGCTTTGAGCATCATATATAAGGAGTGAGCTCACCTCAAGGAATAGAGATGACTTCAGGATCTGACAAGTATGGTTAAAGTCCTGAGTGAATAAGAATCAGTGTCACTGTTCTGTTCCATCTGAGTACTGCCAAAGTCTGTTAAAAGAGTATGAATTGAAGTAGAAGTTCTGAAATCTGTTCTGTCAGTCTGTTTCTGAATCCATTTCTGTTCTGTTTCAGAGTTGTTTCTGTTCCAAATCCGAGAATTGTTGAAGAGTCTGAGTCTGTTATCATCATTGCAGTTGGTTTTGACAACCCTGCCCCCTTAGGAGTAGCAAGCTCACTAAGTCAGTACTTAGTTGAGTGGTTTAAAGAGCGAGCTCAGTGTTGCAGTGAGGAGTTTTGTGTTCCGTTGTGTTGTAGGACATGTATCCTAGTGTAAATTGAATATTATCATTCACCTAGAAGGCTGTGCCTCAAAGTATACCTTCTTGTAAAAAGTTCCTAGCCCTAGGATCAATCAAAAATGAGTAAACACTGTACCACATTGAGATAAAAAAGAGCTTTACTAGTTCTAAAGTACTAATAGTCACAGAGTTGATATAATCTCATCCCCCCATGCACTTACAAGGGTGATTGTATTATTGAGTAGTTGTGTGTGAGTGTGTGTGTGGTTTAGTGTGTATACCATGCTGTTCTGTGTGCTGTTCCACAAGTTCCCACAGCCAGCCTCTTCAACGAGGTATACATTGGTGCCAAGTTGAAAATTTTGAAAATATTTCCTGGCATTAAGGGAGACTGAGTGGTAGCCAAATTAGCTTGTAGAATTTGAAGGAATGGTCACAAGGTCTCCTTGCCTTTTGGTGCTTGAGAGCTCGAAGGCTCCAGCATCATTTTGGGTGTATTGTAGACAGAAAATGTCCACAGGAAGAGTGCACTATGATAGCAGTGTCGCAACAAAGGGAAAACAGAGAGGATAATGGTGGTTCCAGAAAGAGCGAATGGCAGTGTGACCATGATGACTTGATTTTTAAAGCTTAATCATTGACCACTTTGATGAGCAGAACAAATTTGTTGTTACACTCAATTACAGTATCTCTGTGTCTTGGAATTTAGTGTACCATCTCCACTTTTGATATTCCTGACCTGTGCATCAGTATTATTAGCAAAGAATCTGTCAACTTTTCTGGGACTGATGCACTGACCTATTCTGTATCAGCAAACAACTAATGCTATTGGTAATGAGAAGCTAGTCTAGGGAGAAAGGTGAGCCCAATTATCTATTCCTTGTGTTTATTTTGCTCACAGACTGGGTGGAATACTGGATGGTTTCTTTCTGTTTTTATCTCATGAAGAGAGCCTCTGCTATGGACCATAATATATATGGTGCCCACTGACTCATACATATGATCACACCAACACCATCCTGGAGGGGGGCAGTTGTTAGGTGAACCGACCATGGTATGTACACTGACTCTGCTCTTTCTCTGCAGTGATAATTCTTGATGTTCAGCTCTGCTCTGTGCTATGGACCTTATCATGGAACAGAAATGGTTCAGAGGCACTTAGATTGCAGCCATTGCTTCTATCATGCATAGAAGCAATCAATGGATTGTTTGTCGCCATGCTGCAAATGTAAAATTTTGTGTATTGGATTCATGCATAGGGAGTCTTGTCACCTTCAAGTACAAAGTCCTCTTGCCCTGCTTCATATATGCTTGAACAAAGACTTGCTCATTTTTTTGTATTGTCCAACAAGGGGATCATCATTTCACACATAGGCACCTTACAACACATGGTTAAGCTCAAGTGACAATAGAGCTATATAAATGGTGCTGCCTGTTGTCCTTCTTTATCCCACTACCACCATCCTACCCATGACCATGATTGTCCCTACCGACAAAATGCCACTCATGTGCAGTGCTGCTCTTGCAGCACTATCACATTTCCACACCATCAGTGTCCCTGCTGCTATAAGTGGAGATCTTGCATGATATCTCCTGCATGCCAGCAAGTACATGAGGGTATGACATTCATTTCCTTTGTGATAATCATTATTAACTCTCTATATAGTGGCACCTCAACCTTTACATCAAAGGTGATTGGGAAGCACTCCTGCCAGCTATGAACTTGCTTGCACAAGCTGACCGCCAATTCTGTATCAACACTACAAATTACCCAAAGTACATGCTCCTCATGTACATGAGCAACATACAGAACCCCACAGGCATAGACCTCATCAATGAAGAGCCACCAAATATTAATGAGCCACCATCCCAGAGATGTGTCGACTATTATCTCTGGTGGATTGCATTAGGTCAGAATATATTGAGGTTGGGTTTGGGCAGAATTGCAACTCTCATGACTTGTCCAACTATACTTTGATACAACTTTGATAATATTCATAGATGTCCCTTACATTCTCTTTGTGTCACTACAAACCAGAGATGAGGTATGCAAAGTGTACTTGCCTCATGCTATACCTGGTGCAAGCACAATTTTTGTTGATCATTTCTGATTTTGTTCATGCTGGTTGTGGTATCAGATATCAATGCCAAAACTTTATTCAATTTTGCTGAAAAATGTCAATATGTTGGACAAGGATGTGTTAAACATGTACTTCCCCAATGCATATAGATGTCACTGGCAAGTGTCAGAGATAGTATACTACAGATAATAAGTTTGTTCAACCCATAGATGAAAAAAAAACAATAGGACTCGGATCTGCCACTTGTATGAGTTGGCCCACACTGACTAGTTGGAACAATATAACGCTTGCAAGGCCCACATCGGGGGCAGAGCCTGCTACATTCTCTATGAAAGTATGCTTCTTACCCAAGTTTCTGAATGTATTTGAGTTCTACGGAAGAGAGTTTCAATTACAAGTAATTCTAATCTTCAATTTGTCAGAGATTTTGCATCGGCATTTTAATGTTTAAAATATCTAAAATAGGCACAATTCGGCCGGGAGCCTTATAAGAAAAGGATGTTAATCGGCCTTTTAATCGACCTTTTAAGGTCATTGGGGATGTTTTGCCTCATCGAATTCGAATAAATATTAAAATCCTATCTGCGTGAAAATAATACAGAAGGCAAACAGAAAGTGGACTTGAAATATGACTTGCCTTATAAGGCTCATACCAAATCTCCGACAATTTTGCACACAGAACATTCAGCTCAGTGATCATGGATCAAATTTCAAACCTCAAACTGGCAGCGCTACAGTACTAAGTATGCACAGTTTGAATAAGATCTGCTCAGTGGCAGCACCAGCTCACATTTTCTCTCAGAATCCCAGACAGAAGCTTTGGCTGATCAATTCCATGTCAAGCATGATAGTAACAGACAGTCACAAGTAAGCGGTGACAAGATAGCCCATCACCACACCAAATATAATTTTTACATGCTAGACCAGAAAACTTTTCCAGAGATAATAATTGCTTTGACATCGGACTGCTGCTATAACTGAAAACTCAGAAACCATCATCCCTCTATAAGACCTACTACTAACATAGCAAGAACAGTCTCTCTGATACCTACTTGCGTTTGTTGACCATAAGGAGATACGTTGATGAGCCTCAGGGCTCTGTACGCTCAGAATTCGCGAACTTTGTCATTTCTAAGTGACAATCGACTTAGCACCGGATATAATATTATCTCCGGTGTGCACACACTACTATAGGACCTTCTTGACACTTCAACGACCAGATATAATGGAGAATATCCATCCCAACTTGTTTCGCGGCTCAAATCGTATGCCATCATGGCTAGGCACCAATATCGACCAATTAGTCGACCACCGGAGATAAATCATATGACGCATCAGAGCACATCACTAGCGCATCACGGAGTAAAAACCCGGCATTCATCCTTTAATTATATGAGGTCATACTCGTCGACCATTATTCCGCTTCAATAATCACCAGATTTTTGTCAGCTTGACGCCCGGTTTTACCAATAAACACCATGCCAAGGTCACTAGCGCTCGATACTCCTTTCATACACCTCAGGTTATCGACCATACCCTCCCAGTCCGCAGTTAAACAGCACCTCAAAAACCATGCTGGAGAAGACCCATGATCTAGGAAATTTACCTTCCTTCGGTAATGCAGAGGATTGGCTGTTACAAGCGACTACGGAGATACATATGGTCGCTAGAATCTTTACAAAGCCGCAGCGTTATAGCTTTACTAAGTACTGCTAATAATAATTATCTCCGGTAGTATAAGAGTGGATAGAAAATTGTAGTACAGTAGTTAATAAACTACCACCCGTTACTCTGCCATTAGCCTCACTATACGCTTGTCACCGGATATAAATCTCGTCTCTACACACTTGCTACAACCATTAGCACCAGTTTTAAATGAACCATACCCCACGCATAGCGCAGTATATGAACAATAGCAATTGTTTGCACCCCATACGCTCGCTATAAGCCAGAGACTGGTTTTACACCATCTGAGCTTCGTACTCCTTCGCACTCTCCTTGAGAAACGCTCTAAACCGTGATCAACCGGTTTTAGGAATTATCTCCGGTGTCGCACATCGCACGTTAGCTTGCACTCCGTCATTAGCAGTTGATACTCACGTCTAGCACGTAACACCGGCATTCGCGTCATACACTGCCTCTTTTGTTTTATAGGATTGGATTGTCTTCATCTTCGTACCATAGGAGTTTTATTCGGCTTTATTTTCAACATCGTTTATCGCAGCCCGCTTGGGTAGTCTCTGGCAGACTTATAGGAATCGACATCGTCAACATAGGATCATTTTGGATTCAACACCGTTTAGGACCATTATAGGATAGGATAGGATAGTCCCTTGAGAGGACTCATAGGTTTGGCATTGACATAGGATAGGAACGTCTATGAATAGACTCAGCTTTCAACATCGACTTCAGTATATTTCGTCTCATATAGGATCAACACTCGTTATCTCCGTGCCCCACCAGATATAAAACATATTTTCACACTTTTGACCACACTAACCGGCATTATTAGGATCACTACCCAGTACATCGACACTCCACCGGTTATAAACCAACTACCGCACACATAGCTTCATTTTCACCGTTATTTTCAGAGGACCTGCATCTAGAGACCTCGTCTAGTCGTTTCTCCTCATTACACCGGATTTGCGGTATTCATGTCATACCCAAAACTGTTCAATCTTGTCATTGAGATTATCACCGGCCTACAGCCAATACCTTTTAGTACTTGATTGCTTGAGTGCTACTTGCTTGACTGAAAAGTCGCAGTATAAACTCGTGTCTAGAGGAAGTGATTAGGTTGCACGGAGGTGCCCCGAACAACTCGCACAACACAGTACCTTCATCTCCGGTCTACACCGTCATTAATCATTACTCTTTGAGTTTTGGTTTGCCGTTGCCACGGAAGTCTAGGTTCATCAAAGTAGGACGAACCGCATCCTTGTGGTAGGTGACATACTCCAACGGACCACCTTGAGTGCGTGCCTTGACCTGAGAGAGGATGAGGTAATGTGATGTGAGGGTGGTGAAGAGTCACTGCTCACACAAGAAACTCGCGCAACAAAGACAGTTGTAGTGGCTGTATAGTGTGAAAGCCTAAGCCCATTGATGTGCTTGGTAACGGTGAGTGGCAAAAGGACTAGTGAGTTGCAATGAACTACAACCAACACTAAACCTCTCAAACCTCTACACTTATCACCAATGTATTGAATTCGGGTGTTTTGAGTATGATAGAAGCACTCTGCAAACTTCAATAATCCAGTAGACTTGTTCAAAAAGACTTCTACTTGTTACTAGTGAGCCTAACAAAGGTAACACTCGTACTAGCAGGGGTTTTAAGACATGGTTGGGGAAAGGTGACTTGATTCGAGCTGCTATGCTCGCTGGGACTATGACTGCTTCGGACTAGTGGCTCTCTTGGCCCTGTGACTGCTCCTTACAAGCAATGAACACTTGACTAGTCGCACTCTTGGCAAACTAGCAGCACTCTTGGCCTAAGAATACTACTATGACTGCTGAGAACTTGCTTGAACTAACTCCAAAACACTCCTGGTCTTTGCTTGACACAACAGTAGATTCAAAAGGGGCTTCAATTCACTTCAATACTAAGGTGAGTCCATGACTAGTGGTCGCTTCGTTGAGGTTTAAGCACAAAATCCTTTAATTGGGGCACTAGAATACTGACTAGTATGTCACAATCATGGGGAAGGCTTGCCTGCTGCACGTGTACTGTCTGTCTACTTATATACTACAGCCATAAGGCACAATCCAGGTCTAATTAAACTGAATAAGGAGTATTATTGGTAAGATTTCGCTTGGCTAGTCACGAGAAATGGTGAAAAAGCACACAATAGCTGGTCTGGAACCAGTTGCATGCTTACTAGTGGGACCTAGGAGCTCTGACAGGAGCCCTATCCCACATCTCAAAGCTGCTATTTGCATGTGGTTGTCAAGGCTGAATGACTAGCCTGATGGGCATGCCGGCAACAGTAGTCGATCATGATCAGAACCACTGCCTGGCTGTACTAGTGCTGATTGTATGAGATCTGTATCACACTAGCCGAATCTCCAACAAAGGCGATCTGTTACTGATGCTTTTCCTAAGTCCTATTTGAGATTCTGTGGAACTAGTTTATCCTGACTTAGGTGTTTCTGCCAAGACCGGTATGCTAGTCATCGAACCCTGTGCTAAGTGTGCCTTCTGCCTCTTATTTGGTTTGTTAGTCGTGTCCTTGGTCCACTAGTGGCTTTATCCGTTTAGCCCACTAGGTGGCAGGATACTAGTGTGACTGGCTGGTAGAGCTAGGCCTGCAGGGGTGCCATCTCTAAGTCCTGGTTTTACTAGTCATGTACTAATCTGACTATCAGCTCAAAGCCTCCGCTATAGTCCTCTAAAGCCTCACTAGTGTCAGATAGATCTGCAATTGTATTGTTGTAAAATCGCAAAATCTAGGTGTGAACGTGTAGATGGCGTATCACTGTAAATAAAAGTAAACTACTTTATATATGGGCTCATAAATCAAATAGCTAACTAAATAACAAACTAGGGTTAAGACAAATGTAAGCAAAAAGGTATCAAATGTCGACTCGTTACATATGCCCTCCTGGTCAATAAGATTGGCCATACATAAGTGTTGTCTCTTTTGTGATAGCAAAGGTAAGAATGAGAATAAAGCAAAAGGAAATAGCATGTCACATTGCTGTGACCAAATCTTTCTTCTCAGGTGGTCCCCATGGCCATGTCACCATTTCCATCCTCTTCCTCTCCGTTGTCAGGATCTCCCTTGGCATCCGCTTCATTGTTGCCCTGGGGTGACCCTCCGATGAACTGCAAGGATCCCTCATCCCCACTAGAATCAAGGAAATCCTGCAAGTCATCATCTTCAAAGAAAAGCTTGGCTTGCTTGTCCTGATGGCACTGGATGGCATGGCTTTTGGTGTGTTCCTGACAAAGGAACATGGTATGACCCAGGAAACAGTTCTTGTCATACTCTTGTTTGGGGACTAAGACATATCCCAGGATTTCGAGAGGGGAGGGGTCGAAGAGAATAGGCATATCAACCCTTAGCTCTTTGGCTGAAGGGGAAGGGGAGTCGAGATGGGTGAGTTCATACTGTCCATTGGTGTTAACCCACTTGACGAACTTGGTTTTCATAGATCCCAGATTGTACAATGCCGCAACAGTGGGATAACCGATGGGTTCATGATGATAATTGCGACAGGCAGCGATGCCCTTCTTCTTGTGCAAGCAATGGAGGTAGTCATTATGTTCGACATACTGGAGCATGAGGATGGAAGGGAGATGGCCAATTAGGCCTCCCAGGGAGTTTGACCCAGGTACCTCATGTACATGGAACTCTCCAATGCTTTTCTGCAAGACATATCGGTTAGAGACCTTGACAGGAGGAGGGGACGACCGTGTGCTGGGGTGCGAAAACATTGTGAAGATTTGCTGTTACGCTGGGGAGGCATGATGCTGGTGTGGTGAGGGGATGGAGGTCAGTTGGTGAAGAGTGAGCTGGGGGATGTTGCGCTCTGGGTGATGGGAAAAGGTGGGGTGAGCTCAGAATTATATACCAGCTCAGTGTCCTGCTCAAATTCAAATGAAATGAGACTTATAGACACACCCTCATGCTCAATGCCAGGCAGAACAACTGCTGAGCTGCTTGGCAGCTGTCCAATAGTTTCCACACCCAGCAGCTCAAGGTATTCCTTCAGGCACCCAAGGCCAATTATCTGGTCATACGGTAACCATGTCATGTCGCCTGTCGTCCATTTTACCTTGAAGACAGCCTGTTCTTTGGTGCCATGATGAGACAAGATGTGTTCAATCTTCCACTGGGCCTCCACTTCTGGAGTCTCTTGCAATTGCATCTCAAGTTGGCCAGGAAAATGACGGTCATCACTAGCAATGTGTACTCGAAGCAGGGAGGAGTGGAAAACAGGGTGCATGCCCCTTTGGATGAAGCTCAATGGCAATTTGACGTGGAAGGAGTGATTTTCAAAGTCCCTTAAGATCTTGTAAGGGCCGATAAATTTGGGTATCAATTTCCGAGCTAATCCCTTTTTGAATTTCAGGTTCTGCATCGAGATGTAAACCAAGTCTCCTTCCTTGAAGGGCTCAGCTCGTCATTTGCGATTGGCAAGATGAGTTTGTTTTACCCTTGCTTCTAGGATCACATTGTGTGCAGCCATAATGGCCAGTCATCTTAGTCAGGCAAAGACTTGCATGGATGGGTATTCATTGTGCATGTTTGAATTCCAAATCATGGAGCAGGGCATCCATCCTGTATTTAACATAAATGGTGCGTAACCAGTGGTTTCTGACCTTGCACAGTTCATAGCAAATTCCACAGCCAGAAGTTTCATCACCCAATCCTTTTGCATAGGGTCGATACACTGCCATAGCATCTGGGTCATCGTTTGATTGGCTTGTTCGGTTGCTCCATCACTTTGTGGGTGATACGCGCTTGACATATTGAGTGGGTCCCCGTAAGTTCATGCAACCATTTCCAGAATACGCTGGTGAATAGTGAGTCTCGGTCACTAATGATGTGCCTCGGCATACCATGGAGCTTGTAAACATGTTTGAACATGAGTTCAGCCACTTGCCGGGCTGAATACATCATTCTGCATGGCATCAGATGTACCATTGATGTGAACAGGTCAATTACAACAGCGATTGAGTCAAATGACCCATCCCAATTCTTGGATTCCAGGAGAGGTCCTACGAAATCAATACCTATCGCTTCCCAAGGGTATGGTGGTTCCCTTAAGGGGTGCAGCAAGCCATATGGCCTTTGGTTGTTGGGTTTGCTGGTCTTGCAGGTGTTGCACAATTCACAGAAGGATTTGACATCAGCTACCATGTCCTTCCACCATACATTTTGGTGGAGATATTCCAGTGTCTTGGATGCCCCTAGGTGTGCCAGGATAGAGTGAGCTTCAGAAATGACAATTTCCTGTGCTGTTCTACCATTAATGAGTACTTGAGGAATACATAGCAGCTTAGTAGTATCCTTCTTGAGGTAAAGCAGTCCTTTGTCTGCATCCCACTCGAAGTTCTTGAAGTGTTGTGGGTTCTGCACCACTTTTCTGAACAATGTATCATGCTCGTATCAATTTTGTATTGCTTGTTCGAAGTCAACACCACCTTGCAAAGGTATAACACTAAGTAGAGTTGCTCGCTCAAGTCTGCTTTCTGCTGACTCAGTGGTTTCAGCACCTAATCCACCTGGGAAATCAGTGATGCTGTTGGTATCACTCGCTTCATGATTGCCATGTCAACTGCTCTTGCTCTGATGTTCTCAAGCTTGGTTGTCTGCTGGGATTCCCTTCTGGGCTGGAATTCATATGGTGAGCTTTTCTTTTCCTGGTTCACCATGCTTCCTTGGATTCGACTTTCCAGTGCTTGGATTATTGGATTGTGCTGTGCTGTGGCCCAAATTCATTGCATCTTGATCAGAATTTGCCTCAACTTTCCTGCCCTCCTGTGCACGTCTTGGTCCCAAGACATGTACATGATCTTTCATTTGCTTAGCAAATTCTGATGATGTTTCTGGATGGCCTGTGTCTGCATTGGAGCGAGCTGGCAGCCGTCTGCTTCTAGTGGACATGGCTGTGGCCTCTAGACCTGTCAGGAGTGGCATAGTGATATTGTGGGAGCCCAAGTGTTCATGCTCAACATTATCATCATGAGCTGTATACTCTGATTGTGAGCGAACAGTATCAGGGGCATCATTTGAATATAAACAAGAGAGTGCACCTGAGAGGACATTAGTCTTGCCAGGTATGTATACTATATCAAAGTCGAAGGCGCTCATCTTTTCTAACCACCTTGCTTGTCTGCTGGTTAGGTCCTTTTGCTTCATGAGGTGAATGAGCCCTTTATGATCTGTAACCCATGTGAACTTAATGCCTTGCAGTATATCCCGGTGTCTGAGCATTGTTTCCAGTCCAGCCAGCATTTCAAGTTTGTGTACTGCATCATTTTGTTGCGCTGAACTGAGCTTTGCTGAATAGAACACTGCTGGCTTTGATGTAGCCCACTTGTCACCTTGTCCCACATAACCTGCTATGCTAGGCGAACATGCATCTGTTGAAGAGGCTGGCTGTGGGCACTTGTGGAACAGTGCACAGAACAGCATGATACACATACTAAACCACACACACACACACACAACTACTTAATAATACAATCACCCTTGTAAGTGCATGGAGGGATGAGATTATTTCTACTCTGTGACTATTAGCACTTTAGAACTCATAAAGCTCCTTTTTATCTCGATGCAGTATAGCATTTACTCGCTTTCAATTGATCCTAGGGCTAGAATCTTTTTACAAGAAGGTATACTTCAAGGCGCAACCTTCTAGGCAAATGATAATATTCAATTTACACTAGGACACATGTCCTACAACACAATAGAACATGAAACTCCTTACTACGACACCAAGCTTGCTCTTCTGACCACTCAACTAAGTACTGACTCAGTGAGCTTGCTACTCCCAAGGGGGTAGGGTTGTCAAGACCAGCTACGACGATGATAACAGACTCTGACTCTTCAACGGTTCTCAGATTCAGAACAGAAGCAACTCAGAAAACAGAACAGAAGTGGATTCAGAAACAGACTGACAGAACAGATTTCAGAACTTCTACTTCAATTCATACTCTTTTTAACAGACCCTGGCAGTACTCAGATGGAACAGAACAGCGACACTGATTCTTATTCACTCGGAACTTAAGCACACTTGTCAGATCCTGAAGTTATCTCTATTCCTCGAGGTGAGCTTGTTCTTTATGTACAATGCTCAAAGCTACAAACTTATTCCTTTATTACAGTACTCACCTTCTATGTGCGCACCACAACTCAGGGGTTTGAAACTTGTAGACTACACCAGCCTTCTAGCTACTTATACTAAAAACAACTATTAATTACAAATATTGCCGCAGTCCCTAGATAACTAGACTCCTATGTGTGCAGCCTGCCACTGCTGCAGTCCTGCTTGGCATCCAACTCGGTGTTGCCGTATGCAGTGTCATTCCCATAGTGAGCTCGCTAAGGCCTTACAAGCGCTCACTAATCCCAAGTCCAAGGACATATCTCCTGACCAGTGGCGGCCATGCTGCGTCTAACCCTGGCTCCTATTCAATCATTCTTCCAGAAGTAATTCTCACTGGCAACGGTTCCTCGAAAGTGTGACAACCGCAAAGGCACTCGTCATCCAACAGCTTTCACATCGGATTATCATCATATCTTATCTCTCACTTGGTTTATGGACCAGGCTCCTCAGGTACGGTGTGTCACTTTAATTTAATATGCACCAATCATTTTTAAATTGCAATCCATTTCGTCTTTGGTTATAGGAGCAAGCTCTCTTGGTATGCACAACTACCGATGTCTGAACAGGGTTTATGAACTTCCTGTCAAGCTAGCCTGTCAAGTACAAGCTGTAACTAAGTTCTGGTTTGGGTCTGTTGTGTCATGTCATTTAGACAGGTAGTATTATTGTTCAGAGGTACTTATTATGTACACTCGCTTAGTCCTTAGGCTTGTTTCTCTCCTTGTACTGTAGTACCAGATATATTCACTAGATCGCAAAATTACATGTATGGAATGTCTGCGGTCGCAACACCGTCACCATCCAAACTGGTTTGTGGCCAACACTATAGTCAATCAGGACTCAACTCTTATTCCTATAGTCCTCCACTATAGTCTTAATCTCATCAAACACCCTCTGTTTGGTGTATGACCAGTGGAAGGGAACTGTAGCGCCCATCAGTGTGTGCAGAATGCCCATGGGGCCTCAAATTCGGGGTAAGTCATCTGCCAAATAGCCCACACTCCCCAAAAATCCTGACAATAGACCTTTTGAAGTTGGTGTTTTCCAGCTAGTGATGGAATCAACCTTGTCTGGATCCATGTGAATACCAGCATCATCTATTATTCGGCCCAGGACCTTCATTATTTTAGGCAGGAAGTTCAGCTTCGACTGACTCAAGTACAATTGTTCTCGTTTAAGCACATCGATAATACACTTCACATGCCATATGTGATCTTCGAGGGACTCAGAGTAAATGATTATATCATCCAGGTAAACTTCCATGAACACGCTGATGAGCCTCAGGGCTCTGTATGCTCAGAATTCACGAACTTTGTCATTTCTAAGTGACAACCGACTTAGCACCAGATATAACATTATCTCCGGTGTGCACACACTAATAGAGGACCTCTTTGACACTTCAATGACTGGATATAATGAAGAATATCCATCCCAACTTGTTTTGTGGCTCAAATCATACACCATCATGGCTAGGCACCAATATCAACTAATTAGGTGACCACCAGAGATAAATCATACGATGCATCAGAGCACATCATGGCGTAAAGGCCCAGCATTGATCCTTTAATTATATGAGGTCATACTCATCAACAGTTACTTCCCTTCAATAATCACCGAGTTTTGGTCAGCTAGACGCCCGGTTTTACCAATAACACTGTGCCAAGGTCACTAGCACTCGATACTCCTTTCATACACCTCAGGTTATCAACCATACCCTCACAGTCTGCAGCTAAACAGCACCTCTATAACCATGCTGGAGAAGACTCATGACCTAGGAAATTTACCTTTCTTCAGTAACGCAGAGGATTGGCTGTTACAAGTGACTATGGAGATACATATGGATGCTAGGATCTTTACTAAGTACCACTAATAATAATTATCTCCGGTAGTATAAAAGTGGATAGAAAATTGTAGTACGGAAGTTAATCAACTACCACCCATTACTCTGCTATTAGCCTCACTATACGCTTGTCACCGGATATAATCTCGTCTCTACACACTTGCTACAACTGTTAACACTGGTTTTAAATGAACCATACCACACGCATAGTGCAGTATACGAACAATAGCAATTGTTTGCACCCCATATGCTCGCTATAAGCCAAAGACTGGTTTTATACCATCTGAGCTTCGTACTCCCTCGCACTCCCCACAAGAAATGCTCTAAACTGTGATCAACCAGTTTTAGAATTATCTCCAGCATTGTGCCTCACACTTTAGCTTGCACCCTGTCATTAGTGGTTGATACCCATGTCGAGTGTGTAACACCAGCGTTTGCATCATACACCAACTCTTTTGTTTTATAGGATTGGATTATCTTCATCTTCATACCATAGGAGTTTTATTCACCTTTATTTTCAACATCGTTTATCACAGCCCACTTGGGTAGTCTCTGGCAGACTTATAGGAATCAACATTGTCAACATAGGATCATTTTGGACTCGACACCGTTTAGGACCGTTATAGGATAGGATAGGATAGGATAGTCCCTCAAGAGGACTCATAGGTTTGACATTGACATAGGATAGGAACATCTCCGAGTAGACTCAGCTTTTGACATCAACTTCGGTATATTTTGCCTCATATAGGACCAGCACTCATTATCTCCATGCCCCACCAGATATAAACATATTTTCACACTTTTGCCCACACTAACCAGCATTATTAGGATCGCTGCTCAGTACATCGACACTCCACTGGTTATAAACTAACTGCCACAGACATAGCTTCATTTTCACCATTATTTTCATAGGACCAACGTCTAGAGATCTCGTCTAGTTGTTTCTCCTCTTTACACCGGATTTGCGGTATTCATGTCATACCCTCTTCCATTCAATCTCGTCATTGAGATTATCACCGGCCTACAGCCAATACCTTTTAGTACTTGATTGCTTGAGTGCTACTTGCTTGACTGAAGAGTCGCAGTATAAACTTGCGTCTAGAGGAAGTGATTAGGTCGCACGGAGGTGCCCCAGACAACTTGCACAACACAGTACCTTTATCTCTGGTCTACACCATCATTAATCATTACTCTTTGAGTTTTGGTTTGCTGTTGCCATGGAAGTTTAGGTTCATCAACGCCAATGTAGGGGGAGAATATGTGGTTCATTAATGCCTGATATGTGGCAGGTGCATTACAATCTCCTTGTTGTAATACGAAGCTAACCATATTCCCATCTGGTGTAGTCACAGTTGTCCTATTAACATGTTCAGGAATAATTTGAATCTGCTCATAGGTGTCCTTACCATCAATGATGCTTCGGAATTTTGCCTTTGCTACTTGACGCAAGATACCATCGATGCTGGGGAGAGGAGTGGATACCTTCTGAGTGTTGGCATTGCAAGCCTGAAGGTCTACGATGGTCCAAAGTAGATGTTTCTGATTCCCTACTTTAGGAATCAGCAACATTGGAACTGCGTTTCCTGCAGTGGTTAATTTCCACCTACCAGGTTCTAAGTAATCCCACCTCTTTTGATCCCATTGTGCATGGAAGGCCTCTGGACATCTTGATGGCCTCCATGTATATATCTTCTTCTCATCAATCAATGGTATCGAATGATTTATGGCTCGAAGGGGTGGCAAGGGCATCTCCAATGCTGTCTTGCAAATGGGGGTAGCATACTCAAGAAGCTCTGCACGGAGTTCTTCCAGTGCATTATCACTCACCATCATTGCCTGTGACCAGAGCCAACTAATATTATCACCTTCCAGCAGTAGCACTGATCTGCTTCCAATCTCAATAGAGGATGGATTGAAGCTGACTTGAACATTGTGCTGGTACAGCCATGGAGTACCAAGGACAATGTCATATCCGGATAGGTTTGCAATGTCGAAGTAATGTTCAGTTCTAATTTCTTGGTATTTGAACTGCACCTTTGTTCCACATAGGATTTTCAATCTGGAGCCTTGCACTGCTAGATGTAGTGGAATTGGAGATGGGAGGTAAGTTTTGAATACCTTCAATTGATCAGCAAGTTGTGTCGACATGAAATCACCTAGTGATCCTGTGTCGACCAAGGCTCTGCAAGGTCTCCCATTGATGTCAATGACAATTACCAGGGGCCAAGGTACAACTTGACCAACATCCTTGACCACCGCAGCATTTTGCTGAATTGCCGGGTAAGTTTTCAGTTCAATCTGTATTCCGGCTATGCTAATGATATGTGCGTAGCCATCTCTTTCTTCCCAATGGAGGTTACCATTCATTAGATGGAGATAGCTGTCTGCTGCTGTGACCAAGGAATATAGTACCTGTTCAAATCCTGATGTTGGTGAAAACCCATTCATAAATCTTGGTAGGAACTCATACTCAACAGGTCCTTGCAACCGACAAAGTAATGCATCATGTGCTTGCATTAATCTTGTCTGGTACCAACATGGTAAGTCAAAGTTTGGGTTCATCAAGCTTCTAACTGCGACAGCTGTTTTGAATTCATGCTGCACATCTTTGATGATGTACTCCTTTCCCTGGCCATCGGAGCTAAGATATACTATATATTGTATATCCTCATCCAGTTCCTTGTTACCAGTAATAAATGGTATGTGTTTTGTCAGTATCTTCCTTGCTGCTGTAGCTAAAGGGTGTCCCATAACTGGGTAGTCCATGTCTTGGAATGCTGCTGTGTTACCGAAGGCTGCCAGCTGATATGACCAGAATTCGGCGACACTGAACTGAGGGTCTATGACCCAGTCTGTCGGAACCTCCCCACCCAACCCCTGCTCATGATCAATCCAACTGAATTGATTCTTCAACTTATCTTCCCATACAATGAATCTCATGCCCATCTCAGGGTCCATGGAGTCACCAGGGTAAGGTTGGTTTGCATTGAGTTGGCTCTCAAGGGCTACCACAAGTACGTTACCCATGCGATGCTGCCTCCATTGTTCTGACCTTGATTCCTGCAGCTCACGTCTCCTCATTTTGTTGAGTTTGAGCTCCTGTTGAAGTGTCTTTGCATACAACAGCATGGCATAAGCCTTCAGCTGTTTGGCTAGCCATCTGATAGCATTAAAGTATGGATTCTCTAGCCATACCTCATCAATCTTAAGCACCACAAGGCTGGCATGGTCTACTACCGTGATCATTGCTGTTTCTTTCCCAATTCGTTCATTCCTGAAGACTTCAAAACGATCGTAAGGATGTAGCTTCTCTCGGAATCTCAATTCGCTCATGCCTGGGTACAAGGATGTTCCATGGCTGATAATGAAGTGTAATCCGGTACATACAGTGTCTCCCATTTTGCGTGAAGCCCTCTGCTTTTCAGCTGAGTTATGGGGCAATGCCAGGGCAGTTGCTCGTTGTTTGGCATACCATGAGCTGATCCAGAACCTTGGGTTCTTCAATAGCGATGCAGGAATTGTCAGCTCCTCCTGGTCAGAGTTTGAATCAATTATTGTGAAGGTATCCTCGTCCAACCTGAACAGCGCAAAACAATGAGAGCTTGTTGCTCCCCATCTAAGTTCATCCCCTGGGTAAGGTGCATCCTGATTAAGACACATAACCACTGAGTATTGATACAGGTCTCCAATGCTCAAGGGAGTCCAACCATGCTCGACCTGATGATGCAGTATGAAGTCAGAGTATTCAGTGCTGGGGTAACCAAAGACCTCAGTCGCATCGTCCACCCAACAGTACTTTGGATCACCATTGCGATCGACTGCGCATGCATCCTTCTCATTCCAATCACATCCTACATCCCGTTTTATGGGGTCAATATCACTGAAAGAAATCTCAATCTGCCTGAGCATAAGGAGTTCCTCCTCTAGGGTGCCATCCCCTGAGTAGTTCAGCTCCGATTCCTCTTGAATTGTTTGGCAGAGTTCAGTGACTGCTTGGATTTCCCAGTCACTCTCGTCATTGGTGTTTCTTTGAGTGCATTCCTCCAATTCTGATACCGCTGTGCAGCCACACATCCGTGTGAGTGCACATTTTTGGATTTCACAACATTCCGCCATCACTATGGGTGCAATGCACCTTGCCTAGGCATTGTCCACTCACAGTCGTCGTGGTGGCAGGAAGGGACAGCCGGCCAGCGACTGGAGCATGGACCAACTGCCCAGTGGCCACCTGTCCCGCGGATGCCAGATCGATGCGGCGTACTGATGGATGTCCATGACAGGCCTGCCATGAGTGGATCTGTCATCGCCGCACGGATAGAGGTGGGTCTGGGCACAAACAGGGGTCATATTTGTCCCTGTCAGCGGATAGGAGTGGATGCGACCCTGGTTACCTTTTAAAGCTATTCATATCAGAGCCATTCAAGGAAAGTGTAGTAAGTGCACAGAGGGTCTGCCACACGAGTATGCGGAAGTGCCCTGAAAAGGGCTAATGATCAATCAAATTGGACCATGGGCAATGGTATAAAAGATTGTGTAGATGAAGATAGTTAGTTAGTTAATTCTACTCCCATAGAGATCCTTATTCCAGGATTCCTCTCACTAAAGGAATACATTTCCTCTTTCTCCAAGCTCATAAGACACATCTGCCATCGTCATCAGCCACCAGTCTTAGCCATCCGATCCCAGTCGGATCCTACATTCCTCTCATCAGCAACCATCTTAGCGGATGTTGCAAGCTGCTGAAGCAGAGTGGACCTACCTTCCCTTATCCCTTACTGGATAAGAAAAGATCTTGCATAGACAGGGATTTCTTCCTTCACAGGGAGTTACCTAGCCTTACAAGTGGAGCCCACCGCGAGGGAAGGTTAATCCCACAATAGCTGACAGGAGAAGCTCTCTTCACCCAACCCAGGAACACCGAGAAGTGGCTGCCCTTCGGACTGTTATCCAAGCCACCTTCAACAAATTGATCAAAGAAGTGGATCTATTGGACCTCCTTCCCAACAATGAGGCTGCCCATTTCCACTTCAACCAATCCTTCTCATCTTCCTACAGCCAAGAGCTGAGAGAGCTCCTAGACACCTCAACAGATCCAAATCCCTTCAGAAACATCACTGAGAAAATCCAACTAGATTCCCCCAATGCTCTGCATCTGCCCTGCCAGAACTGCCTTGTACTCTGCCCTTGCCTCTGATACCTCTATTTTGGTCAGAAGAGGAAGAGCAGGACTCAGCTCCGCCTTCTCCAACTTACCTACCCCCGAACAGAACATATTGTTGGGCAAGAAACCGACGAATCCATCTGCATTTTGAGATGGCCCAACCTAATGCCCAACAGCAACTCCCTATCAGAGGGTCCAGTAAAGCCCCCAGCTGGGGGTGGAGAGGACCTGACGACTCCATTACCCTACCTATCTACTTTGCAGAGGTAGAGCGCACCTGCCAAGTGGCAGGACAAGACACAGACATGGAATACATCACAGCTGTGATTATGTATGTGGACCCGACGGCATCTGATCTGTGGAGAAGGCTCTCTCAGGTGCTGCCAGCCAACACGGCTATGGCAACCTGGGTGGCCTTCAAGGCAGAGTGTTACAAGTTTTACCTGAAGTGCAACAAGGCATGCAGATATATGCATGCTCACCTAGAAGAAGCAGTGCATGTCCTTCAGAGGAGTCCGATCACAACCCTTGATGAGTTCAGTTGTTTCGACCGGCACATACAAGGCATCAGGCTCGATGTCACTGCAGGGGACAACCCGTTGATGTCCACCCATGAGTATGCCAGGATGTACATATCCGCTATCCACCCAATGCTCAGGATACCAGTCGAGAACCGCCTCGCAGTCCACTTCTCGGACCATGACCCGGCAGAGCCATTTCCAGTTGACGAGGTTAGGAAAGCCACAAAATACATGCTGGAGAGTTATAAATCTCCCTATGTGAACCCAGTCTCAGCAGCATATGCAGTGGCAGGGTTCGCGCAACCTGCGCTACCTGAACAGATGGTAGCGCCTGCTATCGGATCAATGGCGGAAGCAGTAGACTTTCTGTCACAATCATTGGCCACTGGGCCTCTGCCATCCTTCTTCAACCCATATGCATACCCACCATATGCAATGCCACCGCTTGCACCACCCATGGTGCTTGCTCCTGTGGCAGCACCCACTGTCAAAACCGAGTCGACAGATGACCATCTCCTAGCAATCCTGGAGCAGCTCAAACCATCTGCTCCACCACCCAAACTGGAGATGATGGATGACAGGTTGCTGGCCGCTATAGAGCACTTAATGGGTAACTAGCAGAGCCAGAACCAAGCCCCCAAGAGGTGCAGGTATGATGGCTGTGACGCTGGTTTCAAGACATGCCTCGCCAAGAAGGTGGACCATGATGGCAGTTTGATTAAATGGGATGGAGCAAAGCGAAAGCTCATAATGCCTGATGGCACAGACATTCCCAACGGCGCCGGCTGGATGAAGACAAGGGTGGACAAATGGCATACAGAGCATAGTACTCCTCCCATGATGGTTAACATGATTTCCACCCAAGGCTCTTATGCAATGGTGCAGGGCCCAAGAATGTGTGGGGTGAACCTGCCTGTGTCAGGGCCTCAAGCGGATGGGAGTTTTGTGTACCAAAAGGTCATGCCTTCTCAAATTGGCGAGATCTTCCAGCAAAGCCCACAGCAGTCAAGCCATCAGTATATGGTGGCCCTCTCGTCAGAGGATTCAGACTCTGATGATGATGATACCATCAGGATCCTCGAGCAGGTCCTGCAAGAGAAAATCAAGACAAGGAATGGACGAAAAGATGGGAAACCAAAAGGACCAATGGGGAAACCCTTCAAGAAGGTTGAGGTCATCATTCCGTCTGCTGTGCAAAGCCAGCTGTCCGCACCAGATCCGGTCCCAAAAGTGTCTGAGGATGCAGCCTGAACAGAGAAGCAGGAGGCGCCTCCAAAGGAGCCCAAGAAGCTGGATCTGCCACAGCCCACAGAACCTAGGAAGGACCCACGGCAGTACAAGCACTCAGCGCCAATCATCCAGCCTGGCTCAACTGAAGAGCTGTACAACCGAGTCCTCAACTCAAAGGTGGAAGTTTCCATCAAGGAACTGTGTAGCGAGAGCCTTGGAATCCGCTCCAAGCTGAAAGATGCCCTGACAAACCACAAAGTACCAGTTGATACGCTGAGTCAGGGACAGAAAGGTGTGGAAGCAGTCGGGAAAGGAGGAGGTAAAGACTCCTTTGTGATTTGGTCTCTACATGAAGGGAACCACACCAATATCATGGTGGCAGACAAAGCCATGGGTCTCCGCTCTCTGACCCCGCTCATAGACGGATCACATGAGGTCGAAGCCATCCTGGACAAAGGTTCCCAAGTTCTGGCCATGTCAGTGGCCGTATGGGAGAAATGCGGGTTGCATTTAGATCTGTGTCAAAATCTCCCTCACCAGTGCCAACAACGAAACTGGATGGTCTCTGGGTTTATGCAGAGACATGCTGTTCAATTTCCAAGGAGTAGAAGTCCTCCTACAAGTTCATGTCATACAACATGCAGCATATGATGTGCTGCTGGAAAGGCCCTTCAGTGTGCTATGTGAAACTAAGATTGACAATCACTCCAACGGGGAGCAGATTCTTATGCTGACGGATCCCAACATCAGATGCAAAGTAGTCATTCCGACTCACAAGCGCAGCCGTCCACACTTCTCATGGCAAGAAGGGCACTGCCATACAGAACCACATATTCATGAGCCATGCCCACCATACAGAACACAGTTCGAAAATCTTCATTAAGCGAGGACCTCTTCTCCAATCAAGGTGAATTGGGACTCTCTATCACGGTCGAAAAACTACCATCGGATTTCTCTCATTGGACATATTCTCGAGTATCTGCAGCAGATGGCAGCACTGCTCACATAGATATCACTACTATCCCTGGGTATGCCATTGCTGTGTCCACTATCTCTAGCAGACAGGTCGCCAATACGGAAGGCCTGGACCAAACACAACCTTATATTCGGAATGCTAAGCATATAGCTCATAATGAATATGATACCCCACTGGTTTTGAGGAGTTGTTTCACATCTGCCACAGCACCAGTCCCCGCCGGTGGATCTCGCAAAGCACCTCAAACCGAGCCTATTTCTCCACATGCTTCTCAATCTCCCTCTATGTCTATCCTTCAATTCATTCATCAGCCACATGAGCTGCTCCTTGCAGAACTCTTTGGAGCGGACAGCATTTACAGTGAACCCACCCCTTACCAACCTGTCAGCATTCTCCAAGTTGCGAGACCTAAGCCTAAGAAAAAACAGTACAAAAAGGTGGAGAATCGTGTTAAGCCTGTACCCACCATGCTTCCCGAGGAGTTGTGTATCATTCGTGAGATCATGGGTGATCTGCTTGCAGACATGCCCATTCTCTCTCCACATCTGCCAGATTTCAAGCCGACCAGATGGTATACTCAGCAAAATTGTGATATAATAGACAAAAATCATCCTGGGGAATTTCTATGGCCTGAGGAGTGGAAGCTCATGCACCACTTTATGATGCTGCAGGAAGGCAGTTTTGCATGGGATGAGTCACAGAAGGGGAAATTTAGGGAAGATTTCTTTCCCCTGGTCACCATTCCTGTCATAGAACATATCCCTTGGGTACACAGAAATATTCCAATACCACCAGGCTTATATCATGAAGTTATTGCAATCATTAAGGACAAAATTGCATCCAGCATATATGAACCTTCAAGCTTGTCCTACTGTTCCAAGTGGTTCATGGTATTCAAGAAGGATGGCCATTCACTTTGGATTGTACACAACCTCCAGCCGCTCAATGCAGTCACCATCCGCAACTCTGGTGTTCCTCCACTCATTGAGCAGCTGGTGGAAATGTTCGGCAGACGAGGCTACTATGGCATATTCAATCTTTTTGTCGCCTTCAACCAGCAGCTGTTGTCCATATCCAGCCGTGACCTGACCACTTTCCAGACTCCTTTAGGAACCTTCCAACTGACCATGCTCCCTATGGGATGGACAAACTCAATGCAGGTCCTACAAGGCGATATCACCTATGTGCTCAACGACGAGATCCCAGACATAATGATTCCTTTTGTAGACGATGCAGGGGTAAAAGGGCCAAAGACCCGCTATGAGACTGGATGGAGGATACGAAACCATCCCTGAGAACCTGCCCATCCGCCGCTTTGTCTGGGAACATTTCCAGAATCCCAATCGCATAGTTCAGGGCATAAAATATGTGGGGTGCACCTAGTCTGGCAAGAAGGCCTATCTCTGTGTGCCAGAAGCCATCATTGTAGGACATAAATGCACCTACGAAGGCAGGGTGCCAGAGGATGGCAAGGTCGACAAGATCAAGAACTGGGGCCTATGCAAAGACCTGACCAATGTCCGATCCTTCCTAGGGATGGCTGGCATACTCCGCATATACATTCGGAACTACAGTCTACTGGCAAGACCACTTGTCAACCTCACCCGCAAAGGAGTCAATTTCTATTGGGGCCCCGACCAAGTGTTAGCCCAAGAAGTACTGAAGGAGGCGGTCATCAACTCACCTGCTCTCCACCTGATGGATTATACCTCTTTTGCTCCTGTGATATTGGCTGTAGACATGAGTGTGCTAGCAGTCAGATACGCAATATTCCAAGAGGATCCACAAAACCCAAAGTGCAGATACCTGTCCCGTTTTGGTTCAATACCGCTCAACCAAGTGGAGTCAAGGTATAGCCAGCCAAAACTCGAGCTCTATGGCCTGTATAGGGCACTGAAAGAGGCTGCTATATGGCTTATTGGGGTCAAGACGCTGGTGGTGGAAGTAGATGCGACCGCCATCAAAGGGATGATCAACAACCCGGATTTGAACCCAAGTGCAGTTATCAACTGCTGGGTAGCGGGAATCCTTCTTTTTGATTTCAAACTCATACACATCCCAGGCACCAGGCATGGTGTAGATGGTCTATCCAGGCGACGCCCGCAACCAGGTGATGCACCCACAGAAGGGGATGACCCTGATTGGGTAGACAGCATGTATGGCTTCATTCACATAGGGAACCTGCTCCTGGAAGGGTGACCCTCAGGAAGAACGGTTCTGTCCCCCATGAGAATTTTCACAACCTCTGCAGCAGAGCCACAGCCCTTGCCAGGCGGCGGTCCGACAATACACCCACTCGCCAAGAATCCCCTACCTGACGAATTGGAGGCCGATATTCCTAGATCTGCCAAAGTGTCTGCCAACGACAACAGAATTGATGCTGTCCATGCATTCCTGGAGAACTTGGTCATACCTGCCTACTTGTCCGAGGACCAAAGGCAGACGTTCCTCAACTACACAGCAGGTTTCTTCCATTCTGGAGACATGCTGTGGAAACAGGACACGACTGGTGAACACAAACTAGTGGTGCCAAGGGAAAAGCAGTACCAGCTCCTGCAGATCGTGCACGATGAGCTCAGACACAAAGGAGTGTACTCCATCAGGGTCCATCTCTTGAAGAGGTATTGGTGGCCCCAATTGCTGGATGATGTCAAGTGGTTCATCCATACATGCCATATGTGCCAGATCTGCCAAACGGAGAAGTGGAACATTCCTCCCGTGGTGGCCTACCCCACACCTCTGTTTTCCAAGGTCTACATCAACACCTTTCACCTACCGAAGTCAGGCAGATTCAAGTATGTTGTGCATGCCCGATGCTCCATGAGCACTTATCCTGAATTCCAAATGCTGAGGCATGAAAGCATGGAAGCGCTTGCCAGGTTCATATTTGAAGATATAATCTGCTGATGGGGCAGCCTATGGGAGATTGTGATGGATAATGGACCCGCCTTCCAAGCCATGTCAGAAAGTTGCTAAATGCCTTATAAGGCCAAATTACTAATAATGCTCGAATAAGGCACCAATATGCCCTGGATAAGCAACTGCCGACCAAATTATCAGCAAATCTGAGCCGGCGAACCAAATTAGGTGAGCCCGGCTTATAAGTGGATTACAAGGTGCTTATAAGCAACTGGATATTACAGGTATTTTGCTGCAGGAGAGGCTTGTCATAGATAGAAAATCCATTCCATATATCAGAGAGACCCGCAGTAGAATAAAATATCCATTTCTGTGATCAATGGCAGTAATATTATATTATGACTTAGAATTTACAATTTTGCATCATCCAAAGTTCCTGTATTGTCTGAATCTAGTGGAAACCATACAGGATACTTGATTGAAAATGAATAGTATAGAACACAACCTGAATATGTAAGAACAGAAGGATACAATGAGTGTTAAAGGTAGGTAGGCGCCCATAAGAGTACTGGGACAGACATAACATTAAGTAGATTAATGTGTGTTGCTTGGCCGCACATGGTCAGGCATGAAGGGAGGTTGCCACACTGCAGAGCGTAGGAGGGGGTGGTGGTGGCGTCAATGGTGTCATTCTTGTCGTTGTCGAGACGTCGTTCCTGTCATCTGGAGGGAGCGGCAAAGGGGGTGTTGATGGTGCTGTCGAGGCGTCGTTCTTGTTGTCTGCATTGTCAAGGCATCGTTCTTGCCATCTTTGAGGCGTCGTTCCTATCGTCTTCGAGCTGGGCTTGTACCTGGGCCCACTGTCTTCGTGCATTGGCCTTCATTGCCTCTGCCCTGGATTCAGACCTCCCTCGTCTATCAGCCCACCTGCAATTTGACACGCCGTTGTCACTGTGGCTCTACCGTTCCCTCATCCATCCATCCATCTGCCACCGCCGCCGCCGTTGTTCTTGTCCTTGTCTTCATCATCTGTACCATTGTCGTCTGAATCCTTGTCGTTGTTCCATCGCCTATGCATTGTTGCCAGCACGTCGAAGGTCAAGAAGGAATGGTATCCCCCCTAGGTTGGGTGGGAGATGGGGTGTGTGATTGTGCAAAACAGCGAGGTTGGCGCTGTGGTGGTGGTGGTGGTGATGATGGACGGGTACTTTTGTTTCCGATCCGTTTGCTGACATCAGAACCGGCCCGCCAGACCATGTCATCAGACATGCAGCCACTTCGTTCAACAACTTTGATTGGCTGGTGTGTTGGCTTCAGAATGGATGGAGAGTGATAATTTTGTTATCTTCCAATGAAATTCATTCATCAAGCCTTCACACTTCCATGCAGCTGATCTGAAATACTCCAGAACTTGTGCCAGTGATAAGGAACTGGTTAGAAGATACTTAAACCCCATCATCAAGTTTGATCCGATTCCTTTCCTCCCCCTCCCCCCACATCCAAGTTTCTTGACGTATTTTCTCCTCCAATTTTGTTGATCATTAGCTTTTCTCTTTTCTTCTTATGTCATTGATACATGAACATCCACAATGCCCCTACTGTCTCAAACATTTCCATGTAAATGGCATAGGGAACCATAAAAGGACTTGTAAACAGTGAATCGAGCAAGATATTGTTGATTCGCGGTTTAATCTGGAGCAGAATACAAGTCGGGCAGCAAACACAGCGCAAGGTGAGTCTTTTGCTTTCTATAATATAAATCAACACTGAAAATGTTCACTTTCATCAAGAAGCTATCAATACTCTAAGGCTGCTATTCAATAATCAAGTATCATCAAATGCAGGTCTTGATTCACGCTTCAAAGGTAATATTTCAAAATGCTGGACCATTATATCTTGTTCTCTGATACTCTGTCAGTAGATTTGCACCTTGACAGTCAGAGAGACCTTTCATCTTCACCCTCATTTGAACCTGGCTCATGTAGGTGTATTGACCATATTTTCTATTCATTTTATTAAAGCCATGTTTAGCTGAAGATGAGGATGAGAATTCATCTTCCGATGCTACAATTGATGATGAAAATGCAATTCTTGACCTGGTGAATCCATTTAATCCAAAATTCTGCATTGAATATCATCCCTCAGCAATCTTGGACCCATGTATTTTAACATGTGAGGAGTATTTTCAGATGATGGCTATGGAGATGACAGTTTCTTTTATTGACAAACCATGGCATCCTTTTGCATCTAAAAATGACTTTGAATTAGCTGAACTAATTCTGCGTACTGGCATGAACCACCAAGAACGAGACAGTTTCTTCAAAGTATTAAAGACTCAAGCAGGGGATCATCAATCTGCATACACAATCAATAATGAGTCTGATCTCAATGATGCATGGTCACAAGCAGAGCATTTACTTGTAATGGTATGCTTTATTTTATATTGTCATATATTAGATGCTAATTTATTATAAAAATTTTAGTTCAAAAAAGAAAAGTTGTCTTTGGAATATAAAGAAGAGATACAAGAATACATGCTTCACTTTCGGCCTTTATGGGACTGGACACTTAATCTCCTCAGTGACCCAACATTATCACCATTTTTTGTATGGGATGCTGTGAAGATTTTTCAGTTGGATGAGAAAACAAATACAAGAATGCGGATTTTTGATGAACCTTGGACAGGAGATTTACTATGGAAAGTTCAGGTATATTGTTTCTCTATCTTAAATTTTGTATTATTGATCACATTATTAGAGCTCACTACCTCCTGGCGGAAAGCCATTGGCATATATTTTATATGCAGACAAAACACGCCTATCATCATTTGGGACAGCAAAAGGATATCCGGTTATGGCACGTATTGCTAATCTTCCTGATGCAATACATAATGGAAAAGGCTGGGGTGGTGGAACTGTTGTTGGATGGCTTCCAATTGTAAGAATTATGCTTGATTATATTTGATATACATCTGACTTTAATCAGGTTGAAGAGGATCCAAAACACAAGGGAAAACCATCATGGATAAATTTCAAGTGAGTTGTTTGGCATGAATCATTTCGCAAGATCATGGAATCTGTTGTGGAGTATTCATATACTGGATATGCCTTCACATTGCCACATTCAGGGAAAACTATTGTCATTTATCCATTTATTTTCATTCTTTCTGCTGATTACGAGGAACAGTTAGTATTTAAATCGTCTCAAAATTTCTATATCTGACTATTTTATACAGTTGCATGATGACATTGATACACGGTGTCCATTCTGCCTGTCCTTGTCCTGTTTGCTTGGTTCCAGATAGAAAATTAATGGATATTACAGAAGTATATCCATTACAAACTACAGAAAATATGCAGAAGTGTTATCATCAGGCACAAGAAGTGGAAGATGATATTCTAAAATCATCTGGTCTATGAAATGTGAAAGTGAGTATTTTGAATCTGAGATATTTACCTGTTTCTGATTAATTTCAGAATGTATTCTGGAGCATGGATCAAAGTGATCCATATAGAGCAGTTTCCTGGGATCGATTGCATGCATATCATCTTGGTCTTTTCAAGCATCTTCTTTTACGTCTATTGGAGCATGTGGAGAGAATCCACGGACCTGATAAATGTAAGGCAAAAGTTATTATTGATGAATTGTATGTATTTGGTTTTTTTAACAATAGAATGAAACTCATAAATTTACAGTATCGCCAACTTTCCAAGATGGCAAAATCTGATACATTTTACCAATGTTACTACTTTTGACTTTTCGGATGCTTTAAAATTTGAGAATATGTCAAAGGCAAGTTTCACCCTTATATTTTACTATGATACTTACTGTTCAAGCAGCAAATACTGTTTGCTGCACATTCTGTGCTAACAAAGGCAAAAAATCCCAATGCCTACTTGCTTCTCAAGGTTATTCGAAGTTACATTGAGTTAGACATGTACACCTCAATGGATGTTCATACGGAAAAAAGTATTGATGAAGGAAGACAGCTATTAGGAGTTTTTGAAGCCAATTTGAAGGTAAGCACAAATCTAATATATTTATACTGTACTAATTTCAAAGCAGGCTTATTCACAAGCCACAGATCATATGGTTTGGAAAAATGTAACATCTTGGTCTATACCAAAGGTGCATATGCAGCAACATCTCTTTGATGATATCATTGCAAAGGGAGCTACAAAAAACTACAATACAAAAGTCAATGAATGTATGCATGGTCCACTCAAAGAGGCTTATCAGACTCAGACAAACTTCAAGAATGTTGCCGATCAGGTATGACTTATAATTAAATTCATATAGCATTATTCTAATATGATTTTCAAGATTCTTATGACAGATCATAAATATGGAATTGCCATGAAACTGCGACAAAGAATGGATTGTAACAAAAAACATCAGAAGGAGGCTATGGCATCTGTTGAACAAGAAACAAAGGTTTCATCTAAAGCCAAGCATCATAATCATCAGATGCAAAATATTCAATCTCTTAACAGTAAAGCTTCACTTCACAGTCTTCGGTTCACTCCAAGAGATCCACGTACACTAGAAGAGCTTGAAGCAGCCTTTCATTCAGATCCAGCTTATGAACACTTTCGAATTCATCTTGGATTATTCATGACTACATTTCTAAACATGATACAAGAAGGCACTGTAGCTGCTGGAAAATATATTCAATATCAGCCTAATGACATAGTATGTGCTCACTTTTATAAAAGGAACAATAAACCAATTAACAAACAAATATAGATCTGAATTTACTAGACTTTGTGTTAGACCCAAGTCTCACGTGATCCAAACAAGTGTAAACTCTGAGTCATATACCGGTGGACACCGATGACTAGAGTAAAGCTGTAGCGATGGACTCGTTAAGGCGTGGCACTAGATGCTAGTCGTTGAGAGAGTAAGATTGGTATAGATGAACTATAGCTCGAAGCTGAGGTATTACAGCAAGAGTCGTGCTACTTATATACTAAAGTCTGTGTGCTAATAATAAGTCTATCGGTAAGTGGCAACGAGTGAACAACGAGTGAATGACAATAAGTCCAGTGGTAACCTTGTGGTGGAAGCGAGCCGTAGCAGGAGAATGGTAGTCAATTGTTATAGTCGTGGGGTTGGTGCGGCGAGATGATGATAGGGATCAGATAGTAGTGATTAGATTAATGAAGATAAGCGCTTGGGCATTTAGATGAGGAAAAGCGGAAAAATGTGAATAAATCGTAACACTTTGACTGTTAATTATCAGTCACTAGTCAATTTCAAAAAGTCCACCGATTTATTACGCTGTAGCCCAAGTTTCTACAACCATCCATGTTATGATGGGGTGATTATCAACACCAATAGAAGGGCATACATTGGACAGCTGGTCCAGCTGTTTGAATGTGAATATTTGGAACAGCGATATCCATTGGCATTGATTGGTTCATCCTTTTGATATCACTGTTACCGATGGGAGACAACACTGGAAACACCAACGTGATAGAGATTTAGGATTTTACCGTGTCCATGCACATCCTTGAGTTTATTCACAATTTGTTTCAATTTATGCCATTATTTGTGGAGTGTTACTGGTTGAAGATAACAGCTCAGATCTCAGCAATGGGCATGATTACTTTGTTGTGGACACTGTTGATTCTGATATATTTTTCAGGATGAAAAAAATTAAAAGTCTTCTTAAATATCGAAACATAGATACTTTAAAAAAATATTGATCTTTGTACTATTATATACAGTATACTGCAATATATTTTCTGTAATTCATTCAATGAAAAATGTTTATAATGACCTACCAAGTAGCTACAAATACGGCTGTATATGCAACCACCATGGCCATAACTATATGGTCCAAAGCTGTCAGCCTCCTTGACTTTATAGCCTTGTACCGTAATGGTATGGTGTGCAGCCCTATGGTAAGACAGAATGGATATGGTACCTGTATGATAGCACCCATATAACTGTACCACATGGTAACAATGCAAAGCCCTATGTCCAACGCACCTCCAGCCTACTTCATCTTGATTGTGAGTGTCCCTTTTATGTATTTTGGGAGATCTTGGATGCATCTGGCTTGCGTTCAGCTTCAAGTCCCATTATTTTTGAACTTTGGTTATCTTCTTTATTTCTCAAACCATTGTTGTCAATCAAGCCATGCCTCACATTCTCTCTGGTAAATCTATATGAGTAAATTCATTTTATACATGGGTACACAGTTGTCAACAGCTGTAAGGTATCCATACCAACACTAACAGAACTTTCAAAATGACTATAGTACTGTACAGTGTACAGATACTTCCATAACTATCTGACAGCCATGGCAGGAAATCCTTCAATATTACAGCATATTTACAAGCATATTAGATATGTATATATTTACAAACAAATTAAGATAATTCCTCAACATCAACATATACTCCTGAGTGACTGGTTGTCATCTGTGGCCGAGTCTCTGGAACATAATCCTCTGAAGTTTGATGCAGGACTTGCTGGGGAAGTACTGGTGCATGCCCAAAATACTGCCAGAAGGTATCACAATAATAATTGGCCACTGTTTTTTCCACCAACAGAAACTCCTTCTCAGTCCATCCTGCCATCCTAACTTCACTCAACAATGAAGGTGGCATATCCTCCCATGTCTGCATTGCCTTCTTCATAGCAAAGATATATGGAGCTCGACGAAGCCACAAAGGATCTGCCAATCCATAATTGGCAGCACCAATGTCCAGTTGCCCAGGCAAATGATCACCATCAGGAAAACAGCGCATAATGGGGAGATTTTGCACATTGGGGCCTATGGCGTGTCGATGCAGTGCCTTGAACTCATAGCAGAAGTTTACCTCTGCCAACTCCCAAAGGATCTCCTGGCATTCCTCCTGCCGCAGAGCCTCATAGTTCTTACCACACCAAAAAGCTGAAGTTGCAGCATTGTCGGTACACAGCGGCAGCTCCTCCATGAAACCATCCATCATCTTGCACACCTCTGTCCATTGCTTCTCAGCCACTGTTCCACTAGCAGGATCACCATGCAAAAACCCCATCCCAAGAACTGTCCGCCATTCTTGATGATAAAGGTTTGGTGGCAAACACTCCGGAATGGTCAGTCGTGCAAATAGAGGACCTCGCAACTGAAGCCAGGATATGAGGTATGAGTGTACCTTTTGCTCAATGTTGAGCGTCGCAATGATATCTGGTCGTGGAAATGTGTATTGGTTCTCATGGGGAATAGCTTTTTTGTTTTCAGGTGAGGGATGGCCACAGGAGTGACATCGAGCAGGATTTGCATCCACAGCCAACAAAGCCAGGCACCATGGCTCAATAATCAGAGGCAAAAGCTGATGTTGAACATCTTGCAGGCGATTACTAGCTCCACTTTGAATGTGTTGCTTCTTTTGATCTGCGTGAGTTATCAGAATCGGCACGTACATGCACTAGCACCATAAATAAATACAACTTACATGGAGAATATCTTGACTTGGTTGTATTCGCCTCGATGAGAGGCATGTCGGCCCTGTACTTGACTATGGGACTGGAGAGTGCAAATGGATCCACCCAGTGCATGGAATGTGTGACAAATTCATGAATTTTCTTGTACTTTGTTGGATCTCTCAATGAACCAGTGAATATTGTGGGGAGACGCAAGCGAGAAGGCTCTTCAGGATGAGGTGAGTTTGAGAACTCGCAGACATTGTTGACATGCACACCAGGTAGTTCTTTGATGGAAATTATCTGCCAGACTGGGATGCCGGCCTTGAAGAATGACTGCACGGTTGTAGCATCGTTTGAAAATGCCCCAACAAGTCTGTCATCCACAGGCATGGGAGGAGCATCACTCTTGGGTGTGTCCATCAGTGGTTTGTACAGTGTCATGTATTGGACCAACACGTGCAATTCACGAGCAATGTATTGGGTCTCCGCATGGCAGAGACGCATCCTTTGGTATGACATCGGCAGGTCGCTTAGGCATGCAAGCAAGAGCTCAAGCATGATTATATGGCCACGCATATTGGTGGTGACAACAGCGCTGCATTCTACTCCAGTGATGGTCTCAATGACAGCCTTACAGCCTGCCTGCAGTCTCTGAAAGGTGGACCGTCTCATGTGGCCCAGACTCGTTACAATTGCAAAGTCGTCGATTTCTTGCCAGTCGTACTCTGTAACCCCCAGATACAGAGGTCTGAGAGGGTCATTGACTTCTGGAGTGCGCCAGCACAGGCAGGCATAGTGTGCGGAATCGGGGACGAAGGCTTGGGGCCACTGCAAGGGATCATCGAAGCCATACCGGTAATTTTCACACATATATACCTCGTGATTCCCAAGGGGAGGGCGAGGCATTACCGTGTTGGCATTGGGAGTAATCACAAACATATCCAGGTCATCGAGAATGGTCCCATACAAGCCGTCAAAAGGCCGCAGTGCTGTATGGATCACAAGAAATGTATTAGAATAATATCGAAGTAATATAATAAAGGTTATGCACGCAAACTGGGCGCCACATGGTGCGTTAATAGTTTCAGGTTTGAACGAAGGTGGGACGGTGTGAAGTGTTCTGGTAGTGAGTTCTGTGTAATGCTCAGTATCGGGTTCTGTCACAAAATTTGCCGGTGATTGAGATAGCACGTGGCAAGCTTGAAGAATAGAAGAGTGCTAGGACAGATGTGTGGTGTCGTTTGTTGGTCTGGGGGAGGACTGCCACCAAAAGACAATGAAAATCCACTGCATATCACACAAGCTACCGACAAAAGATGTCAAGTAGCAGTAACGACAACGACACATCAATCACTCCACTTGTTAGGATCGTGCCAATAGGAGTAAGTGAAAGGAATGCATGCCATGGATTCTGTGGAGTGCATGGGGCTTGGCAAAGCTATTAGCAACATCACCCTTGGGTCGAAGCCCAAAGAAGGATTACGGACGGAGTCCGCAGGATTATGATTTCTAGGATCAAAGGTTAAGTCCAACGGCTATCGGAGTCTGCAGACGTAGAGAGATGGATTATGGCATGAAGGCCGAAGAGAGTGAGGACAAGAGTTATTGGGCTAAACCAAGTTGATATTCAAACTGAGGTTATGTACTACTAAATGTACAGCTTATATACTAAGACAGAGTCCGACGGGTTGGGGTCTGGAATAGTGTAGGTATGGCTAGAGTGACGTGATCTGGAATGTTCTGTATCTAGAGGAGTCGAGTATTCTGTGGACTCCAATATAACACCTACTCACTACTGTGACGGGTTCTAGGTGTGATAAATGAATATGTGAAATAAGTAAATGAAATAGAGATATGAAATATGAGATAGAAACTGGGATTCGGAATCCAACGGATTCCGATGATTGACTTGGAGCCGGTGGAGTGGATGATTGGATGAGGTCCATGGAGTCTGTGGCATGATCGTTACAGTATCCCCCCTTTAGCGTTCTTGCCCTCAAGAGCGCAGATCCCAATGGCCGGGGGTGCCGCGTGGAATTTGTGAGTGAGGTATCATGTGATTTTCACCTCTTGACTTGTTACCACCACCATCTCGGTGGTAGGGTATACTTGCTTTTTTCTTTACTGGCCGTGGAAAACAATGGCCAACACATCCCGACGGTCGTGAACACCGGAGCCATATGAGGTGCCCGCAACTCCGGATGACTTGGACATGGACGAACTACCGGCGTTCTACGCTGGTAGGGATGCAAGGGAGGAAGCTCATCAGAGTGCTGTGGAGGCGCATGAGCTATGGTTGGCCGAGAAGCTGAAAGCCGAAAAGGCCATGGTGGCCGTGGAGGCTGCGAGGAAGAGGTCCCTGGAGAGGGAGAAAAAACTTCAGGAACTGAAGTTGAAGAAGGAGGCGGAGGCCACGGAGAGGCGGGCAGAAGAAGCAAGGGTAGCAAGAGAGGCGGAGGAGCGGAAGATTGCTGCAGAGAAGAAGGCAGCAGAAAAGAGGAAGGCAGAGGCAGCGGAGGCCGAGAGGAAGAGGCTGGCTGCAGTGGAGTCCGAGGCCACGCGGACGAGACATCTGCTGCGGGAACAAACCAAGTTGGCAAAGAAGGCCATGGAGGCCGCAGCTGCTGCTGTGCAAGCTGCCGAGGGGGATGATGAGGGAGCCGCGGGGACTGCGGATAATGAGAAGGAGAAGGCACGTGAGGAGTTGCACCGGAAGAGGAAGGAGAAGGGGAAGGGAAAGGCATCATTGGCCAGGGCCACGGGGCCTTCAAACAAATGGAAAAGGTTGATGCGGTCAGTGGTAGAGGATAGTGAGGATGCATCGGAGGAAAGGCCGGCAAAGAAGTCGAAAGGGAAGGCTGTGGAGCATGGAGAATTCCACGGAGCCGGTAAGTGGACTTGTGACTTGATTGTTTGTTTACTGATTGTGGGTAGATAAATGTGGGTGGTGCCATGCCGATGGAGCCCACTGTATTATGTCCTCTACGATGCGGTGATGAACCTAAACTTCCGTGGCAACGGCAAACCAAAACTCAAAGAGTAATGATTAATGATGGTGTAGACCGGAGATAAAGGTACTGTGTTGTGCGAGTTGTTCGGGGCACCTCTGTGCGACCTAATCACTTCCTCTAGACGTGAGTTTATACTGCGACTTTTCAGTCAAGCAAGTAGCACTCAAGCGATCGAGTACTAAAAGGTATTGGCTGTAGGCCGGTGATAATCTCAATGACAAGATTGAATGGTTTTGGGTATGACGTGAATACTGCAAATCTGGTGTAATGAGGAGAAACGACTAGACGAGGTCTCTAGACGCAGGTCCTCTGAAAATAACAGTGAAAATGAAGCTATGTGTGCGGTAGTTGGTTTATAACCGGTGGAGTGTTGATGTACTGGGTAGTGATCCTAATAATGCCGGTTAGTGTGGTCAAAAGTGTGAAAATATGTTTATATCTGGTGGGGCATGGAGATAACAAGTGTTGATCCTATATGAGATGAAATATACTGAAGTTGATGTCGAAAGCTGAGTCTACTCAGAGACGTTTCTATCCTATGTCAATGTCAAACCTATGAGTCCTTTCGAGGGACTATCCTATCCAATCCTATCCAATCCTATAACGGTCCTAAACAGTGTTGAGTCCAAAACAATCCTATGTTGACAATGTCGATTCCTATAAGTCTGCCAGAGACTACCCAAGTGGGCTGCGATAAACAATGTTGAAAATAAAGCTGAATAAAACTCCTATGGTACAAAGATGAAGATGGTCCAATCCTATAAAACAAAAGAGGCGGTGTATGACGCGAATGCTGGTGTTACGTGCTAGACGCGAGTATCAACCGCTAATGATGGAGTGCAAGCTAACGTGCGATGTGCGACGCCAGAGATAATTCCTAAAACCGGTTGATCACAGTTTAGAGCGTTTCTCAAGGAGAGCGTGAAGGAGTATGAAGCTCAGACGGTGTAAAACCAGTCTCTGGCTTATAGCGAGCATATGGGGTGCAAACAATTGCTATTGTTCGTATACTGCGCTATGCGTGGGGTATGGTTTGTTTAAAACCGGTGCGAATGCCTGTAGCAAGTGTGTAGAGACGAGATTATATCCGGTGACAAGTGTATGGCGAGGCTAATGGCAGAGTAATGGGTGGTAGTTGATTAACTTCTGTACTACGATTTTCTACCTACTTTTATACTACCAGAGATAATTATTAATAGCAGTACTTAGTAAAGCTACAAGGCTGCGGCTTTGTAAAGATCCTAGTGTCCATACATATCTCTGTAGTCGCTTGTAACAGCCAATCCTCTGCATTACCGAAGGAAGGTAAATTTCCTAGATCATGGGTCTTCTCCAGCATGGTTTTTGAGGTGCTGTTTAACTGCGGACTGGGAGGGTATGGTCGATAACCTGAGGTGTATGAAAGGAGTATCGAGTGCTAGCGACCTTGGCACGGTTTTATTGGTAAAACCGGGCGTCGAGCTGACAAAAACCTGGTGATTATTGAAGCGGAATAATGGTCGACGAGTATGACCTCATATAATTAAAGGATCAATGCCGGGGTTTTACACCATGATGCGCTCTGATGTGTTGTATGATTTATCTCCGGTGGTCCACTAATTGGCCAATATTGGTGCCTAGCCGTGATGGCGTACGATTTGAGCTGCGAAACAAGTTGGGATGGATATTCTCCATTATATCTGGGCGTTGAAGTGTCAAGAAGGTCCTATAGTAGCGTGTGCACACCGGAGATAATGTTATATCTGGTGCTAAGTCTTTTGTCACTTGGAAATGACAAAGTTCGCGAATTCTGAGCGTACAGAGCCCTGAGGCTCATCAGCGGTCCTGCGAGCGATGTAGGATTCGCAAGGTGAAGTGCCTCTGGATGGAAGAGGCGGAGCTGTTGATGAGCCTCGTGGCTCTGTGCGCTCAGAAATCATGGGCACACAAAACAATTTAACGAAATTCTTACTTGCAAGGATATTCAATTAACCAATCCTTGCAAGTCCATTACAAGTCAAATCCCCACCAAATAGTGATTTAGGTTGCGAAGCGCATATTCAATAATGGTTCGTGAACCATAAATCATCAATACGGCACAAAGGACATGGCAATACCGGTTACCACAGGACTGACACTGAACTAGTCATCCAATTCAGGTCATCACCTAAACAAAGGCAGCATGATGCAATATTAGTCATGTGATGCTGCCCATACGATCACCGACTGTGCATAAGCGTGCAGGCTGTGCCTGGCTATGGGACTCGTAACACAAACATACAGTTGCGAAGTTAAATAAGAAATGAAGTTCACAAATCACCCAGGCTAGTACTGCGCAACTAGTATCCGTCAGTCAGCTAAGGATGCCGCAATACATTGTAAACTGGCATACACAATAATATGTTATAAAGCTCAGTAAGAGACGTTATAGCAACGATAATAGTGTTACAAACCCTTCGCAAAGCTCACTAATCTATTACTGCGGTTACAAAGAATGACACCTTTAGATTACGTGAACCATTAGAGAAAATTAGTATAAAAACTCAAGTGTATTAGCCAGAAACACAGAATATGCTTGGGATACTACTCCCCCATACCAAAGACTACAGAACTCTTAGTGTTTACACTAAGGATGTATACACCAACAAGTCAGTGACTACGAACGCACTTAACTAAGTTGCGACCCCACCGTCCCTTGCTTTACTCTATATCCCAAGAAGGTGGTTGTTCACCTTCGTTGGCATCCTCACACCTCTAGACATCGCACTCAAAGACGAGCACAACAGTAGACCGCACCACATACTAGGCTGCAATAACACCTTTGCAAACTAGATAGTTTTTAATAACTGCTTCGCGAACCGACCTTGTCTTATACAGAGCCAGTAGCTCGAGACATAACACCAAGTAGCCTTGAATAAGCTACAAATTTAGGACCTATAGTCACTGCACAGAGGTGCCTGACTAGACTTGCTAAGAACCTGCCTTCAGATTCTGTGATTGATTATACTTGCCGTTTAGGTGTTGTGTTTTCTGCCTGCAGGAGTCTCTAGGTTCATCACTGTTGGCTCTGGAGGAGGTATTGGGCCTGCTACACAGTTTGCATGCAAGGTTCGATGACATGGAGGAACGGATGGAGAAGATGGAGAAGGAGTTGGAGTCCATCGGAGGTCGCGTTGATGACCTGGTCAACGATTTTGAGGAAGGAAGTGCTGGGGAGTATCCGAGGGATTTCATTCTGGCAGCGTCCATGGATGAATGGGAGGCTTCACTGGAGGAGCTGCAAGACTTGAAGGGCGTGACTCTGGAGGCTCTCTGTCAGGCCATGTGACTGTGACTTGATCAAGACGTCGCCCAGGTGTTCCATGCCCACCTGGCTTCCATGGAGTTCAATGGACAGGATCCATTTGAGCTTGCCAACATTGATTACTGGTGTGGAAGCCGTGGAGAGGGCACATTAGAGAAGTTGATCATGGCGAGTCGGAGATTTAGGGAGACTCGGGCAGAATTTTACCGCCTCGGAGGCCTACGGATTGAGTGGGCATTATGGAAGGAGTATTTGAAGGGTGGAGAGGACTTTTTGGTTGAGGACTCCGAGGGGGAGTTAGACGAGAGCGAGGTGGCCAGGCCGGAGATGGTACCAGAGTCTGTGGCAGAAGGAGTGCCTGGGATGGCGGAGTGGATGAAGAAGTTGAAGGGAAAAGGGAAGGAAGTGGACAGTGGAGAGGCCGGCGGGTCCGCAGACGCCTAACTTCCTTTATATATAAGTTGGATATTTTGTAGATAGTAGATAGCCAGTAGAATGTGCCTGGAGGGGCATAAAATGTAAATGATTTTGTTGATGTTTTTTGAAATTGGAGTGAATAAGTGTGAAGTCAAGAAATATGTCCGACGGAGTCCATTCCCAATTAGGCAATGAATTTGCAATAGTTTTCCAGAATCAAATTTGAAATTGGGGGGACAGATTCCGACGGGAACCGATGGAATGGATGATCAAGAAGAATTGAGTGAGGTCTTGACTGAGACCTTGCAAATGGTGACCTTGGATAATGGTCCTGGTTTGTCTGGGTAACGATGATGGAAGTCTTCAATGTAGTCTTCTGCAGAGAACTCTGTAGTGGGGATCCAGGCAAATTCTTCATCAGTGCCTTCATAGCCCAACCATTGGACATGGTAGAGGAGTGGACAATGTAACTGACGGTTGAGCTTGGAATCAAGAATCTGTGCGATCTCAAATTGCTCTTCTCCGTCGACTTCCATGGGAGGCGGAGGTGGTTGGGTGCGATTAGGAATGGTATTGATTTCCATGAGTTCCAACTGTGACACATGAAATACAGGGTGAATGGAACGGAGGTCTGCAGGAAGTTTGAGCATGAAGGAATGGGATCCAGGTTGAGCAACCATATTGAACGGTCCGAGGAATTTCTCGGAGAATTTCGCAATAGGGCGAGTCGTCCGGATGTGTTTGGAGTTAAGGAAAACCTTGTCACCTACTTTGAAATCAGGAGCTGGGGACTGTTGTTTGTCCGCTTGGAATTTGTAACGAGACTGAGCATGAGTGATTTCATCTCTAAGGAATTGGTGAAGATCGTCGAGGTTGACTATGAAATCGTGGGCCCGGGCGGAGGCGATGTCGTGTTCAGGGTACACCGTGATGTTAGGATGGTAACCCTTATTAGCGAAGAATGGAGAGATTCTGGTGGAAGCGTTCGGAGCATTGTTGTACGTGAATTCGGCAATGGGTAGTAAGGTATCCCAATTGTCTTGTTGATATGAACAATAGATATGGATGTATTGTTCAAGGGTTTGGTTAGCGCGTTCAGTTTGTCTGTCGGCTTCCAGATGATAACCAGAAGTGAAGTGAAGCTCCATATCAAGGGATTTGGCTAGGGCGTGAGTGAATTGGGAGACAAATTCAGAGCTGCAGTCGGAAGTGATGTGATTGGGAATGCCATGCTTGGAGAAGACATGGGTGATGAAGAGCTGAGCTAGCTCTGAGGAATTGACAGTGTCGTGAGTGGGAATGAAAATGGCTTGTTTACTTGCACGGTCGATAACGACAAGAATGGCGGTGAATCTGTTGGATTCCGGGAGCTGTTCAATGAAGTCCATGGAGATGGAATCCCACGGCTGTTCTGGTACAGGCAAGGGTTTGAGTAAGCCAAATGGATGGTGTCTAGGTGTTTTGTTACGACCACAGGTAGTACAGGATTTGACGTAGTGGCAAACAAATTCACGCATCTGTGGCCAGGTGTAATTCCGTCGGACTAATTCGAGAGTCCTATTTTGACCGAAATGACCTGCCAAGATATGGTCATGATTGTTTGGGAGGACACGAAGACGGAGGTCCACAGAGTCTGGGATGTAGATGTGATTGTCAAGGTGGAGTATTCCTGACTCATCTACAGACCACCGGGAAGGATTGGAAGGGGAAGAAGCAAGGCAGAAGCCTTTGGTCGCTGTGGAATCTGTGGGTTGTGCGAGCTTGATATCACAATGCAATTGGTCTACATCCATGATTGCACTGGCACAGAGTATGGGACCTTCAAGAAAAGTAGTGCGGAGAGAAGCGGAGAGTTGCTCTTGAGTGAATACAGGGCGGAAATTGTGAGGATTGACTTGAGCATATTGACTATCCCCCTCTTTAGGGTAGATGTCCCATCGTCTAGTGAGTGCGTCCAGTTTCCCACCTAATTTTCCTGGATGGAATCGGATAACAAGGTTGAACTGGGAAAGGAATTCGGACCAGCGGACTTGTCGGCATGTAAGGACCTTGGTAGTAGAGAAGTACTCAAGGATTTTGTGATCAGTAACGATGTTGATGGATTCCGCAGAGCCTTCGAGGTAATGACACCAGTATTTAAAGGCTTCAAAGATGGCGAGAAGCTCTTTATCATGGGTATCATAGTTGAGTTCAGCTCCGTGGAGACTGTGGGACAAGAAGGATATAGGGTGAATTTCCCCATCATCAAGGTAGATGGAGAGGATAGCGGCAATAGCGTAGTCGGAGGCATCAGTTTCCACAACAAGTTGACGGTCGGGAATCCAATGGGTAAGGATAGGAGCATGAGTGAAAGCCTGTTTCAACTCGCTGAATGCTGCTAAGCATTTGTCATCGAATCTCCATGGAATACCTTTGTGTGTAAGACGTGTTAGAGGAAGCACGATCTCACTGTATTCGTAGATGAAACGGCAGTAGAAATTAGCGAAACCAAGAAATGATTGGATATCTTTGACCTTCCGCGGGATCGGCCAGTCAACAATAGCTTTGACTTTGTCTTCAGCCATTCATAAGCTTTCAGGAGAGAGGATGTAGCCTAGATATTCCATGGAATCCTGATTGAACTCGCATTTAGAACCTTTGCAGTAGAGCCCATTGGCTCGAAGTCTGCATAGGACTTCATGTACATTCTTTTGGTGTTCCACGGGATCGTCGGAGTAGATGAGGATATCGTCGAGGTACATGACAACAGAGACATCGAGCATGTCTGCGAAAATGTCGTTGACGAAGCGTTGGAAAGCCGCAGGAGCATTGGTGAGACCAAATGGCATGACATGCCATTCAAAGGACCCATAGCGGGTATGGAATGTGGTTTTCCATTCATCTCTGTCGGCAATACGGACTAGATGGTAGGTGTGGCGGAGGTCGAGTTTGGTATATATGCACATGGAGTCAAGAAGATCGGATATGAGGGGAAGTGGATAGGGGTCCTTTTTCATGATTTTGTTAAGGCCGCAGAAGTCAACACAGAGTCTGAGTTCACCAGTTTTCTTTTTGATGAAGAGTACCGGAGCTCCGTGGGGAGAGCGTGTGGGAGAGATGAAACCGTTACGGACGTTATCGTCAATAAACTCACATAAGGCTTTGAATTCGGATTCGGAGAGGGAATAGATGGGTCCGAGCAGAGGTGAAGAGCCTTCCTCAAGGTTGATCTTGAGATCGTAAGGACGATGCTCGGGGAGTTTCTCTGAGAGAGAGTCACTGAACACATCGGCGAAGTCATGATACTCCGGTGGAACATCAGATAAATCCGGCGGAGCTGCGGAAGCAGCCTGGCCACTGACACTTGGCATAGAAGGTTGGAGTGTGAACTGTTGTGCACCCTCCTCTGCACAAGCTCGTACGAAAGCAGCTGCAGAAATGATAGATATTTTGGGGGCAACCGAAGCAGAAAATGATGGGATGGACGGGTATGAGTAGATAGGCTCATATGCTGGCAGAGTCCGTCGGGATCTCGGAGGTGGTTTGGATGGGATGGGACCTGAAGGGTCCGTGCGAGCTTGCGCTGTTGTGTCGGAGGCCGCGGAAACGTCTGGAACAGATGTACCAAATACCTTTGAACAGAAAGTGATACTGTGCTTTGCCCAGTTAATCAACGGATTGTAGTGGGAGAGCCAGTTGTATCCCAGAACGAGGTTACAAGATGAATCAAGACATGTGGTGTAGAAGTCAATAGGAATGATATCTCCTGATGGAAATCGTATGGAGAGAGTAACAGATTGTGAGATGTGAGATCCAGCGGAGCCATCGAGGAGCCGAAGTTGTACAGGAGGAATGGAGTTGGTAGGGATGTTGTGATTGTTAATGTACTTCGAGTCAATGAAGCAATGGCTGGAACCAGAGTCGACTAGAGCAAGAAAACATAGGATTGTGGATATAGGAGATCCATCGGACTCCGATCCGGAGCCGATTTCACTGGATAGGGATATGGTAAGGGAATGGTTGGAAAGAGCGGTGGTGTTGAGGGTTACGATCTCCAAAATGCAATGACAGTCAACGCAACCCTGTCCTTGCATGGAGGAAGCAGGGTTGCTCTCTATTTTTCCGACTCTGAAGGAGCCAAATCGACAGAGGCAGGAGTAGGGTCAGAGACCTCAGCTGCATGTCCATGCATGGAAGCCGCGGATTTTTGCTTGTTGCAGTCCTCGGTCTTGTGTTTGTTACCACAGAACATGCAGAGGTCGTTCTTGCAGTGGCATTCCTTCTCCTCGGGTGTGAGCTTACCGTCTTTGCCTAGCTTGTCAGCGTAGGGCTTCTTGGAGGCACCCATGGAGCTGGAGGAAAAAGAGGTGGATGAAGAACCCGCGGTGGAACCATAGGATTTCAGGGCCACGGAGTTGTTGGAAGAGCTCGAGTTAGAACCTGAACCCTTAGGTTTGAAGGTGGAGGAGGTGGAGGGCCGGTCACGGTTTTCCCTGGAGACTTCAGCTTTCCTAGTCCAGTAACGAGCGTCAAGCTCCTGGGCAAGGGTCCGCATATCATGGAGGTTGTTGGGTTTTCTGTGGTGAGCCATGTCATCCTTGATCCGTGAGCAAAGCCCGCGGTAAAAGGCATGACGGAGGGAGTTGTTGCCATAACTGATGATGGCGGCATGTTGGTTGAAGCTCACTATGTACTTCATGATCCTATCTCCGTTGCGCATCCGAAGATTTTTGAGTTCATCTTCAGTGTCTCCGATGGCATCGAACAGACCAAAATTGGTACGGAGCTCCAAAAGGAAGGCAGCGTAGGAGTACACCCAAGCGGGAGGATTGGCTTGATTGGGATGGAGGATATCCAGTTCAAACCAGTCAAGGGTGACACCGGTGAGGAAGGAAATGGCGTAGTTGACTTTGGCAGTGTCTGTGGCGAATGCGTTGGGCCTGTCATTGAAGTTCAACTGCAGGGAGACAATGAACACCTTGAGTTTCCGTGGATCCGCTCTGTCAAAGGTGTCCGGTACCTTGACTTTGGTACGGATGATCTGCTGAGGCAGGTTGTTGACTTGGCGGGTAAGGCTGTGGAGGAGGTTCATGAATTCCATCATGAGGTGGTTCTCATCATTGGGATTGGGATTAGGAGGGTTACTGCCTGGTCTGCCGGGACTGCTGGGACCCCCAGGGCCACCTGGATTTGGTGGACCAGCTAGTGGACCGGGGCGCTGCGGATCATGTGGCTTGCGATTGCGATTGCTAGGGGAGTCAGGTTCACCGTCACTGCCACTGGGATCCCCATTGTCACCCTCTTCCTCGACTGGGAAGAGTGGTTGTGCAGACTGATTGTGCGGGGTTTCCGGGATGATGCTTCGATAACCACCCCATCCGTTTGTACTAGTGGAGTCCATGGAGAACAGATTGGGAGTAGTGTTGACATCGGATTGGCGGGCGGTGAAACCACTGTGGGTGTAGGTTTCCCTATGTGAGCGTTGTGCAGAGGCTGAATCCTTGCCGAAGAGGGTGTGATCCTCTTTCGATGCAGAGGCAGGAATGTCACGCATGGAGAGATGGGTTACGGGTGGAGCCATGGAGGAGGATTGGGTTTGTGAATGTTCGAGGGTTGTGTTAGACATTCCTAAAAATTTCGACTCAAGGGTTTGAGTTCGAATATACTGTTAGGATCATGCCAATAGGAGTAAGTGAAAGGAATGCACGCCGTGGATTCCATGGAGTGCGTGGGGCTTGGCGAAGCTATTAGCAACGTCACCCTTGGGTCGAAGCCCAAAGAAGGATTACAGATGGAGTCCACGGGATTATGATTTCTAGGATCAAAGGTTAAGTCCAACGGCTATCGGAGTCCACGGACATAGAGAGATGGATTATGGCATTGACATGCTCTCAAAGTGTTTACCAGTGTAATTTCGCAAAATGTATCAATATATACATTTTACAACATCCTGGCATTGAGATAACAAGGAATATGAATAGAGCGCAGTATAATATGAATAGAGTGCAGTGTAATACACACAGAACACAGTGATATCCATATCGTGCACGTATCAGTCTTGAGTGACAATTGGTAGAATGCATGCTCTAACTTAGAATGATACGGGATACAGTCACACTAAGTACAAGAGCTCAGCATTTGATACTGAATGCACTAGAAACAGACTGCATATGCACTCTAATGCATTAATGAAAAACATACCTGATACTGGGAAAACTACGTGACACACTGATCTATGACGCACAGGGCAGAGATCGATCAAAGAGTCGTGCATGTGTATGAAATGATGGCTAAGAATAGAGAACTCCGAGGGAACCCGATTTGGCAATAGAGCACAGTGCCTAGGCTTACCACGGGTAACCCCCACCTACCAGAGAAAACTAGAAACTCAAGAATAAAGTATGATACAGCCTATATGACCGGCTGTTACTCCAGGTATCATCCGAGGAAATGACAAGTGACATGCCACCGCATAGAGTGCAGTGCGAGTGGAGTCTAAACCATGAGGGAACGGAATCTGGTCTCAAGATAGACCTCTGACCGAGTGTCCAGCCTCGGGCATGCTATAACAACACACGCACGTTGCAATTGATGATGTTCCAAGATTGCAACAGTAGTGTATTAAGTTGTACCGACTTGTAGGATGTAGAAATGTATAAATATGATATTGTAGATAGAGTAACACAGGTTTTCAACCCCCCATGTAATAGTGACAAGCTTATTTGATACGCACGCGATCCTTTGGAGCTGTTTGAGCCTTGCACTTTGTCCATTAGTGACGAGTCAGAGGTGTTGAACCCCAATTGTGACAGTGCAAGAGACAATAGCTACTCGCCTGGCACTGGGAGTGGTTTGTAACTTCAAGCGAGAGAATATATATGTCTTTGATATAAATTTGAGTGATTTGAGTCGTGAGCATGGCCGATAAGGCTTGCAGGGCACTCCATACTTAAGTTGCATTGATTGTTTGACTTGAGCTCTGTGTTGAGATAGAGAGGTTCATGTCAGTGTAGGCACTACTCTATTGATTGAGGGTTTCGTGTGACACGAGGCATTACAAGTGGCAGAGGTTCAAACCCTTTGGCTTGGTTAGTGCTCGCTCTGGTTTATTTCCGCAAGTTGGCAAAGGTTCAAACCCTTTGGCTTGTCAGACGGGGTTCTCTGTGTTTGTGTGCATTCTCTGGATCGCATTGGTTCAAATCCTGTGGGTCTATGATTGGTTAGGAAACTCGAGCGTGTAGGTTAGAATCCTGTGGTTCTTGTGGATTGTTTAATAGGAATTGGTTTCTGCTTCGAGCGCAGTTGTTTAAGTGGTGTTTAGGGTGTTATTGATAGGGTGCAGTGGTTATTAGAGTCCCGTGCAATTCCTAGAAAGTTGTAGAGACGTTTAACGAAGTTGTGTTTTGTTATACACCCTTGCCTTGAGGCCCAGCGACGGAAGTTGCACCTCTTGTTCTTGAGAAAAGCCTTTGGACTTAGAGAAGTCTGGATATTATACGAGAGCTATTGCTCCGTGTACCTTAGAAATATTGAGAAGCCAGTTGTTTTGGTTTGCTACTTTCATCGCATTAGAATCCCCCCATGAACTTGAGTGTGTTTGTGTGTGTAGTGTTGGGTGTGGGTGTGATCAGTGTCTTCGACGCTGTTGCATTTCTAGCTCTGTGCACTCAGACGCCTCTTCAGCGTGAAGGCCGAAGAGAGTGAGGACGAGAGTTATTGGGCTAAACCAAGTTGATATTCAAACTGAGGTTATGTACTACTAAATGTACAGCTTATATACTAAGACAGAGTCCGATGGGTCGGGGTCTGGAATAGTGTAGGTATGGCTAGAGTGACGTGATCTGGAATGTTCTGTATCTAGAGGAGTCAAGTATTCTGTGGACTCCGATATAACACCTACTCGCTACCGTGACGGGTTCTAGGTGTGATAAATGAATATGTGAAATAAGTAAATGAAATAGAGATATGAAATATGAGATAGAAACCAGGATTCAGAATCCGACGGATTCCGATGATTGACTTGGAGCCGGTGGAGTGGATGATTGGATGAGGTCCATGGAGTCCGCGGCATGATCGTTACACCACTGAACAAGGTTAAGAAACAAGAAAAGAATAAAAGTTGTCGACAAAAGACATCAAACGACTGTGGTGATGCGACTGTCAACCAAAAAGAAGAATAGAAATAAAATAGAAATAGAAACACTTACCGACATTGTGCTTGAAGGCAGTAAGTGGTAAGTGGTCATGTGAAGTGCCATAATTAGTGAATCATGTCTTTGACTTATTGGTCATGTGATGGAAGTTGACTAAGCTTGGACAAATCCGGCGAAGACACTTACACTATGGGGGTAATCACTCTTTCTGAGTCTGAAAATAGTGATCAGGGGCTAAGCGCCGGCATAATTAACATGAAATCGGTGCAGTGCAAGAATTGTGAGCAAAGGTTAAATAATCAGGATAATAAGATGAACATTTTCTGGTTATTAAAGATAGTATTAAAGTATAATATAGTCTCAATGTATACTGCATCAGAAAACAGCATGAAAACCTTGCCTTGTATATTGGTTACTTCAGTACTTACCTGATGGGAACATATAGATTGAAATCAGGGGCTTCAGACCCCACAAATAGTAACCAAAGTTGAAACTGGCTGAGTCATTGCTCAGGATGGATGCAAATGGAATGGGCTGAAAAAAGGCTGAGAAAAGGGTGAAACCTGGGTTTTTTGGCCTTTTCTCACCCTTTTCTTAGCCTATTCCATTTGCGATCATCCTGAGCAAGGACTGTGGAAGTTTCAACTTTGGGTACTGTTTGTGGGATCTGTAGTCCCTGACCTCAGTTTACATACTTCCAGTAGGTAAGTACTGAAGTAACAAATGTAAAAGGAAAAATTTTCAGGCAATTTTTCGAGGCAGCATACATTGATATTATTTTATACTTGATTCCAACTAATATTTTTAGAAAAGGCTTGTTTTATTGGTCTGATTATTCAAAGTTACCAGACAATTTTCATGCCAAATAAATTACATGTTAAATATGGTGGCACTCATTATTTAATCACCATTTTCAGACTCAGAAAGAATGATTACCCCTGTAGTGTTAGCTCTCACCACCATGAGCAGCTCTGGGCTTGACCTGTAGGGTCGGCCTATCCGTTTGATGTCTTTCATTGACGGATGGATGGGCTTGACAAATGCTTGTCGGCCCTGTTCCTTGACGTCTTTCGTCGGGAATTTTCGTATCAATTTATCACTAATATTAATACAATTTCTTTTGTTGTTCTACAGGTTTATCATCATTCGTTCTTCCCTGAAATGCATGGTCCTATACTCATTTCAACTACTCCTCATATCGCCTGGCTGATGACTGCCACCTGTCTACGTTCTGGACCCCGTTTATCACCACTCTCCTCGAGGTTTGTGTCGCCTCAATGGATTCTCTGAAATTATCATTAAACACCAAGCTTCCTTACGCCTTGGGCCCCGTTTAATATCACATCCCCAATTCTCTGTATCACCTCAGCCATTTAGTTGCGATCACCGCTATATCAAAAACCTCCTCATGTCGTCCATGCGAACACGGTCTCTGCTATAATTTGTCCACACCTGTCATGTATCCCCGACGGATTTGAATAAACCGAGGACGACATCAGCATGCTGCAGAACAGTGACTAGATGTCCGTTGTCCGGCCTCCACTGAGGTATGTCCAGGTGTTTCGCCACATTCATTGTGTGTTTAACTTGTTGCTCATGCCTGTCCTAGTATGTGTTGCTGTTTAGCTTCATATCATGTTTCAAAGTGTATCCTGCGAGCATCGCAACTACGCATTGATCAGAGGCAGCTCCTGGACACATAAAAGGACAAAAGAACATCGAAAATGACACCCTACTACCACTATCGTTTTGTCCCATGGAAGAACAACAGCCCTCTTCTTCTACCCAGGACCTCCTCATTCCAAGTCCCGATACAACTCTAGCTCCCACCAAGCTCACTGCAGCACAAATTCTCAATTATTTTTGGATGTCGGATGGGCTCCTTGATAGTCCACGCTTACTTAAATCTTACCAGGCTCTGAACAAGGTAAGATACCAGTCCTTATTCTCATTTCGGGAGGCTCATCGTTGTGCAGATGCTTTGGTCTACCCAACTGCAAGTAAACAAACTAATCGAGAAGAATCGACTGCTTGAGATGTCGATGCCATCCCGCAGCAAGAAAGGGCACAACAATTCTTTGATGCCAGAACAGACTTCCGACATTAGGCACTTCGCCCACCGCTGTGTCACTACAATCGACCCTTGGGCGGATGACACTGAAATCTTTCAAGCATGCGAGTCCGTAGACAACACGCTGATTCTCAGCCCTGAGTGATATGAATCTCCAGAGTCAGAAGAGCAAGGACTCTATGCTGAGGTGTACGCCATGTTGAAGGAGGAGCATCATTTTTTTTTCAAGAGAAATTACAGTCCAGCAGTAAAAAAGGTACCATTTTTACTCTCCTTTCCTTCATTTGCTGATGATTTTGTTCTCAGTTCATTAGATCTGCCTCTGACGGTTGTTCCGCCTGTGTCAGCCACGTCAAACATGAGGCATTCTACACCATCTTTGGGGGTTTGCTCCCACCATCGGCCACGGTCAAAGGGTTTGACCCTTTCTCAGACCCCGTTTGCCAGCAACTTCTAGGCTTCGATGCTCAGAAGAAGGTTTACTCTACTCTTCCACCTATCTTTTGGCTGAACACCGTAAAGGACAACAATTGATACCTATTTCGAAGCGAGATTTTGATGAATGTAAGGGCTACTTTCTGCACATGCTTCAGCTGATGAATACAATGATCTCAGATACTTCTCGCCATCTTCTTCAGTGCCACAAGTATCAATGAGAGGAAGGTCATCAAGAAAAAACCTACCAATGCTGTCCTCTGGAACTTGGAACGAATTACCCCAGGCACCATCACATTTGCAGCTATTATAGTGAGTTTCAGAATCTCTGACTGTCACTTGTACTATCAGTCATGAGGACTTTGCTAGGCCTGTTATGTTCTCTCTGGGGATGAACATTTTGATAAGCATGGTGGGCGCTCACTCATTCCATATGTCATGGACTTCAAGTTTTACAAGATGACGATCATCAAGAACCTGAACAAGACTCATATGATGGAGACCATCGCCACGTTCAATTGTTGCCTCTTTGAAGGTTGAGGCTCAAATTGTGGCAACCAATCATGCTCCGATGAATACGAGATCATTGACATTGGCGACATCTTCACTGATTCCTCTGGATCAGATGACGACCCCTTTGATGTGCAGGTAGTCGATGAAACCATTGCACATAACAGTGAACCTGCATTGGCCGCTACTGCAGATGTTGCTGTTGACGAGCTTGCCAGCAGCATTGCAGGAGTCACTCTAGGTAAAAATCATGCTGAATTTAATAATATTATGAAACTGAACACCTCCCAGATACAGCTGCTTCATGAGAAACAGATCCTATGGCCACTGGCCCCGAAAATAGAAGCGAGATTGATGTGATGGAGACAGGTAGAATGGCGCCGAGCGAGGGCCAGGTAGACATCGTCAGGTTACACCAGTGGCTCCTCAGCCTCAAGCACTGCCTGCTCGTCGAAACACTTGTACAACATGTCGAACTCAAGTGCAGGTCCAGAATGATGACATTTGTGAGGAGGATGATATATATGGGTCTTGATTTTGGTGTGCATGTATTCGCGGCTTCTATGTTCAATGTGATTCATTCTTTGTGCTCAAATTAAGTTAAATACGGAGGGAATCCAATCAAAGGTACTAAAAAAAAAACATACTGGGTGAGCGAGTTTCGTCTAATATTAACTGAGACGCAACAATATATAAAAGCACTATGGTGTAGCTGTAATATTACTGTAACTTAATGATTATCTAATTGTGTATCATGCATGTCGCTGGTTTGACTCCTACTATTGTAAATTTTCCTTTCTTTCTGTACTTTGCTTATGTAATGAAGTTGTCATACTTACTAATGTCCCTTAGCTACTGATTAGATACAATTTCCTCAATCGATTAGATTGTGTAATTAGTAAGAAAAACTCAATAGATTAGATTGTGCAATTGGATAAGCAAATAAATATCTCTGAAATTTGTTTTACAACCCGAATATTTGGCGTCTTATTTGTTGCCTTACAAGGCACCTTATTTGGACCTTATCAGTACTGGGCTGTCAAATAAGCCTGACAACAGCGAGACAAGCTGGCACCTTATAAGTGCCAAATGAGCCAAGCAGCTTCCTCATATGGTATCATATTAGCAAAAGCTTGTTTCTAGTTAGATCGAATAATCTACCGGTCTTGCTTATGGCCTTTTATTACCTTATTCGACAAAATAATCCATTTTGGTGATTTCCAACATGCCCTGAAGCTGCTGCATGAGAAATATGATGTTCATCAGATCGCCATCTCACCCTACAGTTCTAGAGCCCAGGGAGTCATTGAATGCAGACACTTGGGTTTCAGGGAGTCTCTTTTCAAGGCTTGCAGCAGAGTGGAAAGTCGATGGTCTCACGTAGCATACTCTGTCATCTGAGCAGAGCGGGTGACACCCCTTCAGACCATTGGTAAGAGTCCATACAAGGTAGCCACTGGTGTCCCACCTATCCTTCCACTTGATATCATGGAAGCTTTGTTCCTGGTCGAGCCACCTACCCATATGCTCTCCACTGAGAAACTGATCACCAGATGTGCTATAGCCCTCCAGAAGTGGTCAGAGGATCTCAACCAAATCTGCTCTAAGGTCTACGAGGTGCGAGTAAAGACAGTCCAAAGATGGCAGAAGGAACATGCAAACCAGATCGCTCACTGGGCATTCCAGCCTGGGTCCTTGGTACTCATCTGCAACACGCAGGTAGAATATGAACTTAACAGGAAGTTCAAGCCGAGGTACCTAGGGCCCCTGGTGTACATCTCTGAAAACAAGGGAGGAGCCCTGATCCTATGCAAACTAGATGGCACGCTGTTGGCGAATCCTGTGGCCGCTTTCCACTGCATTCCATACCATCCATGGGCAACCATCGAAATACCCAACCTCTCAAGCTTCCTGGATAAGATAAGGTGCTATGGATTAGACGTGAGGCTGGTATGTCGGATAGATTTCTGTGTGAGCGGTATGACACCGTATACCAAATGAATTAGTATTCGGTGGGGTTGCCTAAGGAGGGCCTGGGAACCGTAGGTTCAGAGTTGAGTTCATCAAGACAGTCCGAGGACTGATGAGAAGCTGGAGATGAGGAAACGAACACAACACGGCCAGGACCCGCCTTGAGCGTCGGGGAACCGGGAAGGTGATGAAACCGAATCCGGACACCAAACGGAGTGGAGCTCACTACAAGCGGATTCGAGTTTAAGAGCGGATACGGTTCACCCAACCCAGTGAGCGAGGCTCGGTAGTTCAGTCAGGTTCATTTATTGCATCTATGTATTTAATGAAAGTGATATCTGCAGCTGTCTATAATGGGGCGAGGTCATCAAAGATATTGCAATCAGACGGTATATCCTTGGGTAAGCTATGGTTGATACGAAAGTTCTCGAAAATTTCTGCTAGACGGTCTACGTGATTCTTCTTGTAAGCTTTGGATGTACTCATAGGTATGATCTCCTCCATGTGCCTCCAGTAGATGAGAAAGGCTAATGACATCCAACCACCGGTTGCGGCGACTACCTCGGGTGGGACGCCGGTGAGCAAGAGTTCTACAGCGCCTCCGATTCTGAAACTGTGCCCATGGACGTGGGCCAGATTCGATGCTGACCAGATTGCCGTGCATTCTTTGAGGAATGCTGGCTTGGAGAGGTGCTGCCATCCCGATGGTGAGTGGAAGGCGAATAATGGAGCATCAGCGGTGACGTTGGCATTGACTTGGAGGTGGTTCTTCATGGCTGATACCGGGCAGAGGTTGTTGCTGCGAGCTGTGAGTATTACTGAGGTGCCTTGTTCTTTGGTGGTCTTTGTCCAGGGAATGCGGAAGCTGACAGAGCGGGTGCCGTCTCGCAGATCTGTGAAATTGACATTTGTCACGTGGGTGACATGAAAGTTCTCGCTGAAGGCAGATGTCATGGTCACCAGGATCTCTCCCAGCCGGCGACAACCAAAGAAGGTGCAGGTGGCAGCTGCCCATGTAGCTGCTCCTTTGGGCTCGTTGATGTTGATTGTCGCATGTAGGGCGAGGAGGTGCTCAATAGATATCAGTGCCCTCAGTGGTCTCTTGAGCTTGGTGCCCTCTTTGTTCACGGTGACTCTGCCCATCTGGACCCAGCAGTGGTCTCCGTGCCAAGGGGCATTGGATATGTCATGCCAAGCCTTGAGGCCAGCGAGCCATGTCTTCACTGTGCCGCCGGCTACTTTGCCTTTGTATTCGCTGATGAATGCTGTGAGAAGTGCATAGGATGCTGGCATGCGGTTACGTTCGGAGATCTTCCAGCGTTCGCAGAATTGGGTGAATCGTAACAGACCGGTGCTGTAGGTTGACTTCGTGTTAGGTGCGTGAGCACCTCTCAGTACGGCGTAGATATTTTCTTCGAGGCCTGGCAGAATCGAGTCAAGTAGGGAATTATTTTTTTCAGTAGCGTATGGAGTCGTCCAACAATATAGACGGTCTGCAGCTGCGACTGGTGGGCGATGCGAGCTTGGTGTGTATTGATTTTGCTTCTTGGGGTGACGGGCTTTGGTCAGTTTCGGGTAGTCTTGCAGCGACTGTCGAGATGTAGCCATTTGATGGATGATTGGCGTGGCTGGAGCTTGGTCTGAGAGGTACTGAGGCAGTGCAATGGTTTGTAGCGGGTTGAAAGGGTCTGAACATGGGCTGAGGGAGATGGCAGAACTGGCACGGCATGGAAAGGGGGGTTCAGCAGACACCTCCTTCGAACCAGCTCTGATTGAGGCTTCGGTGGCCTCGAGGTCGTCGAAGAGACTAGACATGGTCAAGAATGCTTGCCAGCTCCTCTGGGAGCGTAATCGAGAAGTCTAGTCTGTTGCCGATGTCTCCCAATTCTCCACGCGAGATGGGGTCTGCCGGGTTCAGCTTCGATTCAATGTATCGAAAGTGAGGGAGTATGTTGGAAGCGGTGAGGGCTGCGTATGTGCGACGGATGGAGAGATTGATGAACCAGTTAGGGCATCGGCCCTTTGTGTGTGCGCCAATGGCTCCATAATTGTCTGAATGAATAAGGATGTGGGCATCTGAGGTGCCCATCTCGACTAGAAAGGCGACTACGAGTTCTATGGCTAGAGACTCCAGCCAGCATATGTCGCGCCCAGGTTCCTTCCAGTCCGGGGAAAGCTTGAAGGCTGCCCATCTGCCGGTGATGACGATCCCTATGCCCCAGGAGGTTGATGCGTCGACGAATATGCTTAAGTCGGTTAGTGGGGAGCGTGGTTTGATGTCTCTGGTGAAGCCTGGCTGGGATAGTGCATCTAGCCACCATCTAAGATCTGTCAGCATGGAGTGAGATGGGTATCTGGTGGCGAACTCGTTGCCCTTGAAGGAAGTGGCGAAGTTTGATATGGATGGTAGGCAAGAGCGACCTTCGAGATATACAAAGGCGACATGGCATAAAGAGCCATGAATTTTGTCGGTCTCGTATAAAGTGCAAGGGTGAGAACTGTAGGCCTTGATGAAGCGGTACGTATGCTCGTGGAACTTCAGACGCTTGACTTCTGGTAGGCTGACCAGTTTCTTGGGAATGTCCCAGAAGAAACCAATGAACGTCGTCTGAAAGACGAAATCCTTGTCTCCCTTGTCGGCGTGCCATGGGATGCGAAGCGGGGCTATCTTCGACATCATGAGCGCCTTGTCGTACTCATAGCGGAAGTTGCCAACTTGGAAAGGGCCGTTGTCTGAAGGAAATCGGAAATTCTTGAGATCATCCTCATACTTCAGGATAGGAGCGATGCCCTCACACTGCCAGATATCCACTGCTGCGTTTGCTATCATGCCCGAGTTGCTGCTGGCTGACGCTGCGCCGAACGGGTGATCGTGGTCTATGTAAAATTGGCCAGGGCGACCTGGTGATGTGAGATACAGCGTCTGGCGTGATCTGGTCTGCTTACCTTGCACAACTAGGAATTGCTTGTGATGGGGGTTGACTGGGCACGTCCTGTGGAATTTTTCTATGTCGAGAGTGCATGCTTGCGTCCCTGATGGGGCTAGCGAGATCTGTTAAGCTCTGGTTAGCTTGTGACTGGCATGATGAGGGCTCGCAGAGGAATGATATGCTTGAGAGATCGTCGCCATCCGCCCGGTGGCGGATGGGACGCATGCGCCTGTGCACTCTCTGTCTGAGACGACTGCCGGTGCAGTGCTATGTAATCTCGCAGGCTTGCATGAAACTCGACAGTACCACCAGTGCAGGTATCGCCATTGAGAGAACTGAAAGGGAACTCACGATGTCTGCAACACGAGATGCTGTGTCGAAGCGGGTGGGAAAATCTTCCTTGCTGATGTATGAGTACATGGAGGGGCAGAGTTTGGCACCCTTCGAGAGATGTCGGCATACCCGGAGTTTGTCTGGTAAGCCTGCGCCTTGTGGTTGCACCACTACGATGAGTGGGGATGATTGGAAGGGTCCCCATAAGATGTGCTCGACATCCTCCTTAGTGTAAGGGCCAGACATCCGAGAGGCGGCAACTTCTTCTGCAAGGTAGGCATCGACGACTTTGGCATGCTGGAAGCATGAGGGGTGGTTGGGGAATATCTGGGAGCATTGCAGTTCTGGCATGGCGCCGAGGGGAAAGCCATCTTGTAGGTTCTGACATAGGTCTGGGTAGTCTTCTTGGAGGCCATGTTTGTTGAGCAAGGAATTGAAAGTGTGTGCATCGTAAGGGTGGATAACTCTGGAGAATATTTCGTTGTCAGATTTTGGGACCAATTTTAGGGGAGGACGTTGGATGATAGTGGGAATGAGACGAGTGTAGGATAGTTTGGGGGGAATGGCCGTAGCCAGGAAGTTGTCGACCTCCGGTGCCTCAGCTGGCAGTGGAGGTGCATGTGCTGGCAGGGTGATCTTTCCCACAGAGGCTGCATGCGTGAACTCGGTCGTTGCCGTGGAAGCATCTGGATCCTCCACCTCGGTTCCAGTGGATGCAAACACGTTTTGTTCCATCCGGGGTCCAGATATCCTGGTCCTTGATCCTGACCCAACGGGGTTTATCCGAGATGCTGCCATCGTAATGTTTGGTGAGAACGTGGCCCCCACCACAGGCAAGGCAGACGAGAGGGGGGGGCATCTTCCCTCTGCCCTGTTGAAAGGGGCACGATCCACCGCCCATCCTCGGGGGATATGGCATGTAGGAGGGTCGAGCTCGCTGACGTGACTCTGCTTGCTTCCTTGCTGATTCTGCTTCCTGTACATGCTTGTTCGCTTCGGCCAGTTGCTCGGCTAGTTGTTTAGCCGTTTCTTCATGGATGTGGTGTGCCAGCTTGAAGTGCTCGTACTCGGAGAAGTAGTACGATGGTTCGAATGATGTCGGAGATATGCGGTAATTGATGTGTTCTTTGCGTTTGAGGGCACGCCATGCAGGGAATTCTTCGACCTTATCTATCTGCTGGTTGAAAAAGGTGAAATGATTTTTGTAGAACTTAGACTGGATCCCGAGTAAGCCCTGGGGGTCAATCTCAGTGATCATGCGAAAGAAATTCGGGTGCGCGACTGTGTAGTCCCCGAACGTCATGTCGTCCTCCTTGCCGAGATGCTCGTTGAGCTTGGGTATGTTGATGATAGAGCACGATTTTTCTCCTTTCTCCGGGTTTGCCTTTGTGAGTGGAAGCTCGTACGCGTGCTCGTTGATGTACTGTAGATTTTTGTTAGTGAAGTAATGAAGAGGGACACTACAAAACGCGTCCGTATCCTTGAGAAGCTCATGGATGTTGATGTCGTTCTGCTGCCCCAATACTCTGGGCCTCTCGGGACGTATCTCGCACGTCCGTTTCTTGGCCGCTGAGTCCTCACCATTGTTTTTTCTTTTGGCTGCCCTGTCCAGTTCTTTTTCGGCGGCTTCTTCTGCAGCCAGGGCGCATTGCAACGATTTGGGAACACGAGAGAAGGCAGCCAGGAAAGTCGGGACCTTGAGCGCGCGCCGTTCGTGAGATTCTATAGTGATAAGTGACACGTTGTCCGGAATTGCTTCTGGTTCGGCATCAGGGTCCAAGGCTTGTTCTAGTCGAGCTTGGGCCTTGGCCTCGTTGTTCTCTTCTATCTCGGTGTTTTTCCTCAGCCTTTGACCCAGGGTCAGGCCTTTCAGAAGTAGACGGATCGCTTCGGTCTTGTGGGTCTGATGCACCCTAGGTGGTGGCTGATTGGGCAGTCTTGGTTTGCCTGCGTTGGGATCAATTGATTGTACCATTATGAGTTGAGAAGACGGGATGTATGCGAGAAAATGGCTGGAATGCAGGTGGACACGAGAAATGACGTGGCAGCGAAGAGGAAAACGGCGCGATGCCACGTGTTTCTACATACGCATACTTATCTTATCCTTAGATAAGCTACAGCACTCATTCCTCGCGCCTGGCTTATTGCGGAACCAGCCTCTTGCACAGGTGGCCACCCTAGAGCAGACACTGGACTCATTTGAGGATGAGCTGGACTAGGACTGGTTTTTCTGGACGCATGACTCTCTGTCGCTGCTCGGTCCGAATACACTATTTCCTGGATGGACCAGAAAATAATAATAATAATAATAATTTTTGGACAAGACCAAAATATTTCCTATCTAGGCCTATCTTGCCCAGGAGTGCCCAAAGGATTGTTTGTCCCAGGACTTGTATGCCCCCGAGGACTTTGTTTGTCCCTGGGACTTTGTTTGTCTCCTGAGACTTGCTGCCCCTACGTTCCCAGACTATTATCGTATTTCTGCACACAAGGACAGACATTGAGAAAGGCCACTGCCAACACCCCCACTGATAAACTTTTTCCCACACCACCAAAATGTTCCCATGCTCGTAGATTGTCGTTTCCACGCTGGGGTGGCTGTGCATCTGATGGGTATGCACCGGTGTCCACCTCATGCTGTTCCTTTTTGTCCATACTGTACCAAAGTCTCATCACCTCCTCGTTACTACTTATTTGGCACTGTGCAGCCACACATCCATGTGAGTGCACATTTTTGGATTTCACAACATTCCGCCATCACTATGGGTGCAACACACTTTGCCTAGGCATTGCCCACTCGCAGTTGTCATGGTGGGAGGAAGGGATGGCCGGTCAGCGACTGGAGCATGGACCAACCACCTGGCGGCTGCCTGTCCCATGGATGCCAGACCAATGCAGCGTACCGATGGACAGCCGTGACAGGCCTGCCATGAGCGGATCTGTCATCGCCACGCAGATAGAGGTGGGTCTGGGCACAAACAGGGGTCATGTTTGTCCCTGTCAGCAGATAGGCATGGATGCAACCCTGGTTGCCCTTTAAGGCTATTTATATCAGAGCCATCCAAGGAAAGTGTAGCAAGTGCACAGGGGGTCTGCCACATGAGTATGCAGAACTGTCCTAAAAAGGGCTAATAATTAATCAAATCGGACCATGGGCGATGGTATAAAAGATTGTGTAGATGAAGATAGTTAGTGAGTTAATTCTACTCCCATAGAGATCCTTATTCCAGGATTCCTCTCACCAAAGGAATACATTTCCTCTTTCTCAAAGCTCATAAGATGCATCCGATGTTGTCATCAGCCGCCAGTCTTAACCGTCTGATCCCAGTCGGATCCTACATTCCTCTTGTCAGCAACCGTCTTAGTGGACGTTGCAAGCCGCTGAAGCAGAGTGGACCTACCTTCCCTTATCCCTTACTGGATAAGAAAAGATCTTGCATAGACAGGGATTTCTTCCTTCACAGGGAGTTACCTAGCCTTACAGAGTGCACACCTGTGATGATCTACTGAGGCAATACATCTCTTTCTTGTCTCTTCTTTCCTAACCTGAGGGCTTTCTGCCAGGAGTCAGAAAAATTTTGTTCCCCCCAGCTGACAATCAACTATTTACATTGCAGGATCACTATTTATTGTGTACAAAACCCCCCGCATGATCAGCTCATCCACCTCCTCCTCCTTGACTTTGATACTATGACTGCCAAGATTCAAGATATTTAGGGTCGTGCAAATATCATGCCCTCCAAGATGCTCTACCCATGACGGACTGCCTCCATGCCTGCCGATGAGGATCCGCAGAGCTGCCCGCTGACACACTCGCATCGTGTCTAGCCGTGTAATTTTGCGATATGTATGAATACATACATGGTATAAGGGCTAGTTACTGAGGTAACACAAAATACAGAAAGAGCGCAATACTCTATGCATAGAGCGCAGTGTCAAACACACAGAGTGCAGTAATATATGTATGGAGCACGATACCGAGTCGCGCGCAGTACGACCTCGAGTGACAATTAGTAGAGTGCATACTCTAACTTAGAATGATACTGATTGAGGTCACACTAAGTATGAGAGCTCAGCACTTGATAGTGAATACACTAGAGGCAGATCAGAGACGCGCTCCAATGAATTGATGAGAGACAGACATGATATGAGAAGGATTGATCTGCCACGCGCGCTGCGCGCGTGTATGAAAGTAGACATAGAGCGCAGTGATATCAACACCGCGCGCGGTATAACAATGCGCGCATGCGCACGCAAGTCTGAAGTGACTATTGGTAGAGTGCATGCTCTAACTTAGTATGATACTTCATTGAGGTCACACTAAGTACAAGAGCTCAGCACTCGATACTGAATGCACTACCAACAGATTGCATACATGCTCTGCAGCCGTAATAAAAGACATGCCTGATCTCAAGAAGAACTACGTGACACAGTGATCGATGACGCACAGGGCCCCGATCGCGCGGCACGCGCGCGCGTGTCCCAAATAATGCCTGAGTATAGATAACTCCGAGAGAACCCAGTTTGGCCAGAGAGCGCAGTGCCTAGGCTTACCACGGGTATCCCCCACCAACCAGAGAAAACTAGAAACTCAACATTTGAATGAGATACAGTGTATAGGATTGGTTGCCACTCCAAGTATCCTCCGAAGAAATGACGAGTGACATGCCAACATATAGAATGCAGTGCGAGTGGAGTATAAACCATGAGGAGACAGAATCTGGTCTCGAGATAGGCCTCCAACCAAGTGTCCAGCCCCGGGCATGCTATAACAACGCGCGTGCGTTGCGAGGAATAATGTTCCGAGGTTCTAACAGTACTGTATCAAGTTGTATCGATGTGTATGATGTAGAATTGTATAAATACTGTAGTGTAGATGTAGAGTAAAAGTTTCGAGCCCCCGGTGTAATAGTGCAAAGCTTTTCAGCCACGCGCTCTAGCACTTAGAGTAGCTAGGAACTTCGAGAGAGAATACAACCCATATCAGAAATCTATTGTGTGATTTAAGCCGCGCGCTTAAACAAGAAAATAGCGCGGCACTCCGTGCAGAGAGTCTGGTTTCGGTTTGACTTGTGCTCTGTGAGAGAATAAGAGTACGGTGTCTTGAAGGTCACCCTTTCGAGTTCTTGAGGGCATTTGTGTGACGTGAGGCATTACAGGCGCAGAGGTTCAAACCCTTTGGCTTGATTAGTGTTCGCTTTTCTGTGTTATTTCCGCAGGTTGGCAAAGGTTCAAACCCTTTGGCTTGTCGGACGGGGTTTCTCTGGATTGCATAGGTTTGAATCCTGTGAGTCTACGATCGGTTGGAAGCTCGAGCGCATAGGTTCAAACCCTGTGGCTCTTGTGGAAGTTTCAGAGTCTTGTGTCAGTGTAGACACTTCTCCACGGGTTTGCGAAGGTTTTGGTTTAGCGCGCGACGCGCGAGGTTTATTAGTGTGTTGAATTTAATAGGAATTGGTTTCTGCTTTGAGCGCAGTCGTTTAAGTGGTGTTTAGGGTGTTATTGAGTGCGTGCAGTGGTTATTAGAGTCCCGAGCGACTGTTAGAAATTTGTGGAGACGTTTGACGAAGTTGTGTTGTGTTATACACCCTTGCCTTGAGGCCCAGCGACAGACGTCGCACCCTCTTGTTCTTGAGAAAAGCCTTTGGACTTAGAGAAATCTAGATATTATACGAGCGCTACTGCTGCGCGTGTATCTTAGAGATATTGAGAATTGAATTGTATTGGTTCGCTACTTTCATCGCATTAGAATCCCCCCACGAACTTGAGCGTGTTTGTGTGTGTAGTGTTGGGTGTGGGTGTGATCGGTGTCTTCGACGCTGTTGCATTTCTAGCTTTGTGCATTTAGACAGCTCTTCACCGCTCTCCATCCGTTACGACTGGGCTAAGAATCCGCTCTCCAAGAAAATCCGGCCGATCATCAAGAAAAGTCCTATGCCCGAGGGGCACTCTCGGGCCTCCTAGTTTCCTGGACCTGCATGTCCCTCATCAAGCGCAGACTCTGGGAAGTGGTTGGTCAGCAGGCACTCGATATCCACTTTGTCGAATGGCCCATAGTTTTGTAACTCGTTGTTGAACCAAGACTTCTGTGGCAACGGCAACACCCAAACCTCCGAAAGAGGTAGGGAAAGATGCTTGCAGTCACAGTAGTCAAGGCTATGTGTTTGTGTGAGTGGTTCGGGGCACTTCCATGCAGTCAATTCCTCTAGACGCAGGTATACACTTTGACTATACAGTCTGGAAGTAGTACCCTTCAGCAGTTGAGTACTAAGAGGCTCAGGCTGTAAGCCAAGGGGGATCTCGATAAACAAGATAGAATGGGATCTGGTGTGACCTGGACACCAAGAAATCGTCCCAAAAGATGTAGGATACGTCGAGATATTGTGCACCGGATATAGGCCACCGGATACAGTCATTCACCGGTCACTTAGACCCCCCCAGCCATCTTAGACCCTGGCTCAAAACTCATCTTCCACTCATTTTCCAACCTTCAAAAAATTCTGAAAAATAATATATAATATATAATTACTTTCTTGACCCTTGGTCTTTGGTTTATATAGTGCTTCACTATGTTCTGCGGCATTCTCGCTTCAATCAATAGAAATTTCCTTATTAGGGTATATCACATGATACAAATAAGTTAATAGTATTAATCCATAAAAAACCATATTCCAGCCCCCAGTAAACCCTCCAGTGAGTCTCCAGGGCAGTTTTACAACTATAGCAGCCTAAATAATGATGATACCTATGAAGAGAGATGACATGGCCTGATTTTGGACTGGGGTCTAAGATGACTGGGATTGCCTTTTTTGGACCATCACCAAAACCATCCTCTGTAGTGACCATTTCTCTACATATAGCTTTGTCAAATTTTTTCACACTCAATAGATTGTAGTAGTATATATTTAGTACAAAAGGTTTTAGCTATTATGCAGAAAAAATATTCCAGCCATCAATCAAATTTTAGGGTCTAAGTGACCGGTGAATGACTGTATGGTCCTAAAACCGGAGCAATGTCCAAGAAAATAGTGTAAAACCGGTAAAATGCGGTATTAGGTCCTAAAACCAGTGGAGATGACGGAGAAGGGATATAATAAATGGTGGAGGTCCTAAAACCGGTCCAGAGAGTGTGTAATGGATATAGATGATGGCAATAGGTCTAAAACCAGTGCAACGTCCAAGAAAACGGTGTAAAAGCCTATAAAATGCGACAAGAGTATAGACAAGATGTCTAGATGTATACCTAATAAAGTGAGCGGAAATGGTGGAAATAAACGTACCACAGCCAAGTAAAACCGGTGGGAGTCTCGGTTTATTGATCTGTAAAACCGGAGATATGGAAACAAGTGTGTAGGGCTTTATAAAAGCAATAATGATGATGAGGGGAGTCCTATGGAGAGTGGTATGGAGATGGGCCTTCAAAGAGGCAATATGATCCTAAACTGGGCTGGGAGACGACGGTTTCAGCAATATAAAACCGGAATCGCAACTGAAACCAAAGCAGTAAAGCCGGTGATGATGTGGAAGTGATTTGAGAACAAAAGCAAGTAGTTGGAGCAAGAATGCATCTATTGGGCAGTAATAATGCGATCCAATAACGATTAAGAGTAAAGCAAGCGATGGGGCATAACTGTGGGCGACTGGGATCGACTGGTAGTGTATAAACTTGTCAATAGAGCGTATATCCGGTAATTCGAAGCAATCCCCTTTTAACTAATTTTCTACAGAGTCTTATATACTAGAGGTCCGAAATTATAAATAGAAAACATATCTAAGCATTGGTAAGGCTGTAACTCCCGTAGCTGAGTAATAACTGGTGCAAGCATGCGGATACTGGTCATCTGAAGCCATGGCATTGTGTTTAATGTCAGGTTTTTGAGGAGAAACCATATGGTTGTTGTAAGTGCTGTGAGGATCATGGGGTACTGTCTAACTGTGGATTATCAATGCGCAGCTCTTCTGCTGAGGTGTGCGCAGCTACTAGCTGTTACTTTAAGGTCTTGGCAAGGTAACAGCCTTAGTAAACGTGGTCTGAAGTGCCCATGCACTTTAAATAACTCGGATGGAAGAAGATCAATCAATCACATCAATTTAATTGAACGATCAATGAAAGCGCAGCAAATGATGATTCCTGGTGATGTAGCAATGCTATATCCAGCTGATTGTCAATCAGGCATGCCAGGGTGTGATGGGGCACGGAGATATAGTGCAAATCCGGTCAAAAAAGGATATAAAGTGTAGTAGGAGTAATAACCAGTGCACTTTGGTTTCTGGAGGAATATTCGAGCTGTAGCCTTCGAAAACTCGTCTGAATAATCGAGGTGTAACCACTGTATAACCGGTGGATGCCCGGAGATAATACTGAATGGGCTAGAGGTTTAAATCCGGAGTTTGTTCTGGTAGGAGGATGTAGAAAGATAATGGAGTGGTCCAATTTCCAGAAGGATATTCGAGCTGTATTGTTCGAATACTCATCTGAGTAACCAAAAAGTAACCGCTGTAAAACCGGTAGGTGCACGGAGATATTGTTGAACAAACTGGAAATTAAATCCGTGGTTGGTGTAGGAGGTAGTAGGAGTATAATGGCAGAATAATCCGAATTCTGGAAGGATATTCGAGTTGTAGCATTCAAATATTCATCGGAATTACAGCTGAGTAATCACTGTATAACCGGTGAGTGTCCGGAGATATTTGCTGACTGAACTAGAGATTAAATCCGGAGTTTGCTTTGGTGGTAGCAGTTGAATAAAGGAGGAATTGGTATATTGTGAGGGCTGTGAAATCTGCAAATTCTGTGCATACAGAGCCTGGAGGCTCATCATCATACTGAAGGGCATGGTACCCAGCCACGATCTTCCCACTAGCAGCCATGATCTGATCCCAGGTGGCCTCATGAGGGTGCAATTGTAAGCTGAGCCTCTCCACCAAGCCAAAGGCAAAATCAGTGGTGAAGTCTGTCAGAGTATCAGCAAGCATGCTTGCCGCAGATCGGAAAGGCTTACCTCCTCTGATGGGTGGATGTGGATTCATTTGAGAGCCCTCAATTCTCCAATATTCTTGGGTGATGTCGCCAATGCAGGGGACCATGACAACAACTTGGTGGCGGACAGTAGGTGCCTTATGGATCGTGGCCGGACATGCAGCCTGAGTAGCAGGCACCAGGCGGCTGGGGCAGCTATGGCTGCTGATCAGGCATTCTGCACATGAGGGGTGCCCATTGTCTGAATCCGCCGGAATCCTGCAGGAGCGACCGCTCGTTGCCTTGCAACCATCGCACTTGGTCGACACAGCCTGGAAAGAAGGTCGTACGACACAAAAGAACAAAACAGATGTATGCACCAGTAGTACACCGTCCTCCTGCATTGCCTCCATGTTCACACACATCACTGGCTGCATCTGACCCTCCCTGAGCCACTGGTTGAGTGTGAGCAGCCATCCAGTCTTTGTGAACCCTTTCGCTAAAATGGAGCCTTTAGCTGTGATTGATGCCAGAGTCTGGCTCACCAACCTTTCTTGAAAGGGGGTTCCCTCACATCCTCGCCTGCAGTAACTGGCGGGATTGGAGATGCCAGGGCAACTGGTGTGCATCAGTACAGGAGACGTCTAAGGATGAGAGGGATACATACTGCGCTTCTGCCCCACCAGCGGTGTAACCGACCCCGAGCTTCCCACGTCCAAACCAGGTGGAGTTGGGGATCGTGGTATCTCCCTCACCCCAGCACCATTGTCCTCACTAACAAGCCCCCCCTCTGCCACCGTTACCTGAGTGCTCTGCTCTACCTCCTGTTCATCCTCCTCATCACTCGAGGACACACCTCCAGAGGGCAGAGAGGTCCCACTCGCCTCAGGACCGGCGACTGGCTCAGCCACCTCCTCAGATTCGGACTCTGTGTTTGCCTCCAGCGGCTCGGGCAGACCGTGGTACATGATCTTCAGTATCTGCCACATGGTGGATCGCACCCGAGGGCTCTGACGAGCGCATTTGATGAACGCTGGCCTCCTCCCCAGCTTGAGGACCAACTCCAGCTTGTGGAGCAGGCGCGTGTGCTTCGCCCACATCCACTTCACTGGCAACCCGCTGTGTTTGCGCAAAGAACAGGTGTTGTCCTACCGAAATCAGTGGAAAACAAAGAAGTAGCGCCGAAGCCACTCATGCAGAACCAGATGGCATTGAATGCCCAGCAAATGAGGGCCACCCCCCATTGCAAGGGTTTGAGGGCGGTCGGATTGTTCATGAGGCAGTCAGAAAGCCCACGGACCTCTGTCTCAGTCCACCCCATCAGGACCCAGTCCATCGGCCTGAAGCAGAAAGTATCTGATTCGAGATAAGGATTGGAGGGCATGATGTGGACAGGGGCAATAGGTGGAGGGGAACCACTCCAAATACTGCCCAATACTTATAGCGGCAGCGGCTTCGGCTTCCATTCCAGGGCGGCAGTAATGAAAAATTCTGCAGTTTCCAGAAACAAAAATTTTGGGAAGAGAGAAGGTGCCGACATTGCCATCAGCACCATATGATGCAGCAGTTCCCGTTTTAGGGGAGGTTGCTGTATACAACTGTGGCATCTCAGCAGGATCGATCTTTCCTGAAGTAAAGGGAGCATCGACTTCCCCAAGGAGGATTGGAAGGCCCCGACGGAACATTCCCAATTGAAACGCACCCTGCATGCATGCTTCGGCGAGTCACCAAGGGCAATGCATGCTCAGGAGCCCATAAAGGGAAGTTTCCACCTTGTGCTTTTGTCGAGCTTCCACCAGATGCCAGGCTGCTCATTGACCATGTGTCCCATACCACTCCCAGTCAGAGGCAGTCTGGTTGTCATGCAGGCACCTACACAACTGGGCATGCACTGAGCAGGTCACACCAGTCACTAGGAAGTGATAAACTCCTGCCACTCATATCATTGTTCCTCCGCTCTCATTCAGAGGTGGCCCGACTGCAACATCTATGCCTATGCAAGGGGTGCGCACTGAGTGGATCATGCCAGCCACCATCACATAGCAAACTCCTGCCGTTCATCACACTTTTAGTCTGCTCTGCTTCAGAGGCAACTTATCCATGACCTTTCTGCCCATTGAAGGGGCACATACTGAGCGGGTCACACCAGTCACCATAAAGTAGCAAACTCCTGCCGCTCGTATTACTCTTACTCAGGCCTCACTCAAAGGCGGCTTGTTTACCACTCCTATGCCTAAGCAAGAGGTGTATTCTCATACCCATGACATGTTGCATATTCCTGTAACAAGTGAAGGTACAGGTAAGGGCTCGTGCTAATGAATCTTTTTCTTTTTAGCTGTCTCTAGTTGTCACCGGTAGCAGGGTAACCAAGCTCCCTGAGATCTGGAGTATAGAAGTCATGACCAGCCTGTACCTGTTCGTCAGTTACCCCCTCTGCCTCCTTGCCATCATCACTCCCCCAGTGCAGATCCTCATCCACCATCTCTTTGCCTGCCTTGTCCGTGGGCACCTCCCAGTCAGGTATGATGGTCCTGTTGGGCGAGATCCGCAACCACGGCTTGAGGGACGTGAGAAAGACATTGTCATCCTCTGACAGTCCATGAGCCATGCGGTGAGCATAATGAGCCTTCTCAAAAACTATGGCTTTGTGGGAGTTGTGCATGTCATGGACGTGGACATATTCCCGACACATAGAGGTGGTCATCCAATGGAACCATTGAGGGCTCAGGAAGAGGACGGCCTGGTGCATGAGCATACGGTTTGGGGCATTGACCCTGTCTGCATAGACAATAATGTCCGTATCATGCATGTGCTGCTCGCATGCTTCATATACATGCTGGACCAGCCATGTCAGCACTGGGGTATCACCACTGGCATACCACTCACATTGTACGCCAAGTAGTTATCCATCCATCAAATGACCGGCTCGTCGCTGAGCTGCTCTGGGTAACGAGTGGCCAATACGACAGTGGGGACCGTCTGTATCATGCTGTTCAGATTGGCTATGACCTTGGCCATTAGAGCATTAGTGGATGGCCCGTTCTTGGCATCGGTCAGTGTGGATAGATGAGTTACTGTGGATTCCATGCTGGTATAGTCCAGGGGAAGTGACAATACTTGGGAACACCTTAACCACATTTCTCAGATATCTGATGGGAGGGATCCTGCAAGCTTTTATACACAATGACCCTGACATTCAGATGTGCATTCGGATACAACACGGTAGTGTGAGCAGGGACTCTCACAATTTGTCTTTTCCCTGGTTGTGCAGCCACACATCTGTGTGAGTGCACATTTTTGGATTTCACAACATTCTGCCATCACTATGGGTGCAACGCACCTTGCCTAGGCATCACCCACTCGCAGTCATCGTGGTGGCAGGAAGGGACAGCCAGCCAGTGACTGGAGCACAGACCAACCACCCAGTGGCCACCTGTCCTGTGGACACTGGATCAATGCGGCATACCAATGGATATCTGTAACAGGCCTGCCATGAGCATATCTGTCATTGCCGCATGGATAGAGGCAGGTCTGGGCACAAACAGGGGTCGTATTTGTCCCTGTCAGTGGATAGGAGTGGATGCGACTCTGGTTACCTTTTAAAGTTATTCATATCAGAGCCATTCAAGGAAAGTGTAGCAAGTGCACAGAGGGTCTGCCGCACGAGTATGTGGAAGTGCCCTGAAAAGGGCTAATGATCAATCAAATTGGACCACAGGCGATGGTATAAAAGATTGTGTAGATGAAGACAGTTAGTTAGTTAATTCTACTCCCATAGAGATCCTTATTCCAGGATTCCTCTCACTAAAGGAATACATTTCCTCTTTCTCCAAGCTCATAAGACACATCTGCCATCGTCATCAGCCACCAGTCTTAGCTGTCCGATCCCAGTCGGATCCTACATTCCTCTCATCAGCAACCATCTTAGCAGACATTGCAAGCCACTGAAGCAGAGTGGACCTACCTTCCCTTATCCCTTACCAGATAAGAAAAGATCTTGCATAGACAGGGATTTCTTCCTTCACAGGGAGTTACCTAGCCTTACACTGCTTCAAGGTCAGGGCAGTCCAAGTTGGTAGGCTCATCCTTGTCACCTGCCCAGAACATCATTCCAAAAGATAGATGATCTGCTGTTTCCGTTGTCTCTGCCAGATCTCGTAGCTGATCGTCCTCCCTTAGATCATATCACATTCCATGGGAAGAGAATCCAGGTGGACTGGATTTTCCTTGGGATTTTACAGTATTGTTACGATGGCAGTTTTGAGCTAAGTGTCCTTCTTCCTCACAGTTGAAGCACTTATTGTTGGCTACTAGCTCCACTTTCTTAGTCTTGGATAATGGATTTCCCATTGATGAATGTCCTGATGATTTACCAGGTCCAAATTGCCCTCCGTTCGAGGTCGATTTCCCTTGGAATTAGACAACGATGACTGTGACAGTCTGGGTGTGGATCCCTGAGCAGAATAACCTCCTTTTTGGGGTCCATTCTTCTCATGGGCATAGGGTTTGTGTCCCCTATTCCCAGGCTTTGCCTTCTTGCTCGGATTTCCATGACTGTTATTGCCATGAGGATTCTCATTCCCTCCATTCCCTGAAGTCCTCTTATCCTTGGGTTGCCGTGTTGTAGGTTCCAAGTCCGCCATCTCAATGTACTCGGCCTCTTCCATGATATGGCACCAGCTATTTACTTCTTTGTTCAGTTTAGCATGGTGCAATTCACATTGCATTTCCTTTCAGAAGCCATCCCAGAGCTTGATAACCTGTTCTCGTTTGCTCATGACTCCTACTAGGTTGAACAAGGTTTCCAGCTCATACACATAGTCAGAAACGGTACAGTCATTCTGATAGCACTTCTTTATTTTGTCTCGCTGCTGACTATGGTAATTCATAGGAAAACAGAAGTTGAAAATGCCTCTGAGGAATTCAACCAACTTCCATTTCACATGGTCCTTGGATACCTTCTGGATGAAGAAAGACAAGGCTTTCCCTTTCAAGTAATGGGAAGCCAAGAACACCTGTTCTTTCTTGGGTATGTGTCCTTCTTTACAGAACTGCATTAACTCCATGGTAAAGCAATGGAACTTCTTGCCATCTGCTGTCCCATCATACGGAGTGGGAGGGATAGGTCGGATCAGACAATTGATGGTCTTTTGACAGTGTTGATGCCCTCGTTGGCGTCAGGATCGATGCCCATGGTGGTGTCGATGACCTCAATTATCATTTGAACTAGAGGATTCTGCACTAGAGCTTGAATCCAATCTCTCAGACTCAGTATCCGATGCCATTGAAGACTCATCTGAGGACGGATCAGAATCTGAACTTGAGGAATCGCTGCTGGAAGGAGATGAGGGTGAGTAATCAGAATCAGAATCACTACCTGATGTCTCAGATCCTCCATCAGAATTTGAAGAGTCCTTACTAGCTCAATGCTTTTCATGGCATCACTCTACCTTCTTTTGGTTTTCTTTCTTTCTCCGTTCTGGGGAAAGTTTCCAGCTCAACTTCTTCTTCCTTCATGGCTCCAGGATATCAGCAAGGAAGCTGTCATGGGGGAGCTGATCCACTGGTCTAATGGATCCCTGTCTGCTACTGTGATGGCTAGATGAGGCTCCTTGGGAGTGCACCCTGATGATGTTCTTTATTCATTGGTCTGACTCCTCAGCGACATGCTGGATTTTCTTTTCCCTCTTGGAGGATGGCTTCTTACTCTTGTGGTGAGAACGAGGTTTGACAGTGGATTCCACCTCGTCAGAGTTATCATCATCTGAGGTTTCTTCCACTTCTAGCACTTCAAACCTATTGCGGTTCTGCTGTTTAGACTTAGATTTCACAGCTGCATCCTCCTTTCCTTGGGATTTTCGGTGTTTCTTCTTCACAGCCTGGAATCCATGCTCAGGATCAGATGGGTAAGCTTCCACTTCCTCATTGATATCACGAACTTGATTCCATGTTTCCAGGGCTTCCCTCTGGGCTTCAGGGTCCAGTTTGCTGTCATCTATTTCCAGGTTATGGTCAACAAACTTTCCTTTTGCAATGGCAGAACTTGGTCCTGGGGTAGGGCTAGGGGAAGGTGGGCACTCTTGCCCCTTTTCTTTTGTCAAACTGTTACAGTGTTTCCACAGGATATCCCGTTGTTCCACAGTCAGACTCTGTTCCGCAGCTTGGACAGTTTTGACTTGCTCCTTGGTGAGCTTTTCCCTCTTGTCATCCTAATTTGCAAAGTGAACGGTATGCATTTCCAGGTCATCCAAACTTTTCATATGACGCAGCATTGAGGGTTGTACTGCTGTCCTGGTTTTGGGACTATCTGATAGGCTCACTGAAGTTCCAGATGTACTACTGGTATCAGATGTATCAGAATCATCTTCAATTTGACTATTGATGTGCCTAAAAAGTGCTCAGCCATGTAAACCTAATAAAAATGCATTTCTGGGAATTACAAGTATCGCTAAGTATAAGAAAGTAACACCCTAGTAAGAACACTGTAACCTGGAAAGATTATAAGGCAAGCAAGAGTCATATAAGCATACTGGGTTGCAAACATACCAACAATTGATAGAAACCACTGAAGCACTCCACGTTGATGAACCTAAACTTCCATGGCAACGGCAAACCAAAACTCAAAGAGTAATGATTAATGACAGTGTAGACCAGAGATAAAGGTACTGTGTTGTGCGAGTTGTTCGGGGCACCTCTGTGTGACCTAATCACTTCCTCTAGACATGAGTTTATACTGCAACTTTTCAGTCAAGCAAGTAGCACTCAAGCAATCAAGTACTAAAAGGTATTGGCTGTAGGCCGGTGATAATCTCAATGACAAGATTGAATGGTTTTGGGTATGACGTGAATACCGCAAATCCGGTGTAATGAGGAGAAACGACTAGACGAGGTCTCTAGATGCAGGTCCTCTGAAAATAACGGTGAAAATGAAGCTATGTGTGCGATAGTTGGTTTATAACCGGTGGAGTGTCAATGTACTGGGTAGCGATCCTAATAATGCCGGTTAGTGTGGTCAAAAGTGTGAAAATATGTTTATATCTGGTGGGGCATGGAGATAACAAGTGTTGATCCTATATGAGATGAAATATACTGAAGTTGATGTCGAAAGCTGAGTCTACTCAGAGACGTTTCTATCCTATGTCAATGTCAAACCTATGAGTCCTTTCGAGGGACTATCCTATCCAATCCTATCCAATCCTATCCAATCCTATAACGGTCCTAAACGGTGTTGAGTCCAAAACAATCCTATGTTGACAATGTCGATTCCTATAAGTCTGCCAGAGACTACCCAAGTGGGCTGCGATAAACAATGTTGAAAATAAAGCCGAATAAAACTCCTATGGTATGAAGATGAAGATAGTCCAATCCTATAAAACAAAAGAGGCGGTGTATGACGCAATGATGTGAATGAGGACTTCTCTAGGTGCTGGAATGAGGCCTCATTCTGCAAGTTCTTTGGAGAGAGGTGGTGGTATGAGTCAAGGGTGGATTGCTGATGTAATCTACTGCTAAACTTGGACTAAAGCTACTTTGGACTATTGAATCTGACTACTAACTACTACTATTGACTACTACTATGGAAAGGAACATAATCCGAGCTCAGAACAGGGTACACCCCATCAGCGAACGCCGGTGTTATGCGCTAGATGCGAGTATCAACCGCTAATGATGGAGTGCAAGCTAACGTGCGATGTGCGATGCCGGAGATAATTCCTAAAACTGGTCGATCACGGTTTAGAGTGTTTCTCAAGGAGAGTGCGAAGGAGTACGAAGCTCAGACGGTGTAAAACCGGTCTCTGGCTTATAGCGAGCATATGGGGTGCAAACAATTGCTATTGTTCGTATACTGCGCTATGCGTGGGGTATGGTTTGTTTAAAACCGATGCTAATGACTGTAGCAAGTGTGTAGAGACAAGATTATATCCGGTGACAAGCGTATGGCGAGGCTAATGGCAGAGTAATGGGTGGTAGTTGATTAACTTCTGTACTACAATTTTCTACCTACTTTTATACTACCGGAGATAATTATTAATAGCGGTACTTAGTAAAGCTACAAGGCTGCGGCTTTGTAAAGATCCTAGTGTCCATACGTATCTCTGTAGTCGCTTGTAACAGCCAATCCTCTGCGTTACCGAAGGAAGGTAAATTTCCTAGATCATGGGTCTTCTCCAGCATGGTTTTTGAGGTGCTGTTTAACTGCGGACTGGGAGGGTATGGTCAATATCCTGAGGTGTATGAAAGGAGTATCGTGCGCTAGCGACCTTGGCACGGTTTTATTGGTAAAACCGGGCGTCGAGCTGACAAAAACCTGGTGATTATTGAAGCGGAATAATGGTCGACGAGTATGACCTCATATAATTAAAGGATCAATGCCGGGGTTTTACGCCGTGATGCGCTCTGATGCGTTGTATGATTTATCTCCGGTGGTTGACTAATTGGCCGATATTGGTGCCTAGCCATGATGGCGTATGATTTGAGCCACGAAACAAGTTGGGATGGATATTCTCCATTATATCCGGGTGTTGAAGTGCCAAGAAGGTCCTATAGTAGCGTGTGCACACCAGAGATAATGTTATATCCGGTGCTAAGTCTTTTGTCACTTAGAAATGACAAAGTTTGCGAATTCTGAGCGTACAGAGCCCTGAGGCTCATCAACGTGTCAAGGTAGGCCTTCTTAATTATCGAAAGAATGACAAGCCTAGGCATGGTACCACATGATTCAGATGGCCAAGTCCGGCAGGTCGATAAATGTGTTACCAGGTCCAAATATGGCAAGAGCATGGAGATTACCCGGTAGCTGGGCTAGAACTACGAGTTCTACCTGGTAAGCTGCGGGTTACCTGGGAGTATGCATCATAGCATGGGTATGAGCCAATAACTGCTGTGCATGTTTGCTCATAGGCAATCTATAGGTTGGGTATGGGTCCAGACCTACCCGGTAAGGAAATATGACCTGATCGATGGTGTGATCGTCCCTTCTGACCAAGCTTTAAGTAAGCAGTGTAGTAGGATTACTAGATATCAGGTAATAGTAGCCCATAGTTTTATTTATCCTAATTAGACATACCAGGTAGTATAAAAGTAGGTAGTAAATAGTCGCCAGGTCAAGTTTCCTGGCCCCCAGCTACGGTAGTAATACCCACAGGAATTTAGGTTAGAAGCTTCGAGTCCTAGACTCAATAGAATTGAAAGTAAATCACAATTAAGTTCACTTTAGCAAGTACCCTCAGAAAGAGTCAGAATCAGTATTGAAAGTTTGTACCTCAGAGCCAGTCAGTCAGTCAGCCTGGTTCGGAGATTCTTGCAACTCAGTGCAGAATCTGGTATCTCAGTAGATACTCATGTTTCGTGTTTCCGATAAACAAGAATAAATCCTACCCGGTCAGAACAGACCTTTAAAATCCAATTATATTGCAACCCGGAAATCTAATAAAGTACAAAGCTCTACATAACAGATGTTCCTCTGCCCCCATGAACTTTCTGGGTTAGTGTCTTAGAATGTTATAAGTGCGAGTAACTGTATTGTTGCACACCTGCACCACCACCAGCCCTTTCATCTGGAGCCCACCGTGAGGGGGGTGATAGTCTGGATTGAAAAGCTTTTGTAATGAGTTAGAACTCCAAAAACCCTGGACGAGATCCCAGAACCTTGGATCCCAGACCCCAGTAACGTTTGAGCCTTATGAAAGCTCCGATGCGAGAAAGCTAAAGCTGCTCAAGAAGCGGAGAGAGTTGCCAGGCAACAGTATCACCTCAAAGAAGTTGCCCGAGGCATAGTTCAGATCAAGAACCGCAAGAAACCTACCTGGCGATCAAGTATCAACCTGGAGGAAGAAATTTGAAGGAATCATGCTCAACAGGAAGAGGATCTCGCATGCATTCACACTGAGAATTCAAGTCCAGAGCCCGGTCCCAGTATTTCTAATTTTGCGAGTAGCGCTCAGCCCGGTAGTAACTTCAGTGAGAAATCAAACTCGCAACCACCTCAGAATCCCCCTAGTAATCAGAAATGTAGCAATATGTCAGCTACAACAAAGAGACCAATGCTGATGGAGTCATCATGAGATACGCCTAAGCTCGACTCGTCAGACCCCCGGGCAATTTGAAAACACTTCCGGATCATGGAAGGAATGTTCAAGATACACTCAGGAGCCGACAGTGATGACGAGAAGAAAGAATGGACCATCTGTTATATGAGTACCGACATTGAGGATCAGTGGAGAGCATTCCCCACTTTCATGGGTGGGAAGATGTTTGAGGACTTTAAGAAAGAAGTCTTGAGCAGTTATGATGGAGCAGAGGTAGACGATGAAGATGCCCATCATGGATTGTTGAAAGTAGCCAAGAGATACATGAGAGCTGAGATCTTAGATACCAGTGATTACCTCAATTATCGCCGGGAATTCCAAGCCAAGAGCAACCAGGTGGAAAAGGACAAGTTAATGTCCAATATGGACTTAGTACATCTGTTCATCTTGCCTTTTGAGGAGGACGTCCTTTGGAAGAGAATGAGGGACCACCTGAGTACCACCCTGGCACCAGCGGGTGCAGCCGCTAGGAGTGCAAAGAACCCCTGGACTTTGGAACAAGTATTCAAAGCAGGGAAGCATGTTCTTAAAGGACCTGGCACAGTGTATAATGATTTATTCAACCCGGCGACAGTACAGGCCAATCCCATCAAAAAGGAACCTGTTCTCAGTAGTAAACCTGGGCTCATCAACATCAAGCAAGAACCTGTAGTATGCAAGGCCCCAGCTCTAACAGAGGAGTTAACCTCTTACCTGGCAAGCATGGCGGATAGTAACCGAATTATGACTACCATGCTGGAGAAACAGATGGAAGGACAGAGGAAATGGGACAAAGAGATGCAGAGGACTTTAGCTCAGCTAAAAACAACCTCGACTATTTCCCTTCCGGGTCAGAGTTCAGGCAGAATGGGAGGTTATGGGAATACCGGTAACCCGCTCGGACAATGCCACTTCTGTGATCTCTTCGGACATTTCCAGATCGAGTGTCCTTCTAAGCTAGAGATGATCACAGCAGGGGACTTAGTACATATCAACGGTACTCAGAATCTGTACCAATTGAAGGATGGGACTAACATACCCAGAGAACTGCATGGACTCAGCCAGAAAGCAAGGATCCTGCACCACTATAACCGTCAGAGGCAGGCAGAGTCGAAAAGACCTCAAAGCCAAAACCTGATGGCAGCACTGCAGATACCAGGCCCGGTGCCACAATATGTTATGTCACACCAGATAGCTGAGGAAGAACATAGTTTCGGATATCTGAGGACGCTTATGGAACAAATTGCACAGCAAACCGTGCACCTGGTACCAGAAAGTCAGTACCTGGAAGGACCTCAATGGGACTCCATGGTTAAGACTCACTCCCAGCAAAGCAGGGAAGTGAATCTATCGAATGACCCTTCTCAAGATACCCAGGATTTTCATAATGGTTCAATGAAGGCAGGAATATGTTCAAATAAGACTAGCGGAGTTGCCAGGTTGAGCGTTATTTCACTGGAGGATGTACAAAACCAAAACCGAGGAGTGGGAAGTGAGAACTGGCGAACCCGGTCATCTAGCAAAGCAAATATACCCCAAAAACAAGTAGTAATGTAGAGAACTTTGAGATGGCTGATCCACCTAAGGCAGATCGATCATGATTGATGCCCCCGGAAATTGTGGGACCTGGGAATGATGAGTATTCCATTCTGGAGAATCCCTACGGCTCAGTACCGGATGTGAACTTACTCCCTGAAGTGAATGAAGCTCGAAATAAAGTTTCTGTCTTACCAGGAGAAGTCAAGAGACCTGGACCAGCATATAGAAAGACAGTAGACATGCAATCTGGTAACCTGGAACAAGATGTTTGGGACCAGATGATGAAGGCACCAGTAACGCTATCAGCAGAACATTGGCTGGCAGCCTCTCCAGGCATGCACAGTAAAATGAAGTTGTATGTAACTCCTAAAAGAGTTCTGACTAAGCAAATGGTAGCGGCTGATGTAACGGAACAGGAAAACAGAGTCAAGCCAGAAGCCCAAGGGTGGGACCCAGAACCTTTGCCACCTATGGAAGAGGACGTATCTCAGGTCGAAGGAGGTATTTCGATCGACGAGTTGCCGGCGGTACATTTCTATGTCACCACTATGCAACAGGGTTTGATCCTGGCTGGGTCAACCATTATTCTGGATCCGGTAGTTCAATACCTGGAAAGCTTACCCATGGGAGAGAAACCCAAACCGATCGTCGCCATCGGGACTTCATCAGAAACGCTGAGGGCAGTCTACCCATTGGTATCAGGAAGAAGGAAAATGGAATGTTTGTGCGACTCTGGTTCACAAATTGTATCATGTTCCATCAAGTTGGCAAAGCAGATGGGCTGGGAATATGACCCAGATGTTTACATCATGATGGAGAGTGCTAACCAGGGCATTGAGCGATTATTGGGACTTGTACCAAATGTCGTGTTCCTATTTGGGGATGTGACTATATATCTACAAGTTCATGTACTAGCTAACCCGGTGTATGAGTTATTGTTGGGACGTCCGTTTGATACCCTAACCAAAAGTGAAGTAAAGAACACTACGGATGGAGATCAGACGTTGATACTCACTGACCCAAACACCAGGAAGCGGGTGAAGGTCCACACATATCCACGGGGAAAGCCTCCTCAGATCTTGCAGAGGGAACCTGAGTCGGGTTTTCAGAGCTCGAAGATCTGATACCTGATCAAGGAGAGCTAGCAGTCATCCTGGCTCAGGATGCAGATGGTAACTTAGTTATAGAAAGTTATGCTGAGCCACCAGAGAAAAAGAAAACATTCAGCCCCAGAAGTTTGAGAGACTTCTACCTGTGTGCGAGTGACAAAACGTGGAAAAACCCAGAAGTCCTCAACCAGGTAAGCACATATTATGTGCGGAAGTATGAGAAAGTAAACCCTGCAGCCGTGAAAGGTATCCTGGTACAGGAATGGAAAGAGACGGTGCCAATATTCGACCTGAAACAGAGTAACCTTCACCAGGGAATGGATAGAAGAGAAGCAGGTGACCCCTGGGACAGCCAGGTAGTGTTGGATGATGCAGTATCGTTAAAGGAAGTTTCCCTGGAAGGAACAACCTGGCGAGAAGCAGTTTTTGTTACTAAGAAATACAAACCGGTGGCCGACAAAGTTCGACCAGTGCTGACAACATTACCGACCGATTTCAGGATCACATGGGAGATTAGGGGAGATCCTCTGGTGGGAATACCAGAACTTCCTACTCACCTGGCTGACTTTGAACCTACCAGGCAGCATACTCGCGAACAGCGAGCAATTATTGACAACATACACAAAGAGGAATTCTTGTGGCCAGAAGAGCGGAAACTGATGCACCAGTTTATGATGAGGCAGGATGAAGGCTTTGCCTGGGACGACTCCGAAAGGGGACACTTCCAGGAAGACTTCTTTCCACCCATTGACATCCCAGTGATACCACATATGCCCTGGGTACTTAAGAATATTCCTATACTGGTGCCCATCTATGCGGATGTCTGTAAGATCATCAAGACAAAGATAGACGTGGGAGTTTACGAACCCTCCAACTCTTCTTATCGCTCTAGGTGGTTCTGTGTGTTAAAGAAAGACGGGAAGAGTTTGAGATTGGTACATAGCTTGGAACCATTGAATGCCATCACCATCATGCATTCAGGGCTACCACCTGCGATGGATGAGCTGGCAGCACACTTTGCCAGGCGAGCCTGTGGTGGTATACTAGACCTGTTTGTTGGGTATGATGAGAGAACCATTGCGGAAACATCAAGGGACCTCACTACCTTCCAAACACCGTTTGGAGCCTTGCAACTGGTAACATTACCTATGGGCTGGACGAACTCCATACCCATATTCCATGATGATGTAACTTTCATTTTACAGGAAGAAATTCCTATCTTCACCCAGCCGTATATTGACGATGTACCCATAAGAGGTCCCAAAACGAGATACGAGTTAGCAGGCGGGGGATATGAAACCATCCTGGAGAATAGTGAGATTCATTGTTTTGTATGGGAACATTTCCAAGTATTGAATAGAATAGTGCAACGTATGAAGTACTGTGGGGGCACATTTTCAGGCCCAAAAGCGGTCTTATGCACCTTGGAAATCATTGTAGTCAGGCATTGTTGTACCTACGAAGGAAGAAAGCCAGAGACCGAGCAGGCAAAAGTAATAATGAATTGGGGACCTTGCAAAGAGTTGGGTGACGTTCGAGCATTCCTAGGAACCATAGGGACTTGCCGGATATTCATCAAGGACTACTCTAAGCTCGCTGAACCTTTAACTTGCCTTACCCAGTTGAAAGTTCCCTTCCAGTGGAGTGACGATCAAATAAAATTGATGCAGTCGTTGAAAGACGCTCTGGCCGCCTGTCCAGCATTGAGATCCATCAACTACAAGTGGCCCATTCTCTTGTGTGTGGACACGTTGATGAACCTAGACTTCCGTGGCAACGGCAAACCAAAACTCAAAGAGTAATGATTAATGACGGTGTAGACCGGAGATAAAGGTACTGCGTTGTGCGAGTTGTTTGGGGCACCTCTGTGCGACCTAATCACTTCCTCTAGACACAAGTTTATACTGCGACTTTTCAGTCAAGCAAGTAGCACTCAAGTGATCGAGTACTAAAAGGTATTGGCTGTAGGCCGGGGATAATCTCAATGACGAGATTGAACGGTTTTGGGTATGACGTGAATACCACAAATCCGGTGTAATGAGGAGAAACGAATAGACGAGATCTCTAGATGTAGGTCCTATGAAAATAACGGTGAAAATGAAGCTATGTGTGCGGTAGTTAGTTTATAACCAGTGGAGTGTCGATGTACTGGGTGGCAATTCTAATAATGCCGGTCAATGTGGGCAAAAGTGTGAAAATACGTTTATATCCGGCGGGGCATGGAGATAACGAGTGTTGATCCTATATGAGGTGAAATATACTGAAGTCGATGTCGAAAGCTGAGTCTACTCGGAGACGTTTCTATCCTATGTCAATGTCAAACCTATGAGTCCTTTCGAGGGACTATCCTATCCAATCCTATCCAATCCTATAACGGTCCTAAACGGTGTTGAGTCCAAAACAATCCTATGTTGACAATGTCGATTCCTATAAGTCTGCCAGAGACTACCCAAGTGGGCTGCGATAAACGATGTTGAAAATAAAGCCGAATAAAACTCCTATGGTACGAAGATGAAGATGGTCCAATCCTATAAAACAAAAGAGGCGGTGTACGATGCGAACGCCGGTGTTACGCGCTAGACGCGAGTATCAACCGCTAATGACGGAGTGCAAGCTAACGTGCGATGTGCGATGCCGGAGATAATTCCTAAAACTGGTTGATCACGGTTTAGAGTGTTTCTCAAGGAGAGCACGAAGGAGTACAAAGCTCAGACAGTGTAAAACCGGTCTCTGGCTTATAGCGAGCGTATGGGGTGCAAACAATTGCTATTGTTCGTATACTGCGCTATGCGTGGGGTATGGTTTGTTTAAAACCGGTGCTAATGACTGTAGCAAGTGTGTAGAGACGAGATTATATCCGGTGACAAGTGTATGGCGAGGCTAATGGCAGAGTAACGGGTGGTAGTTGATTAACTTTGTACTACGATTTTCTACCTACTTTTATACTACCGGAGATAATTATTAATAGCAGTACTTAGTAAAGCTACAAGGCTGCAGCTTTGTAACGATCCTAGCGTCCATATGTATCTCCGTAGTCGCTTGTAACAGCTAATCCTCTGCGTTACCGAAGGAAGGTAAATTTCCTAGATCATGGGTCTTCTCCAGCATGGTTTTTGAGGTGCTGTTTAACTGCGGACTGGGAGGGTATGGTCGATATCCTGAGGTGTATGAAAGGAGTATCGTGCGCTAGTGACCTTGGCACAGTTTTATTGGTAAAACCGGGCGTCGAGCTGACAAAAACCTGGTGATTATTGAAGCGGAATAACGGTCAACGAGTATGACCTCATATAATTAAAGGATCAATGCTGGGGTTTTACGCCGTGATGCGCTACTGATGCGCTCTGATGCATCATATGATTTATCTCTGGTGGTCGACTAATCGGTCGATATTGGTGCCTAGCCATGATGGCGTACGATTTGAGCCGCGAAACAAGTTGGGATGGATATTCTCCATTATATCCGGTCGTTGAAGTGCCAAGAAGGTCCTATAGTAGCGTGTGCACACCGGAGATAATATTATATCCGGTGCTAAGTCAATTGTCACTTAGAAATGACAAAGTTTGCGAATTCTGAGCATACAGAGCCCTGAGGCTCATCATCCCCCCTAAACTTTTATTATGTTACTCTGGAACATAAATCCGGAGGTTTTATAACCGAGTTCCCATGAGAAGCTAGGGTTTTGGGCGTGGTTGCCATGTAATGACATTGGTGGTGATATTTAATTTCCTTTTTGGGAACCCATATTGCTCAAGACGCGTCAGTGACCTATTTTCTGATCACCGGTAATCGTGGTTCCGCTTCTCAGAGCATTCCAGTACGCATCTTGTTAGTTTTTCATCTTCTTTTATAAAATTTCAAGGCACTTTTAGCCTTTTACACACGTGGGTGAGGGAACTTAGTGAAAATTTCACTAAGTTCCTCTCTGTTATAACCATCCAGTGCTGTTTTCAGTGTCGGTCGTCTCTTGCGCTCCTTCTTTCTCCTACTGCTCGCTTTTTCTTCCCTCTTGTTTTCTTTAGTCGGTGTTCTTACGCTGGCCAGAATCAAACCGTACTTCATCCTCGAGCACTTACGTGCAATGGCCCAACCAACTGATCCTCAAGAACTATCGGTCATCATTGCCCAGGATCGCTATGAGACCGCCACCATTGAACTTCACAAGCTCTTGGCTGCTCCACTCCCGGAGGATGCCGATGTTTCTACCATCGATTTGTGGGTGATCGATGCCAAAGTCCATTGGGAATCTTGTACCCAGTACTGGCGTCAGGCGAAGGTGACTAGCTTGGAATGGCGCAAGCTTGAGTATAAGCTGTTAGAGGTGTTTTCGAGGGTTCCGGACGACTTGGTGGCGTACTCCTGTATGGAGTACAATGAGTTGGCGAAACGCGCAGTGTGTATTCTTTTTAGTGACCCTTTTTCTTCTGACTTATGTGGATTATAGCTTCAATTCAGCATGGACGTTGTTCCGGTTCCATTGTCACAAATGCCAGCGCGGCCTTCAGTCCCAAAGGAGTCCACTCCTTCTACTGTTCCCCGGGGTCCTCGTACAGCAACTCCAGTGTCGGTTTCCAGTGTTCCACCCACGCGATCAGCTTCTAGGTCCTTCGTCATCCCTCCTTCTCCGGCTCTTGCAGCCTCTCAGCTTCCTAAGGCGTCATCACTTGTCAGGCCGTGCCCTATACTTAACAAAAGTTTGGTAACGGCTCCTGCCGATGCCCTGACTTCGGCCGCTATCTTTCGTTTGGATAGTGATTCACCTTTGCGCCCTCGTCCTTCTTCTCTGCCTGGGCCCGGTGTTACCAAGTCGGTTGCCCCGTCTGAGGGCTCTATTCGTTCGTCACAACAACTTCTAGTAGTCAACGGTAAACACATAATTTCTTTCCTTTCCCTTGCTTAACTCTTTCTATAGCCGCTTCTCGTCCTCAGGTTTTGCCAGGTCCCGATCCCACTCAAGAAGGTAGCGTTACCTTTCTTTCTTGTGGACGCACGCCTTTATTCTTTCCTGGCACAGATGACGAGGAAGAAGTCGTGACACCGGGCGCAGCCGACAAGGGGAAGGAAAAAGCAGCGTCCCCCGGATTTGACGATGAGGACGACGATCGCCTTAGCCGGGAACCACTGTCGAATTTCCTGGAGGCTGATGAGGATGAGGACACTAGTCCGCCTCCAACCAATCTGGCTTATCGCCTTCGTTCTCCCCGACCCTCTGGTCCTCCATACGTCTTTTTAATTTCTTTTTCTTTTTCAATCTTAATGACTTCTTTCTAGTCCCCCCTCTGCTACCGAGGTGAGACCTCTTCGCGAGATTCGACAGGCTGATCCCAACAGCGCTCTTTTCAAGCTGCTGGGCGCCCCCATCAATAAGAAGCATAAGAGAGGCTCACGGAAGCGTTCCAAGTTTGCGAATCCACCGGGTTCTCCATTGGATTCTGCAGTCTACGGGACAGCTACCGTCGCCAGATCTGCTGGCAAGACTGCAGGATCTAACAAGGAAACTGATAAACTTGAAGGTGCTTTCTTATACTTTTCTTTTTCCTGGTTCTCGTTTAAAGTTTTCCTTAGTGGTTGCCACTAAAGTCCACCGGCCGCGAGGACCGTCGCGAATCAAGCCCCCTCTCGCGACAATGGGTGTCAAAGGTGGCGGGTTTGGTGAAGCCGTCCCCAAAAATTTGAAGCCAATGGAAGATGGCCTTAAAAACATCGGAGTACTTGTTGTGTCGAGGGATTTTGGGCAATTCGTCGAGGTAGATGACGCGTTGTGGAATAAGTCGGTCGCTCCCTTTGTGGGTGAATTGGTACGTTTTCTTCCTTTTCTTTCCTTTGTTTGTTTATCGTTTGTTTAGTACATACAGCCTTGTGACCAGTGCAAGTGCAAAGGAACTCAATGCCGCAAATTCCTGACAAACTCTGTTCTCTGCGTTCGTTGTCACTACGGTGAAGAGCTGTCTAAATGCACAGAGCTAGAAATGCAACAGCGTCGAAGACACCGATCACACCCACACCCAACACTACACACACAAACACGCTCAAGTTCGTGGGGGGATTCTAATGCGATGAAAGTAGCAAACCAATACAATTCAATTCTCAATATCTCTAAGATACACACGCAGCAGTAGCGCTCGTATAATATCTAGATTTCTCTAAGTCCAAAGGCTTTTCTCAAGAACAAGAGGGTGCGACGTCTGTCGCCGGGCCTCAAGGCAAGGGTGTATAACACAACACAACTTCGTCAAACGTCTCCACAAATTTCTAACAGTCGCTCGGGACTCTAATAACCACTGCACACACTCAATAACACCCTAAACACCACTTAAACGACTGCGCTCGAAGCAGAAACCAATTCCTATTAAATTCAACACACTAATAAACCTCGCGCGTCGCGCGCTAAACCAAAACCTTCGCAAACCCATGGAGAAGTGTCTACACTGACACAAAACTCCGAACCTTCCACAAGAGCCACAGGGTTTGAACCTACGCGCTCGAGCTTCCAACCGATCGTAGACTCACAGGATTCAAACCTATGCAATCCAGAGAAACCCCGTCCGACAAGCCAAAGGGTTTGAACCTTTGCCAACCTGCGGAAATAACACAGAAAAGCGAACACTAATCAAGCCAAAGGGTTTGAACCTCTGCGCCTGTAATGCCTCGCGTCACACAAATGCCCTCAAGAACTCGAAAGGGTGACCTTCAAGACACCGTACTCTTATTCTCTCACAGAGCGGAAGTCAAACCGAAACCAGACTCTCTGCACGGAGTGCCGCGCTATTTTCTTGTCTAAGCGCGCGACTTAAATCACACAATAGATTTCTGATATGGGTTGTATTCTCTCTCGAAGTTCCTAGCTACTCTAAGTGCTAGAGCGCGTGGCTGAAAAGCTTTGCACTATTACACCGGGGGCTCGAAACTTGTACTCTACATCTACACTACAGTATTTATACAATTCTACATCATACACATCGATACAACTTGATACAGTACTGTTAGAACCTCGGAACATTATTCCTCGCAACGCGCACGCGTTGTTATAGCATGCCCGGGGCTGGACACTTGGTTGGAGGCCTATCTCGAGACCAGATTCTGTCTCCTCATGGTTTATACTCCACTCGCACTGCATTCTATACGTTGGCATGTCACTCGTCATTTCTTCGGAGGATACTTGGAGTGGCAACCAATCCTATACACTGTATCTCATTCAAATGTTGAGTTTCTAGTTTTCTCTGGTTGGTGGGGGATACCCGTGGTAAGCCTAGGCACTGCGCTCTCTGGCCAAACTGGGTTCTCTCGGAGTTATCTATACTCAGGCATTATTTGGGACACGCGCGCGCGTGCCACGCGATCGGGGCCCTGTGCGTCATCGATCACTGTGTCACGTAGTTCTTCTTGAGATCAGGCATGTCTTTTATTACGGCTGCAGAGCATGTATGCAATCTGTTGGTAGCGCATTCAGTATCGAGTGCTGAGCTCTTGTACTTAGTGTGACCTCAATGAAGTATCATACTAAGTTAGAGCATGCACTCTACCAATAGTCACTTCAGACTTGCGTGCGCATGCGCGCATTGTTATACCGTGCGCGGTGTTGATATCACTGCGCTCTATGTCTACCTTCATACACGCGCGCAGCGCGCATGGCAGATCAATCCTTCTCATATCATGTCTGTCTCTTATCAATTCATTGGAGCGCGTATCTGATCTGCCTCTAGTGTATTCAATATCAAGTGCTGAGCTCTCATACTTAGTGTGACCTCAACCAGTATCATTCTAAGTTAGAGCATGCACTCTACCAATCATCACTGAAGACTTGCACGCGCGCGCGTTGTTACACTGCGCACTATCTTGGTTTGTTCACTGCACTCTATTGGTTTGACACTGCGCTCCATGTCTATTTCCATCTACGCGCGCGGCGCGCGTCTCTTCATGCACTCTACTTCTATGTTTCTATACGCGCGCGGTGCGCGTCATAGATCAATGTAGTTCTCCTTGTATCATGCCTGTCTCTCATCAATTCCTTAGAGTGCATGGCTGATCTTCATCTTAGTGCCTTCAGTATCAAGTGCTGAGCTCTCATACCTAGTGTGACCTCGACTAGCATCATTCTAAGTGAGAGCATGCACTCTACCAATTGTCACCCAAGGCCGTACTGCACGTGACTCGGTATCGTGCTCCATACATATATTACTGCACTCTGTGTGTTTGACACTGCGCTCTATGCATGTAGCACTGCACTCTATCTGTATCTTTCGTTATCTCAGTACCCAGCCATTATGCAATGCATGTATTGATACATTTCGCAAAATTACATGCGTAGACACGTTGCGAGCGTGTCATATCCCCCACACTAAGCTATGGACCTTCCACGGTCCAGCAGTGGGTCTCTGTCTGTATGCGCAGGTCTTTGTCGCTGCACTAATCGTCTCTCTTCATATAGGAAGCTATCCAGTCATTTGCAATACTTCTGTTCTTGTGTACGCTTGGAACTGTGTCACTAATGCTGCAATGTACATCATGTTGGAGCATTTAAGTTGTGCAATCCTGTTCCCATTCTTTCTTTTTGGCCATCACACTATCGTCTCATTGATATGAATAGTGAGGGACTTCTCTGCGCGCAACCGCGCGGTACTTTACTGGCACGGTGCTCTACCTCGTTGTGTCTTGCACACTTCATTGATCTCACACTTTCTTGCTGCACTCTTCATGATGTGATGAAGCATGAAGTCTCAAAGCTCTTCAGCAATCAGTGGCTCGTCCAGGTGTCCTTTGCTATCCTCGATTTACATCTGCCTGATTTCCACCGGTTATTGAGTGGAACTTTACTCCATATCTTCTCCTAGTTGGGCTCTTCCAACTCGTATATCACTGCGCTCTTGGAATATTTTGACTTGCATCCATAGAGGTAGTCATCTACAAGTTATGCGCAGTGTAATATGTCTTATTCACCATTATTTCTGCTACCATGTCATGTGCCATGGTCTTCGCTCTGGCTCTTTTCATCTCCTTTGGCAATTGGTATCTGCATTGCGCTCTATACTTGTTGCTGTACAGTAATCGCAAAATTTCTTCTGCCTTCACAGGTAATATGGTAATACCTTATGTATACCACTATATCCCCCCCACTAAAAGAATTGGACTGTCCTCGGTCACAAAACCACACACCCCTCAATAGACTCGGATATATCGCACGGAATGTGAGCTATCCCCACGAGTTTCTTGCATTCGAGTACAATCTCTGTTGGATATGCGAGGGAGGCGTTACTCCCATGCACACATACCAATACAACATTTCTCTTTATGTCACAAGTACGAAAGCAAGTGCTGCACATCCGGTCTTTTGCTCTCAGTGATATGCATGCCGAGGGTGTTTCTGCGTCACGCGTGTGCCTGCATCGCGTGCTAATCCTTGTCCAAGTTAACTGCATCAGAGACCTTCGGATTTGCGACCTCTTCAAACTCCTCAGTGAAGTTCGCAGGCCATTTATCTTTTGGCTCGGGTGAGTCAATGATTCTTCTTAATTCTTTCGAATCTTTGCGCATCCAATGTAATACTCTATCATTGATATCAATAGAGCGACACGCGAGGTAAGGAATCACTCGGAATGCCGCTATCTTCGAACCAATAAGTGCACCATCAAGCTCTGCTAGGATGTGATTCCCTGCACTCGAGCGATCTACAACAACTAAAGGTCCCAAATATCTTGGCTTCATCTTCGTATTTAGCGCGCTCTCAATCTGAGTGTTGCGCATCAATACTAGATCTCCTCTCTTGAAGTTATAGGACTTAATTTTATTCGCATTCATAGTTGCGTATTTCAAGGTGTCCTGTCTCTTCTGTTCATCCATATTATTCCTCATTTCAGCAACCTTATCCGCATGCTTCTCTAGCGCAATCGCGCGCAAGCCGCGGAGTTCCCAATCCTCTACCATTCTCCCTGGGTACTCAACTAGCCAGGTTGCTTCTATCACATCAAGCGGTAATATAGGATGCGCGCCAGTAACTGCGAAGAAGGGAGAGCATCCCATTCTCTTTCTAACAGTAATCCGGTCTGCCCACATTATCAACAAGAAGTAATGGTGCCATTTTCTCTCGTTTCCTCCGCAAGCCTTGAATAAACTCTGCCTCACATCCCAGTGAGGTCGCTCTATTCTGCCATTTGCTTGCGAGTTGTATGGGGAGATTCTAATCCCTTTAATCCCATACTTTCTCTCTAAATACGCTACCGCGGCTTTAAATGGTTTCCCATTATCGGTTACAATCAGGGAAATACATCCCCATCTACAGATGATGTCTTCGAACATCCATTCTGCAATAGCCTGTGCTGATTCAGTTGCTAAAGTCCTCCCTTCCATCCAGCTCGTTAGCGCGCATCGTCCATGTACAATATACTTGTGATGGTTCGAAGCTTCTGGCATATGCATTGTATCTGCATGTAATACCTGGAAGATCGACGGCGTGAAGGTAACGGTCGGTGGGGCCTTGATAATTGTCTTCTGTCTCTGTTGGCATATCTCACAGGTGCTAACAAACCAAGAGATATCGCGCTCCATTTCCGGCCACCAGAATCTCTCTTTTACTAGCATCTTCGTCGCGTACATCCCTCGGTGTCCAAGTTGATCATGCGCGGCCTTCATAATGTACATGCGCCTGTCTGGATATATAACGAGCTTGTATTCGGACTCTATATCTCGTCTATACAGTCTGCCCTTCTCCACCATGAAGTTCTTTGCATATCTAATGAAGTTGCGATACTGGTCATCCTTGAATCCCGGTAATCGCGCGGTAGGGTTTTCATGCCACTTAATGACAAGAGGTAACTGGTGATCCAGCATTTTCGCATACCCGCTCCTCCGCTCTTCGTCATAGTGTTCAGTGTCACTATATTCAGCTGCCTCTGGTAGGAGTGGTCCCGCGTTATACAGTACTGAGTACGTTTCACCGCGCTCTGTTGCCTCCTGCATTACTTTATCTTCATGAAAGTCGTGCACAGCTCTGTCAATTGTTACAAAGCCATGCCTCGTATCAATTCTCTCTTTAAAGTCTGCTATGTCTTCTACTTGGTCCTTTGTCTCGTTAACGAATTCCCAAGGGTCCTCTTCTTTTGGACTGTATTCATCTTCGGGGTTCGAGTATTCCTCATCTCCAGGCTGAAAGCTGCGCCTTGATAACCCGTCAGGAGCGTGTCTCTCTCCTGGAACATGTACCAAAGTAAAGTGGAACATTAATATTGACTCGATCCACCTGTTTATTGCTGCATTAGGGACTTCGTCCGGGTTCCTAAGCATCCCAGCAATGTACTTCGCGTCAGTCTCAACTACCAGTTTCCGGACCCCAAACAACCAGTGTCGACATGCATGCAGAGCTCTAAAGAGGCCGTATAATTCTCGTTTGGGCTGCGAGAAACGAGCTTCGCGCTCGTTTAAAACAATAGACCCAAAGCGCGCGTATCGTCTTCGTTTAGGGTTGTCTGGGTCTACCTGGCAGATATAAAACCCAATCGCACGGTATGATGTATCCACACCAAGTATTACCGCAGTCAGCAACTCATAATCAATTGGCATTAACGAAGGGCAATCGCGCAGTGCATCTTTAAGCATCTGCATTGCTTCCTCCTGATCTGTACCAAACACAAAGGGTACCTTCAAGCGCGTGAGCTTGGTTAAGGCATCTGCTTTTTCTGCATAGCCCTTGATAAACATTCGATGTACTCCTACTGTTCCCAGGAAGGAGCGCACATCTCCAAGATCTTCGCAAGGACCCCATCTCAATATGACTCCGACCCTATCAGTTTCTGGCTTTCTACCCTCGTAAGTGCAGCGGTGTCCCACAACCATTATCTCTGACGCGCAAAGTACAGCCTTATGCCCAGAGAATGTACCTCCTGCATATTTCATGCGCTGCACAACGCGGTTCATATTCTGGAAGTGTTCCCATACGAATCTTCGTATTCCGGCATTTTCAGGTATTGTTTCATAGCCTCCTCCCTTTATTTCATAGCGCGTTTTTGCTCCTCGTACGGGGACATCATCTACATAGGGTATTGTAACATGTGGTACCTCCGCTTGCAGAATATAAGTCACATCATCGTGAAATATTGGTACTGAGTTGGTCCACCCCATCGGTAATGTCACTAGTCGTAGCGCGCCAAACGGCGTCTGAAACGTCGTCATATCTCTTGAGTCTTCATCTAATGTTCTCTCATCATATCCTACATACAAATCGAGGGTACCCCCACAGGAGCGTCCCGCGAAATGTTCCGCAAGCTCGTCAGTCGCAGGGGGCACACCCGAGTGCTTTATAGTTACAGCATTCAATGGCTCCAAGCTGTGGACGAGTCTTAGACTCTTTCCATCCTTCTTAACCACACAAAACCATCGCGAGCGATACGAGGAATTTGATGGCTCGTATACTCCAGCTTCGATCTTGGTTTTGATGATTTTACACACCTGATCAAATATTCCAGGTGGAATCGGTATGTTCTTCTGTATCCAGGGAGTATGTTCTACTGCTGGAATGGTCACAGGTGGGAAGTATTCCTCCTTAAAATGACCGCGCTCGGTATCGTCCCATGCAAATCCCTCGTTCTGTACACTCATGAATTCATGCATGAGTTTGCGCTCCTCTTCCCAAAGGAATTCCTCGCTATGTACTTGGTCAATAATCTCTTTGCGCTCCTGGGTATAACGTCCTGTAGGCGTGAACTCAGGTGGATGTGTACTCAACTGAGGCATATCCCTGAGTGGATCACCCTTTATTTCACGCACAATCCTGAATTCCGAGGGTAGACCTCCTGTAATAGGTCTGACCTTCTGCGCAACTGGTTTGTACTTCTTGGTTGCAAATACATCTCTTACAGAACCCACTGCGGGCTTCGCGCGCGTGATGTCTGTTTTCTCATAGAAGTAAGTTGCGCTCTTATCTCCCGTGCTCGTTTGAGCATCACGCGCAGTCTCCGTATACGCGCGCGCGTTGTTGGAACACGGCTTAGTCTCGCGCGTAGTCTGCGCGGCCTCCGCTCTCTGCTTCCTTATATCTCTGACATCTTCTAGCGCACCAAAATACGAGGATAATGTCCCGCGCGCTTTCATATCCTCACCACACACCGTTGAGCTTGCGACGGCATATACTGCCTGTAATTCCTCCTTGTTAAACATATGAGATCCTGTGGGTTTTGCATATCCGCTGATCACCAGGTCTCCATTGCAATCGGCTTCTATCATCAGTGCTAACTCTCCTTGATCATTGATCAAATCATCGATCACTGAAAACCCTCCTCAACTTCGCGCGTGATGAACTTCTTTTGTCCTCTTGGGAATGTGGGTATCATAGCACATCGCACTGAGTTGGGATCTTTTATTTTAATTGTCTGACCACCATCTGCGGTGTTGTAAACGGTACTTGTAGTCAATACATCAAAAGGACGACCTAGCAATACATCGTAAGCAGGGTCCTTGATGATATGCACTTGCAAGTAAACCGTAATATCTCCAAACAAGAATGGGATATTCTTCGCCATTCCGAGGGACTTCTCAACTTGCTTATTTGCTGATTGCATGTTGATCACTTTGTCTGGGTCGTATATTAGACCCAATCGGTCTGCAACTCGACTTGACATGGACACAATTTGCGAACCAGTATCATACAAACTCTCAAAGCGCTCTGTACCATTTATGAAAGGGTACACAGAGCGCAAGGCTTGCGAGTCCTTCGCAACATAAACCTGCTTTGGAACTTCTCCCTTTTCTTCTGCATCATTCAAATACTGCTCGAAGGGGTCTTGCCAGACAAGCGCGCCTTCTGGTATTCCATTCATAGCTTCGGTGGTGACAATAAATGTCCCAATAAATGGAACCTGCGATAAATGTATCGCTCCAGTTGGTAGTCCATTGGTGTCATCCTCTTCTTCTTCCTCCGCAAAGGGGAATACGCGCTCTGTAGATTCGTCTTCTGATTCCGAACCTTCCTCAATCACTAGTCCAAACTGTTGCTTCCCAGTTTTCTTGGACTTTCCCAGAGGTACACGCTTCATAGTCAATTCCTGCTTTACCGCGCCACCAATTTTAGAGAGCGCAAGTAATTCTCCAACCGTCACGGCTATGGGGGACTTCATGAGTCTCTCCAATACCTCGGGCGAGTTTCCTCGGTCTTCTACCGGTGCTTTCAGACGATAAGCTGACTGTTTCTCTTCCGCTGTGTACGGTACAAATCCCGTTGTCTTCTGTAATCTCTTTGGAGGACCTCCCTGCTTACCCGCGTTGGTAACATCTGTCGCGACCAGGTATGGTATCTCTGGTTCGGTTGTCGCATCGCGCGCAGTCGGTATATCCTTGGGTACGGGGTCCATCCGTACTTGCTTTTTACTCTGGGGGGGCATTACTACTGCCACATTCTTCCTTTTTGTCACTTTAGATACGCGCTCCTCATCTTCGCTATCAGACGAGTCACTCAATACCTCAACTCTTACCGCTCCACTCCGTTTTTTGGTTTTTGCGTCCTCCGGGGGTGATGGTGAACCAGACCTGGCAACTCCACTGATCTTATATTGGTCCCCTCCTGCCTTCATCGAACGCCTAGAAAAACCCTGCTCCCTATCTTCGTCATTGGGTATCTGGGCAATTGGATCATCAGGTGGAGGGCCTTTACTCCGCGTTCGCGCACCTGTATCATTGCTCTCTTGCAGCGATCGCATCGCATACACCTGTCTCTCTAACTCCTGTTTTTCTTGGAGTAACGCGCTGTATCCTCCTGGCACATGGAACAGACCCGGTGTTGATGTGGATGCAATCACCACATTCTGGCTCTGGACCTTGCTAGCCTTCGCGCGCGCGTAGTACTCGTCAATGCGCTCCTTCACATACTGACCTCGAATGTCCTTGGGGATGTCACCTCCACCAGGGAGACGCGCTCTTCCATCTACGAGCTCGATCTTGCCTGACTTGATATACGAGGCTTTGACCAAGCACTCGTTTGACATATGCCCATCTGTATCTCCACAGAAAAAGCATGCGCGTGATGGGTTAGTGCTATGCGTATGCCCATACCCCATCAATCTCGGTCCAGGATCGTACGAGGGACCTGGAGCTCTGCTCGATTGCTGTTGCAAGAATGTAAGAATGCTCTTCTGATTCTCCAACATCGATTTCTCCATGCTCGCGAGTCGTTTGTCACTCGCAGAGGTCTGCTGCTCGATGAAGTCCTTCATGACTGCCATCACACTCCCCATCTCTTCTTGCTTTACCGCGCGATCCTCGTCCACGGGCGTATTGCGCGCGGTCGTTGTAGACCTGTGCTGCTCTCGTGTGGAAATCGCAGGAATACCTCGCGCTTCGTCTCGTTTTCTGTCCATAGATGAGAACACTCCTTGTAGCACATTCAACCCAGCTTGCATAACCTCACTCAAGGTATACGGATTTGCGAGCTCCCTTTTTGATAGACCCGCGGGTAATGGGAGACGCTCTAGCTGCAACTTGATCGATCTATACAATTCATCGGACATAGGTGCCAAGAAAGCATCCACAAGTTCCCTGTTTGATTGCACCGTCGCGAGCGAAGCTGCCAGGACTTGGAATTCTCTCCTGAACGCCATGTACTCACTCTTGTCCGAGATCTGCGCTATATCATATCTTCGGACCAATCTCTTCAACTCCAAGACAGCATCGCGGTCACCATCGCGCGCGCCATCGTAACAATCCATTACTTCGGATTTGAAGTCTTCATACTTCTCTCCAGTCTTAAACTTGGGGAGCACCTTCCACTGTCGCTCGGTGCGGATATCAGTATATGACACCGCAAGCTTTCTTCTTCTCATCTTCATCCGTGATTGCACACTTGGTGAAGAGGTCTTCAAGGCGCGCGAAGAATCTCTCGAGTTCCTCGGGATCAGAGGAGCTCTCAAACCTCGGTGCAGCCTTCTCATTCGGGCCTGGCATAGAAGCGGCCATTGTTACAATATTCTGATTACCAGGGTTCGACTGACCCGGTGGTTGGTTTACAATAGGTTGCGAGTTCGAAACAGAGCTAGTTCCACGCTCTGTGGGGATAGTTTCACTGGGAGATACCCAAACTCGAAAGAGACTATTGTTGGGATCGACTGGTGGAGGGGACACAGATATTGATGCGCTCCTCTGCCGTTGAACCTCTTGGTTCGCGTCGATTCTATCCCGACGTCTTTTCTCAGGATCGAGCGGGTAAGCAGGCGGTACTCTAACACCACGCGCTTCTTTCTCCGACCTAGTCTTAGGCTCTCGAGGCGGAATACGTCCAGCTATTCTGACTCAAATACACAACGCTCTCTGGGGTATTTCTACCCTTTTTCACTAAACAATAATCGAGATGATACTCGTCTAGCAGATTTGCTCTTGGAGGAGGAAATCAAAGATAAGATATAATTGTTTCGCGCGCGCGCAACTAGATTCTCTTGAATCCAATCGTATCAGGCTTTGAAAACTACTTCCCCCCCTCGCGGTGGGCTCCAGATGAAGAGCTGTCTAAATGCACAGAGCTAGAAATGCAACAGCGTCGAAGACACCGATCACACCCACACCCAACACTACACACACAAACACGCTCAAGTTCGTGGGGGGATTCTAATGCGATGAAAGTAGCGAACCAATACAATTCAATTCTCAATATCTCTAAGATACACGCGCAGCAGTAGCGCTCGTATAATATCTAGATTTCTCTAAGTCCAAAGGCTTTTCTCAAGAACAAGAGGGTGCGACGTCTGTCGCTGGGCCTCAAGGCAAGGGTGTATAACACAACACAACTTCGTCAAACGTCTCCACAAATTTCTAACAGTCGCTCGGGACTCTAATAACCACTGCACACACTCAATAACACCCTAAACACCACTTAAACGACTGCGCTCGAAGCAGAAACCAATTCCTATTAAATTCAACACACTAATAAACCTCGCGCGTCGCGCGCTAAACCAAAACCTTCGCAAACCCATGGAGAAGTGTCTACACTGACACAAGACTCCGAAACTTCCACAAGAGCCACAGGGTTTGAACCTACGCGCTCGAGCTTCCAACCGATCGTAGACTCACAGGATTCAAACCTATGCAATCCAGAGAAACCCCGTCCGACAAGCCAAAGGGTTTGAACCTTTGCCAACCTGCGGAAATAACACAGAAAAGCGAACACTAATCAAGCCAAAGGGTTTGAACCTCTGCGCCTGTAATGCCTCGCGTCACACAAATGCCCTCAAGAACTCGAAAGGGTGACCTTCAAGACACCGTACTCTTATTCTCTCACAGAGCGGAAGTCAAACCGAAACCAGACTCTCTGCACGGAGTGCCGCGCTATTTTCTTGTCTAAGCGCGCGACTTAAATCACACAATAGATTTCTGATATGGGTTGTATTCTCTCTCGAAGTTCCTAGCTACTCTAAGTGCTAGAGCGCGTGGCTGAAAAGCTTTGCACTATTACACCGGGGGCTCGAAACTTGTACTCTACATCTACACTACAGTATTTATACAATTCTACATCATACACATCGATACAACTTGATACAGTACTGTTAGAACCTCGGAACATTATTCCTCGCAACGCGCACGCGTTGTTATAGCATGCCCGGGGCTGGACACTTGGTTGGAGGCCTATCTCGAGACCAGATTCTGTCTCCTCATGGTTTATACTCCACTCGCACTGCATTCTATACGTTGGCATGTCACTCGTCATTTCTTCGGAGGATACTTGGAGTGGCAACCAATCCTATACACTGTATCTCATTCAAATGTTGAGTTTCTAGTTTTCTCTGGTTGGTGGGGGATACCCGTGGTAAGCCTAGGCACTGCGCTCTCTGGCCAAACTGGGTTCTCTCGGAGTTATCTATACTCAGGCATTATTTGGGACACGCGCGCGCGTGCCACGCGATCGGGGCCCTGTGCGTCATCGATCACTGTGTCACGTAGTTCTTCTTGAGATCAGGCATGTCTTTTATTACGGCTGCAGAGCATGTATGCAATCTGTTGGTAGCGCATTCAGTATCGAGTGCTGAGCTCTTGTACTTAGTGTGACCTCAATGAAGTATCATACTAAGTTAGAGCATGCACTCTACCAATAGTCACTTCAGACTTGCGTGCGCATGCGCGCATTGTTATACCGTGCGCGGTGTTGATATCACTGCGCTCTATGTCTACTTTCATACACGCGCGCAGCGCGCGTGGCAGATCAATCCTTCTCATATCATGTCTGTCTCTTATCAATTCATTGGAGCGCGTATCTGATCTGCCTCTAGTGTATTCAATATCAAGTGCTGAGCTCTCATACTTAGTGTGACCTCAACCAGTATCATTCTAAGTTAGAGCATGCACTCTACCAATCATCACTGAAGACTTGCACGCGCGCGCGTTGTTACACTGCGCACTATCTTGGTTTGTTCACTGCACTCTATTGGTTTGACACTGCGCTCCATGTCTATTTCCATCTACGCGCGCGGCGCGCGTCTCTTCATGCACTCTACTTCTATGTTTCTATACGCGCGCGGTGCGCGTCATAGATCAATGTAGTTCTCCTTGTATCATGCCTGTCTCTCATCAATTCCTTAGAGCGCATGGCTGATCTTCATCTTAGTGCCTTCAGTATCAAGTGCTGAGCTCTCATACCTAGTGTGACCTCGACTAGCATCATTCTAAGTGAGAGCATGCACTCTACCAATTGTCACCCAAGGCCGTACTGCGCATGACTCGGTATCGTGCTCCATACATATATTACTGCACTCTGTGTGTTTGACACTGCGCTCTATGCATGTAGCACTGCACTCTATCTGTATCTTTCGTTATCTCAGTACCCAGCCATTATGCAATGCATGTATTGATACATTTCGCAAAATTACATGCGTAGACACGTTGCGAGCGTGTCAACGGCAAGCTACCTTGTCAAGTTAACAAGGTGGCCGTGTTGAATCCCATTTGCCATTATCGGCCCAAAGCTTATGGTACGCTCTTGGATTGTTTTTCTACTTTCTTCTTCTAACCTCTTCAAAACTTCTTCAGAGACTATCAACGCCTTCGAAAGCTCCATGGATACCCTCACCCAGCACGCTAATGCTCTTGAGGACATCGTTGTCAACTACATGGCCGGGCTCGACGCTATGTCCCATCTTCAAGGTCTCCGTTCTCAAATTGGTTACGTTCGTGACAGTTTAGGTGCCGACACACAGATCGAAGAAGTTGTGGATGTTGATGCTGACAAGGGCTATGCTGCTGACGAGGTTGCTGAGGGTGAAGCGGGTCCTTCGAGGAAGCATAAGCGGTCTGGGAAGTAAGGCTTGGTCGCCGGCTGGGTTTTGTTTTTAGAACATTTTTATATGGGTTTTGTTGTTACCGCGCCTTCGGGCATTTATATTTTTCGAATATCGCATGTGTACACAGTCCCAAACGTTGGGGAAAATAACATTTTTCGTCTTGCTTCAATGAGTGTGTGATTTTTATTGAGGATTATTGATGAATTTTGATGAATTTGGACTTGGAGAGATTTCAGCGGCTGAAATCGCATGTTCTCTCGGTGTTTCCCGATGCTGGGTTTTGAAATATTTTCCTAAGTCCGATCCATCGAAATATTTGGAAATGTAATGAGTGTGCTTGACCACGGCTTTGGCGCCGTTGGTGGTTGGATTTGTTTATCTCTGTGCTTCTAGTCGTAAAATATCGTTTCTGCAATGTGGATTTTGTGATATCTCCTTTGAAAATCTTGAAAATGCCGGTGGAATGCGAAGTTTATTTTTATCTCCGTGCAATTTCTGATGGAGTATTTTGTGAATTGTGGGTTCGTTTCTTTCATGATTTCGTTAGATTTTGCGCGAAAATGGTGTGCTGAATATTGTTCTTGATTTCTGCCTGAAAACAACATGGCGTCTATGTCTCCTCCCCCTAAACTTTTTAAATTTTTGGTGTCATCGACTTAAAAGATTTATCCGGGTGCGAATGCATGAATTTCAAAGTTGTGGCCGCTGAGTTTTGAAAAGCAAAACATGTGTTGGGTTCTGTTCAGCGAGGCGAATGCTCCAGCTGAAATAGAATATATCTTGTAAATGCTCTGACGTGAGGAGGCCTCTGGTTTTCGTATAAGAGGACCGGTTTTAATCGTCTTTCCTCAGAATCCTCCACATTCTACACCGTTATGTCTTCTACCAACAACTCCGTCCCAACTCTCAACTCTCTCGTCACTCGGGCGGATGCACTCATGAAGTCTCCTCCTGCTGCTGACGCTGACTTTCTTGCTATCACCGCGTTCTTCAATGAGGCGGCGACTATCAATGTTAGGGCTAGCCTCAGGTAAACCAAACTAGAGTAAACCGCCTGACTATGCCGGGTAATACCCGAGTCAAGGGGAGTCTCAGTTGTGCTTGGTTGTGATACTGAGTACTGGCTTTAACGACTAGTACGTTGCGAGAGAATCGAGAGAAGGATAAGATTGTAAACTTTAGCTCGAAGCTGAGTATTACAGCTGAGAGCGTGCTACTTATATACTAAATGGTAGTCCTAATAATAGCTATTGACAACGGTGATGGTGAAGATTTATAGAAGTTGATGCGACCGTTGTCCATGTGATGAATATAGTGCCAATGTGAAGGTTCTGAAGGGTAAAAAGTAAATAAATCGTAACATTACCCTCTCGTTAAGGCAGTCGTCCCGACTGCCATTAGGGTTCCCATTCGGGCTCTTCGCTGTGTACGTTTTTCCAGTATGTCTTGACTAGTTTCTCCCATTTTCGGCGTTTGGAAGTCGCTTCTGGAGGGTAGTCTGGTGGGTCCATTATCCATTCCTGGTTTCCGTCGCCAGTCTGCGTTTTGTAGCTGAGCACTCCATTGTCATCGTACTTTGCATCCAGGATCATTCTTGGGAATTTTCTGACTTCGATTTGGAGTGTCGCTGTTTGAATCGAGGATGCGTAGGCCACAGTGAGTCGACCTGCGCGTTTGGCCTTCTTTTCATAGTCTTTGATTGTCTTCCTGGCGTGTTCCATGTCTTTTTCTCGTACCCAGCTGTTGTGTTCTTGGGTCCAGCCTTTCCATTTGACGTAGTAGTCGGTGACGACTACTGGGAGTTCCCCTCTCTTTCCTCTGACCTTTCTGGTGCAATGGTCCAGGACTTCTTCAACTTCGTACTCCTCTTCGTCTTTGATTAGGTCGGGTGGAGGTGGTGGTGGTTGTTCCTGATTGGGGAATGCGGGTGGGGTGTATGGGGAGAGGAGTTTCTCGTTGAAGGTGGGATGGATTTTCCCATGAGGTGGGAGCTTCAACTTGTAGGTGGAGGCGCCGTATTTGTTAAGAATGAGGAAGGGGCCTACTCGCTTGTCGTCGAGCTTCTTTTTGGGATGGGGGAGGCTCAGATGGGAGCTATCGAGTCATACCCGATCTCCGACTTTGTAGTTGATTGCGGGTCGCTTTCTTTTGTCGTACTGTGTTTTCATTTTGTTTGCCGCCTCTTCAAGTGAGGCCTTTGCTTCGGCATGGATGCTTTTCATTTTGTCGGAGAAGGACTGGGCCGTGGGATTGGTGAATGGGTTGGCTCGGTGGGAGTCAGGGACGATCTTAGGATTCTGGCCGTAGTTGACCATGAACAGGCTTTTACCGGTGGTGGAGTGGATGCGGTTATTATGGACGAAGGCGCCGATTGCTAGCCATTCGCTCCAGTCGTTCTGTAGGTGATTGACGAATATACGGAGGTATTTTTCGATTTCTTGGTTGGCTCTCTCCGTTTGTCCGTCAGTTTGCGGGTGGAACGCAGTGGATGCGTTCGGGGTTATGTCAAGTAATTTGTAGAGGTCTTTCATGAAGTTTGAGATGAATTGGGGACCTCGATCAGAGATCACCACGCTGGGCATTCCATAGCGGGCGTATATGTGATCTCGTAGTATTTTTGCGTATCCTTCCGAGGTTAACTCCACATTGCAGGCTATTGGGACCATCTCTTTTGAGAAACGGTCGATGATCATCAAGATAGCATCGAACCTATTTGACTCGGGTAGACCGGTTATCATGTCTACCGAGATATGAGTCCAGGGTTCGGAAGGGATTTCATTGGGATGGAGGGGGGCTGCTTTTGCTTGTGTGCTTGTCTTGGTTCGTTGGCACGTTTCGCAGGCTTTAACGTAGGCCTCGATGTCCTTATGGAGTTTTGGCCACCAGAATTCTCGTTGAACGAGTTCCTTGGTTTTAGCGATTCCTGGATGACCAGCAGTAATATGATCGTGGGAGCAGGATATGATTTCTCCGCAAAGCGCGTGGTCCTTTGCAACGTATATTCGCCCATCGTAGTGGAGGAGCCCATTTGCCTCTGTTATCCCTCTTTCATGATTGAGGGACCCTGCGATGCCCTGATCCCATTTTCCGTGGTCTCTGGTGGCATCCTTGACTTTGGCGTGGGTTTCTTCATCGGTGGGCATGATCATTGCCCGGAAATGTTCAGGTTTTAGGACGATCACGTCCTCATTGTCCTGTTTGCCTTGGCTGTGGTCATCTCATCGACTCAGCAGGTCGGCTTTCCTATTGGCAGTGCCAGCCTTGTGGAAGAGGGTGAAATGATATTCTGCGAGCTCTGTTACCCATCGGGCTTGGCGACGGTTGAGCTTTTGGGGCTTCCTGAAGTACTGTAGATTCTGGTGATCCGTCCAGATTTCGAACGTGTCGGCGGCTCCCATGAGATAGTGGCGCCACTCCGCAAGGGAGAGCATGATAGCTAGGAGTTCTTTGTTGTAGATCTCGTAGTTCCTTTCCGTGACGGTAAGGGCCTTCGATAAGAATGCGACCGGCCTCCACTTCCCGTCTTGTTGTTGGCTGAGGACCGCACCGATCGCTCCTTCGCTTGAGTCAGCTTCCACTCTGAACTTCCCCGTCTCTGTCGGCATTGCCAAGATTACATCTTCCGCCATCTGTTTCTTCAGCTGTTGAAACACTTGATTCTGGGCAGCTCCCCATGTCCAGGGTGCGTTCCCAGTAAGTTGAGTCATAGGACGGACGATCTTTGAATAATTTTTGATAAAGCGTCGGTAAAAGTTGGTGAAGCCCAGGAATGACTGTAGCTCCTTCTTTTTGGTTGGTGTCGGCCATTCAGTGATCCCCTTGACTTTGACTGGATCCATCCTGATTGCTCCCTCACTGATGATTACCCCGAGGTACTCGGTTTCCAGCGTTTCGAATTCGCATTTCTCGGCTTTCAGGAATAGTTTGTGCTCCCTTAACTTTTGGAGCACCTGTCTTACGATTGCTCGGTGTTCCTGGAGATCCTTGGTGAAGATAAGGATGTCATCGAGGTAGATGGTGACCTTTCCTTCCGCAATTAGGTCTTTAAAGATATCATTCATCATCCACTGGAAGGTGGCTGGTGAGTTTGTGAGGCCGAAAAACATTACAGTTGGTTCGAAGAGGCCTCGGTTGGTTCGGAACGCAGCCTTCTGCTCGTCTCCCTGTTTGATCCGTACATTATTATATCCCCATCTGACGTCCAGCTTGGTGAAGTACTTTGCTCCCTTGAGTTTGTCCATTAACTCCGAAATGAGTGGGAGCGGGTATCTGTTCTTAATGGTCATCTCGTTGAGTTTCCTATAGTCCTGTACTGGGCGTAACGATCCATCCTTCTTTTTGACGAAGAAGAATGGCGAGGCAAAGGGCGACTTGGAGGTACGGATTCGTCCCGTGGCTAAGTTCTCGTCTAAGAATTTGTCGAGTTCCTCCTGTTCGTGACGGTTGAGGGGGTAGACTTTACAGTCTAGGGTTGACTTCGCGTTGGGGGTTAGTTCGATTGCGTGGTCCCAGGGTTTTCGTTCTGGGAGTTCGTCAAAGTTCTCTTTTGAGAAGAGATCGTTGAAATCTCGGTAGGCTGGTGGCACCATTTCTTCAAACGTCCTTTGTGCCTTCCCGGCATTTGCCTGGGCGGCTAGGTCGTTCGCATGATGTACTGTCCTGATTTCTAGGGCTTGTCGCATGTTGACTGCCAGAATGGTTTCTCCCTCTTCCAGTTCCTCGTCCCATCTGTCTTCTGGATCGGCATCAGGCAAGGGGAAAGGGTTTTTGCGGCATTGACAGTGGGCAAAGGTGATTTTTCCCGATTTCCAGTTAACTACTGGATTGTGCCGCTTAAGCCAGTCATGGCCGAGGAAAAGATCGTTTTTTCCTAGGTCCGTGACTGCGAGGTCAATTCGCTCACTATGGTCACCAATTGTCATTCTCAACTCTACGAACTCAGTGACATCTCCCGCCTTGTTCCGAGAGCCGTCTGCATTGTAGACTGGGACAGGTGTTGGCAGTTTTGAAGTGGGTAGTTGATGTTTTTCTACATAAGCTCGGTTGATGGAGCTCCCGGTGCAGCCGCTGTCGACGAGCCTGTTGGTTTCTAGGGTTCGCTGGTTGGTAAGGGTCTCAATGATTACCGGAAGGGTCAAGGCTCGGGACGATGCTCCCTCTGTTCGGCGGATATATCGGATAGGTTTTCGTAATTCATAAAGTCGTTCCCTCGCGACCTCCCCTCCTACCTTGAGCTCATCGATTAGGTCGGCTATGATTTCACCGACCCGGTCCCGATGAACCCACAGCAAAAGGGTAGCTCGGGCCTCGGACTCAGTGCGTGCTTCCCGAATCGCCCGGAGGGTCCAGTCGACCTCAAAGGGTCTGAACCAGGTGTACCCCGGGGGAGGGACGCGTACCTGATCTTTGGCGGGGGTGATGGGAGGTTCTCGTCTCTCTCTCTCTTCTTGTTGTCGCTGCTTCTCCTTCCACATTCGATAGGCCGTGTCATCGTCCTCATCAGGTACTTCAACGAGTGTGGTGCGCGGCTGCTGGGGCGTGCAGGCCCCCGTTCAGCCCTTCTCGCGGGTGCTTGCGATTTCTGACGCCGGGTGATGATTTTGGGGGGGCCCTTCCCTACGACCCTGGTCGTCAGGTCTTGCTGTTTTGAGTCTTCGCCGCTCTTCTCCCTGGTGTTCATTGTTGTCCACCTTTTCGTCGGATCCCTCCTCTGACAAGACGGCTTCCCGAGCGGTTGTTCCCTTTGCGTCCGGTGTTTGAACGTTGTTCAGTCTTGTCGCAGCCGGATGCGTTCCCGCACCTTGAGCGGACACGCCGGGGATCGTCAGTGCTCTCGAATGGTCAGAGGAGCCTAAGGGGGGGAGTTCGGTCCAGGGGGGTGAGGGAGTAGGGGGTTCAGAGTCTGTTTTTATATCTTTTTCTGGCTCCGCAAGCGGAGCATAACGGTTGTGCAATTCTTTTGGTGCGGTCGTTCTGGCAGGTGTTAAGGCGGGTATATTCGAATGCGTAGGTAAACATGTGGTAACTACAGAAGTACAATAAGTCCGACCAGTCGGAAGCAAGCGCGCACCATGGTTCTTAATAAGTCCAGCCGAACAAGTGGAATCGCTCACTTGTCGGCCCCGTCTTTTACCTCCTCGATCTTTGTAGTCGAGGGCGTCTTCTCCTCGACTTGTTTTTCCTCCTTCTCAGCAGTGGCGAGTAATGCTCGCAGCTCCTGCGAGTTCCACTTCTTCCTTTCCTTCCTTGGTTCCGTGCAGTCCCTTGATAGATGTCCCTTCTTGTTGCAATTAAAACATCTTCCTTCGGCTCGCATCCGGTCTATGTCCATGGGTTTCCCTACTCCTCCATACATTGTCCCGGTGGTGGTTTTCTTATCCCCTGAGCCACCTGTCGCACCAGCAGTCTTTTGCCCGCTGCTGGTGTTGTTGTTTGGGCGATGGTCGGGGTGTCGTCCTCCATAATTGGTCCGGTTGTACGCCTGGGACTTCGACCATTGTTCGTGCATCGTGATGACTCGGGCCTTCCATTCTCTGTAATTGCGGGGAATGTTCATTCCTATGTCAGTGATGAATCAGATATAGTCCTCGGGTACCCCTTGACGTAGGGCCCTGACCATTGCTCCCCTGTCTCCGCTGTCTTGGATCCTGTCGGCTAATTGTGCTTCCGCCTCCAACTTCTGGAAGTATACTACTGCCGATCTGTTCCCCATTCGGAGATCCATCATCTTCTTCTCGTGCTGTTCTTTTGCCGTGGCATCCATGAACTGATCCTGGACGATGCGCATCCAGTGTGGCCAAGTTGGGTAGCGGAACCTTTCGTTTCGCTCGCTATAGTACTCCATTCGTTTATTCGTCCACCATTTGGCTGCCCCACCTTCAAGGTAGGAGGCGGCGAATGGGACTTTTAAAGTGGGATTGAAGTAGGAGTCATGTACTTTGAAATACGCGACACAGTCTCCAAAGAATCGGACTATGTCATCATGGCCTCCAGAAAAAGGAAGGGGGGGGCGTACTAGGACCGGTTTTATGGAGGGGAATTGGTCGTTATTGCTGGCATACCCGGTGGGCCAGTCAGGGGGTTCCGGTGGTGGGTATTTAGGGGGTCGTCGGGGTACCGAGTAGAGATCTCGTCGGTGTCCGACCGAAGGGGGTCCCGTCGGGTAACCCGGTCTTCCCCTTTCGGGGTTCACTGGTGGTGGTGCTGGTTCACGAGGAGGGTTGCTTGGAAAGTCGATTGGTGGGTCGGCTCTCCCTTTCCCTTTTCCTTCGTCTACTGGTTCGAGGTCCCAGTACCTGGCAGCTTCGACCATCTTCTCCATGAGTTTGTCGTACTCTTCCTTCATCTGTCCTTGTTGTTCTTTTGCCAGGTTCCTACTTGTCTGGGCTTCTTGTTCTTGCATCGGGTCGAGCCCCTTGTTCCATTTTTTGTCTTTACTGCTCCCTTGATCTGCCCCGGCGAAGAGGCGTCCTTGGGTGGGCCAGGGGTAGTATCCCTGGATTCTAGTCCGTGGGGGGGGCGAGTCTGGGAGTGGAATCGGGTAATGGAATGGGTTCCTGGAAGCGGATTCTTGTCCTGGCCAGGCTTCGGTCAATGGTCCCCTCTCGGGCCCACTCATCATAGTCGAGGTTGTCATGGGAGTCGATCCAGCTCCCCTCAATTTGTCCCAGTAGGTCGATAAGCCTACTGTGCTCATTGATCGTTCGCTCTCGTAGGGTTCCTCAGGGTAGTATCCACCCTGGTCGGGGGCCATATACCCTTTCCCAACGTCTCTCACCGGGAGATAGCTGGCGAGCGAAGAGACTCCTATATTGATCAACGGTTCCGTAATCGACTCCTCCTCTTCGGAGATAGTCCCTTCTTCTGAGGTTCCAGGTGATCCCTCGTCTGCCGAGTAGTAGGTCCTGTTCATCGGAGAGGTTTGGCCAGACTCTGTCCTCCCCCTCAAGGGAGAACGGGTTCTCTCCAAGCTCAAGCGCGCCGAGTTGGGCCTCCACGCGGTAGTGGAGCGGGTTCTCATGTCTGCTGAGGTCTCGTAACCTATCATTGTAGCGGGTATCGCTCTCTCTGGGTCGTCGCTCTGGACGGGGTCTCCCGATCCAGCCGACCAATAACCTCCTGTCCCGGAGCTCCCGAGCTCGCTCAATATCTCTCGGATCTCCACTATCTGCTGTCCAGATGATTCCACTTCGTCCCTCCACCTCGATTCTCCACTGGGTGGCATCCGAAAGGGGTTGTTGGTTTGAAATTCCTGCCGTCTCCCTACGTGGCTGTGAAGGACCAGTCTCGCGGTCACTGTCGGGGGGAAGAACACTGGTCTCTGTGGGGCCAGAGGATATTGTTGCAGTGCTGGGGGAGAGTCGTCCTCCTGGACTAGGGTTCGCAACCCGTAGACTCCTTCCCTCGGTCTCTGGTAGAGTCCTGCTCTCCCTGAGAGCGGGCTCCTCATTGGGTTCGACTGTGTTGACGTAGTAGTCGGTGATATCCTCCTCTCTGGTGAGGGAGGGAGTTCTAGTTCGGGTATGAATGGAGTGCCAAGTTCCGGAAGGTCCAGCGACGGGGCTTCCGGACTCAGTGGATTGGTTGGGTCATCTGGGAAGTCGCCGGGGGTCGAAGTTGGGCGGGAGGTCGTTAATCCTAACATCCCCTGCAATCTCTGCCTCGGGGTGCGGTGGCGGCGGGAGGGGTCCGAAGGGTACATTGAAGGGTGGGTTGTAGTGGTAAGGTGGTTGGCGAGGGTAGCGAATTGGCTGCCTTCTTCGCGAGCAGGCGTTAGAACACCACGCTCTGATTTGGGCACCAAAGAATACGAGTACGACAATGACTGTTGCAAGTATTAGGGCGGCTGTTATTAGCGCGACGATTAAGACTTTTAGTTCGAGGGTCGAGATGTCGGGGGTGATATTCATGGGTTCCGCTTGGTGGCTTTGCACTTCAAGGGAATGTAGGGAAGCTTCGAGCTAATTGTTAGGGCTAGCCTCAGGTAAACCAAACTAGAGTAAACCGCCTGACTATGCCGGGTAATACCCGAGTCAAGGGGAGTCTCAGTTGTGCTTGGTTGTGATGCTGAGTACTGGCTTTAACAACTAGTACGTTGCGAGAGAATCAAGAGAAGGATAAGATTGTAAACTTTAGCTCGAAGCTGAGTATTACAGCTGAGAGCGTGCTACTTATATACTAAATGGTAGTCCTAATAATAGCTATTGACAATGGTGATGGTGAAGATTTATAGAAGTTGATGCGACCGTTGTCCATGTGATGAATATAGTGCCAATGTGAAGGTTCTGAAGGGTAAAAAGTAAATAAATCGTAACAATCAAGGTATGGAGATAATTGTAAAACCAGGATTTTTGGTCGCTGATATTTGTGTGTAGTGCTCTTTATTGGCATACTATTCGTTGTCCAGTCGTGTTAATTTTTATCACGACTTTGAACAGTTTATCTCCGGGCTCGTCATCCAGTTCCATTTTACTGATCAATGGCTCTCCGTTTTTCGTGTTGAGACTACTCGTCTCTGGGCTGCCGCTAGTGGTAACTACCACTTGACCGGTGACCAAATTCTTGGCGGGTTGGAGGTTCTTCCTCCCATCAGGTACAGGATTGACGAGGACATTCTCATGTCTTCTGCCCCATTTTCTCCGGTTTTGAGCGCCACGAAGTCTATTCCGGGCTCACCCAAATCTACTAGTGGCGGCTCTACTGCTGTCACTCTCAAGGACGCTTCTATCACTCCAGATAGATCCAGTTCTCCCAGTCCTACCAGTGGGTCTGCATCTCCGGTCTCTTCTGCTGATTGGACTGTACGCGTTTTGATATCAATTCGTGATCCCGGATATATTTAGCTGATCAACAATTTTTATAGCTTCCTTCTTCAACGGATCCAGCTCCGTTCATCGAGCTTTTTGCCGAGACGGAGGGTACTCTTCAGGATGCGGTCGAGATTGGTGACAAGATCACCGACATGTATCGCCATACTTTCAACAAATCTGCTCTTCGTTATGGCGAGACCTTCTGCGCCATCTGCTCTGGTACTCTGAGCCATCCAGCTCATGAATGTCCTGCTCGTTCCATTAAGGTTCGTTGTATTCTTTTAAAACCGGTCCCGTGTTGACTTTATTGCTCCGGTTATAATTTAGGCAATTCGTCCTTGCTCTGTGTGTGTTCTAGAAGGCACTGAGTGCATTTTCGCCAGGCTTTCTACCGAGTGCATTGCTTGCCACAAAGGACTTCTCCGGTCCTGCGTAGGTGGTGTACCTGACCGGCAGATCCTGATTATGCCGTTCAACAATCTCTGTCCCGAAGATGATGAGCATGTGCTCAATCTGGTCGAAGATATGATCGACTTAGATCCTTTCGGTGTTAGTGAGTACCTTTTGTTTTGATCACTTTTCGACGTCGTAATTAAATCCGGTTGTTTTCTCTTTTCAGGAACTCCGGTGGGATTTCCAGAGGACCGTCATACTGAGGGCATTATCAACAATGCTAAGGCTTACGTCGGAGTTAATTCTCAACAACTCCCTTTTCACAGTGTCGAGTCTATCTCCACTTTGGTGAAGGCTAAGGACACCTACCACCAGCACCTCGAGGCCAATACTCGCGAGCTCTATTTGTTTCTCAAAATTTGCCACATCGTCGTTCAGCAGCTCCGGTTTGTTACTGCCAAACTCGATGATCTCCGTGAACAGGAGTCTGCCGAAGTTAACACCGCGGCGAAGATGGCTTCGTCTTCTAAACCGGCCGGCTCCAACGGATTTTCGTGGTGGCTTGTGAAGAAGGATCGCCAGGGCCGTCGAAAGAATTGTGGTGGTAACAAGGGTAAAGGCAAAGGTAGAGGCAAAGGCAAAGGTAATAACGAGTCTCAAGTCCTTCCTAAACGCTGCACCGGTTGGGGATGCGATCATGCTGACTGCGATACCGCTATTTGCGACTGCGGTGGGTGGGGTTGCAACACGGTCAATTGCCAGGCCAACCAAGGTAGCTGGAGCGACAGTAACAATTCCACTCAATACCGTGACGGCGTCCCTCTCAACTCCGGTAATGTTTGGGGAGACAAGCCGTACTCTGGTCGCCGTACTCGTTGCTATGGTCGCAAGTAGTTGCTTTACGCCGGCAGATTTTGTTTTTCATTAGTCGTCCGTTTTCACATTTGTGGGGTATATGTTTGAATGAGTGTGTAGGACTGATTGGGGATAATGGTCATTAGATAGATATCATTGTGAAACGAGTGTGTCGGGGCCCCAAAATGGGGCCCAATATATAAAGTTGTTGCCAAAGAATCCGCCCAGTATTAAGCAAGTTCTGCTTCGTTGTGAGCTTCCTCTAAATCCGGTAACTCATTGAAGGAACCGTCGTCTTCCGATTCAAAGAGATCCTTAATCCGTTTTGGAGGGACATCAATGATCGCATTTATATCCGGTATGTCAATCTGTCTCCGGGCAAAGTATGGCAATAATCTGAATGCGGCCACTGGTCGTGCAAAGGTCGAACCGTCTAGCTCACAAAGGAGGTATGCGCCTCCTTTATTTCTCCCTAATACGACTAAAGGTCCCAAATATCTGGCACGCATTTTGCGATTTAAAGCTTTCTCTATCTGCGTGTTGCGCATCAAGACTAAATCTCCTTGCTGAAAGTTGAAATCTCGAATGGTAAATTCATGATCTTTCTCAAACTTGACCGCGGCATTACGCCTAGCTTCATAGACTTTGGACTTCAAACGGTCTAGGTCTGTCGCCCGTTTTTGTAGACTGATAGCGCGCCTGGCAATTAAAGACGTGGTACTGATGATGTTATCCAGGGGCGGCGTTAACCAGGTGGATTCAATTATATCCATTGGGAGTAAGGGTTCTGTACCCGTTGCTGCGAAGTATGGGGAACATCCCATGTGTTTCCGAATTGTTATTTGGTCTGCCCAAAATACAGAATAGGCATTCTGACACCATTTACTCTGATCTCCATCCGACGCTTTGAACAGGCCTTGACGGACATCAAAATGAGGTCGTTCCGCAATGCCGTTGGCTCTCGAATTATAACCGGAGATACGTATGTGATTGATGTGATATTTCTTGCTCAGGTAATTGATAGCAGCTACAAACGCAGCTCCGTTGTCGGATACAATCTCGACTAAGGATCCCCATCTGCATAGGATATCTTCAAAAATCCATTCGCCTATGGTACGGGCCGTCTCCTTGCGTAAACATCGAAATTCGGGGTAGTGACTGAGTGAACATCTTCCTTGGACGATATACCGGTATTGTCCTGAAACCGGCATCATCATCGTGTCCATGTACATTTTTGCGAACAATGGCGCCGGTATAGCAACAGTAGGGGGAATGTATATCTGTCGGATTTGCCGAACTTGGCATAAATGGCAACTTTTGACGAACCATGCGATGTCATTCTTCATATCCGGCCACCAATACCATTCCCTAATGAGCATGTGCATTGCATAAAAGCCTTTGTGGGCAACATCATCGTGGCACGACGTTATTACTTGAATGCATCGCTCGGGGAATAGTACTAGCTGATGCTTTCTGTCTATGTTTTTGCACCATAATTTTCCGTCTCTTTCAAAGAAATGAACAGCGTATTTCATGAATTTTCGGTACTGATTGTCATCAAAACCGGTGGGCCGCCGGAGATATTGGTGCCACGGCAATAAATATTTAAGCCGTTCGTCCAACCGGATTTGTTCCGCGGATCGAGGTACGTCCGTATAGGAAATAAGACTTGAGGATTCTTCTACGATGTCTTGCTGGAGAACTTGAATTAACTCCGTTGGATGATGAATAGTGGGTGAAGTCGAATTAATAAAATGTAGAAGCCCATAATGAGTGTGTAAGAAGTCTTCCATGCCATCTCTGGGCGGTGGAGGATCTCCTAGTTGGGGTGGGCATCTGGAAAGTCCATCTGGACCATGCTTAGAGCCGGGTATGTGGACGAGAACAAAATGAAACGAAAGAATGCCAATAATCCACTGGTTAACTGCGGCTGAAGGTGCTATATCCGGGTTTTTGAGCATTCCTTTAATAGCGCTTGCGTCTACTTCAACAATAAAGGTGGGAAGTCCGATTAAATAAGTTTTGCAGTCTCCTAACGCATGGTAGAGACCAAATATCTCTTTCTTGGCTTGTGAATAGCCGCATTCTCGTTCGTTAAGAGTAATAGATCCAAAACGAGCAAAATATCGTACCTTCGGGTTGATATGATCGCACTGTGCCAGGTAATAACCAACAGCAGCGGGACCCGTATCTATGGCGAGAATAACAGCGCCGGTCGATGAATAACTGAGTGGTCTTAATGCCGGGCTATCTTTGACAGCATCTTTTAGATCTTCTTGCGCTGCAATCTCTTCTTTCTCGAATTTGAACTTGACATCTTTTCTGAATAGCTTGGTGATGGGTAAAGCTCGAGTTGCAAAATCGTCGATAAATATCCGGAGTACTCCCACAGTACCAATGAATGTGCGAGCGTCAGAGACGTCGATACAAGGTCCCCAGCACAATATTGCCGCTACAATACTTTCGAGGGGTAGTCGGCCTTCATATGTGCATCTATGCCCAAGCACGATGATTTCAGCGCAACAGAGATAGGCTTTCTTGCCGGAGAACGTGCCACCACAATATTTCATTTGTTGAACAATCCGGTTTAAATTCTGGAAATGCTCCCAGACGAATCGTCTAATGCCGGTGTTGTGGGGAATCATCTCATAGCCGTCTTTGGTTTCGTATCTGTTTTCGGGTCCTCTAACGGGGACATCATCGATATATGGTATGGTGTATTCGGGAATTTCGGGTTGTAGAATAAAGGTAACGTTGTCATGGAAAATTGGCACGGAGTTAGTCCAACCCATGGGTAAGGTAACGAGTCGAAGGGCTCCATAGGGAGTCTGAAAGGTTGTGAGGTCGCACAATGATTCGGCCAATAGACGTTCATCATATCCGACGAATAAATCTAGGGTAGCACCACATGCACGGCCTGCGAAATGTTCTGCTAATGGGTCTGTCGCCGGTGGTAATCCAGAATGTGCGATAGTAACTTCATTCAACGGTTCTAAGCTGTGGACTATGCGAAGACTTTTGCCATCTTTCTTAAGAACAGGTGAACCATCGAGAACGATAGGAGGAATTAGAAGGTTCATATACGCCGGCGTCGATTTTTGTCTTGATCATTCGACAAACCTCAGGCGTAAATGCCTGGGGGAATAGGAATATTTCGAAGTACCCAAGGGGTATGTTCGATAACGGGTATATCAATAGGTGGGAAGAAGTCTCTATGAAAACTTCCTTGTTCTGAGTCTTCCCAAGCGAAAGCCTTATCTTGGACCATCATAAAATGATGCATGAGCTTCATTTCTTCAGGCCAGAGAAACCCGTCATTATGAATGGAGTCGATGTATACTTTGCAGTTCGGGTGTATAGCGATCGGTTGGTATAACATGTGGTGGGACCTGGAGATAATGTAGGTATGTCGGCCAATGGGTCTCCCTTGATATTTCGAATAATACGAAACTTATCAGGCAAGGTTGCAAGGACCGGTTTTGTTTTTAGCGCAACCGGCTTGTACTTCTTGCCTGCATAAATCGATACTTTCTTAGGGAACCACGGCTCGTAGGTTTGATCTCCGGTTATATTAGATCCATATAAGTGGTACATGTAGTCTTGAGGCACGGAGATATTATTAAAACCGGGCATTTTGTTCGAAGAATTGGAAGGTAAGGCATATAGTGGAAGTAGACGACTTTGGTCTGTTGGTAACAAATATTCGGCATGGTTTTTATCAACAGGTACGGTTTCTTGAGTTTGAGACGACCAAAGGGATTGTGTAAATGTAGTCGGGCGAATGGGAAATTTATTAGGGTCGCAAGCGGATAAATATTGCGCTGAGGCGCATTCTTGATCAAATTCGGAATGAGAGGCGGCATAAGCAATAACTGTGGGTAGCCCATTGTCTAATTCAATGACGAGGGCGATTTCTTCCATATTATCACCGGGTTCTTCTAGTCAATTTTCCCAAGAAAAGGGGACATGGTTTAAAATCCGGGGACGACCACTGGGGAATAGTTGGAATGGTCGCGGTTTTGCATGTATTCGGATCATGGATGGTAATAGTCTGATTCTCGTCAGCAGTAATTGCGAACAATACTCTGAGTCAAGGTGTCAAACAGTCTCCCGAGTAAAATGTCATACGCAGACTGCTTAATGACGTGAACTTGCAGGTAGAGAGTAATATCTCCGAACAAAAATGCAACTGTTGCAGTGCCAATCCCAAGGAATAATTCGTAGTGCCATTGGCTGACTGCATTTCCAAAACGACTGTAGGGTCATAGATTAACCCCAATCGTAGGCAAACTGGCTTCGGACATAGATATAACTTGAGATCCAGGATCAATGATGCATTCGACTTTGAGTTGATGGTCCACTACTGGAACAATGGAGCGCAATGAAATAGAGTCGGCTGCGCATTTCAAAGGACCAATTCTTTCTCCCTTCTTGATGCGAGCTTCGTATGGATCTGGGACAATCAAAGACCCTGCGGGTGGATCTGGGCGCGCCTGTTCTTTGTCTGCTTGTTCTATGGTCTGAGCAAAACTGTCCAGCATTGAGTATAACAATGTAGTTGCTTTGCCGGTTTTAGGACCATCTGTGTCTTTCACCGTGATTTCGATCATCCCATCTCCGGTGAACGGTAAAGCTAACCCCTTCTGGAATTGTTCCACAGTGTTAGGAACTTTGCGCTTGGTGTTATCTTCCTTAATCATTTCCCTGATTGTGGGTGATAGAGAATATAACTCTTGATGCGACAATGTGATTGTGGAGTCCAATGCGCGTTCGTACACTTCTCTCACGACATTTGATCCTTCTATTGGTGCTCTCGTCCTATAAGCGGGTTCATTGTCTTTAACACACTTTCGTATATCCGGTTTTGCGCCCGCGTTACGAACTCCTGGCGGTGCATAATTGGCTGGTCTTGCAGCAGCGAAAGGATGAATATCTTCTGGCATAAGCTGCGGTACACGTTCTTTCACTGACGCAATGCTGGGAACTACCGGTTTTAATTGTTCGTATGGCATGTAAGTGGGGATCTTCGAGATAATCTCTTCTCCATTGTCGTGAACTACGGTTTTAGCTTTCTCATAGCGCCGTGGAGCATATGCTTCTATAATGGCTGCTGCTTTTTCGTCGTCTATCTTGGTTTGCGCGGGTATGACCATATTATCTTCGTCCTCCGAGATTTCCACTAAAGCCGGCATGTCGTCATAATCTGGGGTAAAGTCCTGATCCGGTCGATCAATGATCTTAGGTGCTGTATCTCCGGGTTTGTCTTCAAGCGCAACTTCTCCGGTGGCCTTCTGACTAGTACGAGTTTGGCGACCTGCAATCTTAGTCGGTTCTGGTGGTACGGCTTGATCCGCTTTAACTACGGGGACTGCCTTCTTCGGTGGACCACATCTGAGGATACGGGGTACTTCGACTACAACTTGTCGTAGCATAGTGTCATTCGTGTTTTCTGTAGAGGACCGGATATGCGAATTATCTCCGGTGACATTCATGAACTGTCTGATGCCTTGAATTTCTTTGCCGATCGCTTCCGATTTAGCCATCAAAATCTCGAGGTGTTGGTGCGCATCAATGCCGGTACCCGCGGTGCTGTGAGGCGAAGCCACTGGCTTTACAGGCGAAGTATGTTGCTGATGAGGTATGATTTCGTTCATCATATGATTGACTACACCAATTTGACCGGGATTCTGTCGATGCCATTCTTCGATATGATCTTTGAGCCAAGTGCCTTGAATTCCTCTGGAGACCCACGCGCCTGTAGATAGGACTATTTTTCCTTCTATGTTGCGCTGGCATTTCCCTTCGCGAATCATTTCCTCGACTTTAGGACATTCACGCATGAAATGACCTATTTCTCCGCAGAAACTACAACTTTGACTGGTAGTTGCGTTAGTGTAACTGCTCTGTTGGGGTGGTAAAGACGGTCCAGCCGGGTACCGTTGTTGGGCACGCTGGAATCTATCGTTTGAATTCAACTGTAAAAGTGTTTCTCCGAGCTTAATGAGCTGATTGATATGCTCCATCTTTACTTGCGGTTCGACGGGTTCTTCTTTAACTCGAACCGGATTTGGCGGTTGTGCGACGGGCACCGGATATAATGATTCTTCTGGCCTTACTGGGCCGGCTTCACAATATCCGTGCATCGGTGGATTCCTAAGTGTACTCTCGCTTTTATTCGTGCCTTGTAAGACGAACTGTGCCGCAGAGTAAATATCTTCGAGCGGGTAGGGATCTGCAGGGTGATGGTCTGGTAACTTGATTTGAAGGCGGCGAGCAATGGCGTCCCAAACATGATTAGGAAAACCTTTACTAAACATATTGCCGGTTTCATTTTCAGATAAGCGCTTTTTGTTGATCAAGTGCTGTACTTTCGGATAAAATTCTCGGTAAAATGTGCCCAAGTCTGCGAGGTTATCGACTTCACACGCGTATTTGCCAATGACGCGCTCGAGGTCATGCCTCTCGTATTTGCGATTCGTATTCGCATCGGGGTATTGTGCTATAATAGCGGTTTTAAAATCTTCGTAGGATTTCAAGGTGTTTTTATATTCGGGCAAACTTTCCCAAAACTCGGAGATAACGAGTCCGGGGTAGTAGATAAACCATTTCTTTTTGTCGGTGGCATCATTAATGGAATGACGGGTGAAGAGTCCTTCAATATCTCCGATGTAACGCGTCAATTCGCGTCCTGGGCTTATTTCATCGACGATATTTGGGGTGCTCTTTTCTTTTCTGAACGGCATTTTTGAGGCCATGACTGATGGTTGTGTAGGGGGAATGACTGGTGGTGTGGGATTTTGTGCCGGTACTGTCACTACTGGTGGTATATCTGGTATAAAAGGGAAATATGAAGTGGATGCTTCGGTAGGGGGTTCAAAAGGTAATTCCTGCTCGAAGGATTCTTCTTTGATGTTGAAACGTAGGGTAGTAGCGGTATCTGGGACTACTTCATCGCTAGAGCCGACGGATTCGTCTCTATAATCAGTAAAGGAAGTGGAGTCGACGCGATATCTGCCGAACACGGTTCCTGTATACGGTGATCCAGGCGCGGTGTTGTAATTAGATCCGACAAGTTCGGTGGTAACTTCGTCAGCGTCTGCAAATGATTGTTCTATGACCAGATTTGGCGATACGGATTCATCGTCGGTGTCGGGAAATAAGTATACTTCTCCGGTGGAAATATCTAGTTCACAAGGAACCGGTGATTCTGGTGATGATTCGATGAAATTGCCCGGTATTGGGCTAAGCGGAGATTCTGGTAACTGTTCTTGTGTATCGATAGTGGAATTTGAAGCCTCAGGCTCCGATAAATGAGCGGTGGAAGCTTGTAATTGTTGGCGAGCAGAGGTATTACGGAGACCTTTGCCCTCTACGGGAATATATGGGGTTTTTCGAGCGAATTTATGGGAAATGGTGAAAGATTCGGGTTTGCAGCAAGTGAATGCTCGCTACGAAGGGCGAATGTAAAGGTGATGAGGCATATAAAACACGTGAAGAGAAATGATATGTGGGCGGTGAACTGAACCCTCGCGGTGGGCTCCAAAAATGATGAACCTAGACTTCCGTGGCAACGGCAAACCAAAACTCAAAGAGTAATGATTAATGACGGTGTAGACCGGAGATAAAGGTACTGCATTGTGCGAGTTGTTCGGGGCACCTCTGTGCGACCTAATCACTTCCTCTAGACGCGAGTTTATACTGCGACTTTTCAGTCAAGCAAGTAGCACTCAAGCGATCGAGTACTAAAAGGTATTGGCTGTAGGCCGGGGATAATCTCAATGACGAGATTGAACGGTTTTGGGTATGACGTGAATACCGCAAATCCGGTGTAATGAGGAGAAACGAATAGACGAGATCTCTAGACGTAGGTCCTATGAAAATAACGGTGAAAATGAAGCTATGTGTGCGGTAGTTAGTTTATAACCGGTGGAGTGTCGATGTACTGGGTGGCAATTCTAATAATGCCGGTCAATGTGGGCAAAAGTGTGAAAATACGTTTATATCCAGTGGGGCACGGAGATAACGAGTGTTGATCCTATATGAGGTGAAATATACTGAAGTCGATGTCGAAAGCTGAGTCTACTCGGAGACGTTTCTATCCTATGTCAATGTCAAACCTATGAGTCCTTTCGAGGGACTATCCTATCCAATCCTATCCAATCCTATAACGGTCCTAAACGGTGTTGAGTCCAAAACAATCCTATGTTGACAATGTCGATTCCTATAAGTCTGCCAGAGACTACCCAAGTGGGCTGCGATAAACGATGTTGAAAATAAAGCCGAATAAAACTCCTATGGTACGAAGATGAAGATGGTCCAATCCTATAAAACAAAAGAGGCGGTGTACGATGCGAACGCCGGTGTTACGCACTAGACGCGAGTATCAACCGCTAATGACGGAGTGCAAGCTAACGTGCGATGTGCGATGCCGGAGATAATTCCTAAAACCGGTCAATCACGGTTTAGAGCGTTTCTCAAGGAGAGCGCGAAGGAGTACAAAGCTCAGACGGTGTAAAACCGGTCTCTGGCTTATAGCGAGCATATGGGGTGCAAACAATTGCTATTGTTCGTATACTGCGCTATGCGTGGGGTATGGTTTGTTTAAAACTGGTGCTAATGACTGTAGCAAGTGTGTAGAGACGAGATTATATCCGGTGACAAGCGTATGGCGAGGCTAATGGCAGAGTAACGGGTGGTAGTTGATTAACTTTGTACTACGATTTTCTACCTACTTTTATACTACCAGAGATAATTATTAATAGCGGTACTTAGTAAAGCTACAAGGCTGCGGCTTTGTAACGATCCTAGCGTCCATACGTATCTCCGTAGTCGCTTGTAACAGCTAATCCTCTGCGTTACCGAAGGAAGGTAAATTTCCTAGATCATGGGTCTTCTCCAGCATGGTTTTTGAGGTGCTGTTTAACTGCGGACTGGGAGGGTATGGTCGATATCCTGAGGTGTATGAAAGGAGTATCGTGCGCTAGCGACCTTGGCACAGTTTTATTGGTAAAACCGGGCGTCGAGCTGACAAAAACCTGGTGATTATTGAAGCAGAATAACGGTCAATGAGTATGACCTCATATAATTAAAGGATCAATGCCGGGGTTTTACGCCGTGATGCGCTACTGATGCGCTCTGATGCGTCGTATGATTTATCTCCGGTGGTCGACTAATCGGTCGATATTGGTGCCTAGCCGTGATGGCGTACGATTTGAGCCGCGAAACAAGTTGGGATGGATATTCTCCATTATATCCGGTCGTTGAAGTGCCAAGAAGGTCCTATAGTAGCGTGTGCACACCGGAGATAATATTATATCCAGTGCTAAGTCGATTGTCACTTAGAAATGACAAAGTTTGCGAATTCTGAGCGTACAGAGCCCTGAGGCTCATCAACATCCTGGCAAGCAGTCGGATTTTACATTTGTCAAGTAGACCCTGATGACTCCTGGAAATGCTATTACTGCCAGTTTGGTTCTATAACGTTGAAACAAGAGGGAAGCTAACTTCTCTCAGCCAAAATGAGAACTGTACGGATTACATTTAGTGCTAATTGCCTGTAAGAATTGGGTGTGGGGTGCAAGAAACCTCACTGTGGAAATGGATGCTAAGTACATCTTTGGTATGTTGAGGAACCCAGACAGTGTGCCGAATGCAGCTATCAACAGATGGATAGAGTCGATATTACTCTTCCATTTCAAGTTAGTACACGTACCCAGCAAAGTTCATGGACCCGATGGACTTTCCCAGCAGGATTTTCAGCCTGGTGACGATGTTTATGGTCGTCGACCTGAAGATTTGGAAGAAGAGCATGTACCGCTGGAATATGACATCAGCCAACAACCAGCTCCCTTAGAGTTTGAGGAATTTTCAGATCATATCGATACCCGGCATGGCTATATGATGGTGGAGATAGCTCTAAGTGACCTGGCAGTTGATTGAGTGTTTGTTCAAGGCTTGGGAGCACAAGTTGTGACAATATTGTATTCAGCCCCGGTAATCCCAGAAGCGGAAGAGTACGTGGCAGTAGAAGAATACCCAGAAAATCGTAGATCCAAGTTTGGAGTAAAGTCTGATATCAGACTTAACTTGATTCTAGCCTGCCTCACGGATCCATTGACCGCCCCACCAGGTTTGGCAGACTCTCAATTGAGGAACTTTGTCAGATTTGCAACACATTTCTTCGAAGCAAACGGAAAACTGTACCGGAAAAGTCTGGAAGCAGCGCATAAGCTAGTAATGCCCAAAGCCAGAAGAATGTATATTATGCAGTCTGGACATGACTACCTGGGACACCGTGTCTATGCAACTATTCAACTCATCAAAGAACACTTCTGGTGGCCAGAGATGGAGTCGGATATTGCCTGGTATGTCAAGACATGTGTAATTTGTCAAGAAAGACAAATCAGGAAGATCAGGATCCCACCTATGGTAATGCACACTCTGTCGATATTTCAAGTTTTGCATGCTGACACAATGCATATGCCTTTATCCGCTGGATACCATTATATTGTGCATGGTTGATGCACCTTGACTAGTTGGATGGAGGGGGCTAGGCTAAAGAAAGAAACTGGGAAAGCCATTGGGGAATGGCTCTTTAAGGACATTCTCTGTAGGTGGGGCTGCCTCTCGGTAATAGTAACTGATAATGGGGCACCTTTCTTGAAAGCCATGGAATACTTGGAACTTACCTATGGGATTCGCGGGATAAGAATTTCCAGGTATAATTTGCAAGCGAATGGGAAGATAGAAAGACCTCACCTGGATGTTCGTCAGGTGCTGTACAAAGCAGCCAATGGGATAGCAGGCAGATGGACAGCCTACTTCTATCATATCATGTGGTCAGATAGAGTACGAGTCGAAAAAGGATGGGTTGCTCACCCTTCTTTGCCATAACAGGCACTCACCCGGTATTAGCCCTGGACATAGTAGAAGCTACCTGGCTGGTGAAATACCCCGGTAGAATACTTACCACTGAAGAAGTTGTAGGATATCGAGCCCGAGCCTTGGCCAAGCACGCTTCTGATGTCATGGAACTGCGTCACAAGTTACATGAGATCAAAGTAAAGGAAACCGTGAAGTATGCAAGGATGCATGCAGCAACTATCAAACAGCTAAACTTCAAGCCTGGTAGCCTGGTGTTAGTCAGGAATACGAGGATAGAGAAGTCAGTTGGAGGAAAAATGCGGCCCTGGTACATAGGACCCGTAATAGTGATCCGAAGGACCACCGGTGGCTCCTACATTGTTGCTGAGATGAATGGTGCAGTATGGGGTTTCAAGGTTGGTGCCTTCCAGGTAATACCATTCCTAGCAAGGAAGAAGATCGAGGTGCCCGGTAACATAGAAAACTTAATTGATATGTCTAAGACTGCCCTGGACCAGTTAACAGATGCTCCTGAGCCTGAAGAAGACATACCTGATGATTTCGCGGATTTACATCCCGAGTTCGAAGACTATGAATCTTTAGACCCACTACTGGAAGAATAACTTAATGACATTCAAGGAAAGAAAAGATATGTTTTTTTTAAAGGCTTACTACACCGAGAGCACGTGTACTTGATCGGGACTATCTACAGTATGGCTAAAGTCGCCCGGATGTTTGCTACGGAAAAATACTGGCATATGTAAGAAAAATGACAGGGAATCTATTTAGACTGCGACAAGCGCACGATCTTGTGCTCAATAAACTCTTGTTGTTTGACACAGAACTGGTAGGCCATGATCATGGCCTCCAGGCAGTGCACCAACAGTTCGAGCTCGCAATGGATCTGCCGGGCTCGCACTTGAAGCAGCTCAAGCTTGTCCCCGCCAAGGTGACTCGCTGTGACAGTCTTCAGAGCAGTCTCCAAGGTCTCGTGCTTGCTCGGAAGCTCAAAGTTCACGGCCCAGGCTAATTAGGGTAACTCAGTACCAGGAAAGAAGATGATCAGGAACAGCTTACAAGCAATAGGAAACACCAAGTTCTCCTTGGGAGGCTCCCCATGGGATGCAGCCTGGAACTCCTGACGCAGGCATTTGTTACTGCGAGCAGCGAGTACCCGGTCCTGTTTCTCCAAGAGCTCCACCGCCTTTCGATAAGAAGGTTCATGCATAGTAAGCCCCGGTACGTTGCAGTAAGGAAGTAGATTTACCGTTGGACATCCCAGAAAAGGATGAGAGATGTCACCAGCATCGTAGGCACAGGGCCCTGACTTATGGAGCTCACTGACCTACTGAAAGGATACCCGGTAAGCCAGGTCACAGTGAACAGAGGAGAAAACCTACAGCAGGAGAATGGCTGGCCACACACTTGATGCAGCGACGCTTACGAGTTGTACGACTGCGAGTGGTAGGACATGCTACAAGTCAGGAATAAGCAACCAGGGAACAGGTTCATTGCTGAGAAACTTACCGGGCTCCTCTTCGCCAAGACTCATCTGTAAAATGCCATAAAAAAGCTGTGTCACGAGTTGACAAGTCAGAGCGGGCTGCTCACATTGTCAGATTTGTAGCTATCGATCTCGAGAACAAGACTTTCCTCACCACCTTTCATCTTGACATCCTCGTCAACCTGGTTGGTCTCCGGATCTGTGTCATTCCCGATGGTAGCCTTCGACTTGATAATTTTGCCCACCTTCTTGAGTTTCTCTTTCTAAACAGGGTACTAGTAAGTAAACACAGTAATTGCACATAGGCATGATTCAACTCACAGTAAGCGGACCAGAAGGGCGAGCAGCAGCAGCAGCAGCCTTCTCCTCCCGATCAGCATGAATCCAACTGGTAGCACGAGTGGACAACGAAGGATTATCAGGCATCTTGGAACCATAAGGTCCCTCGAGCTGGTTCTTCTGGTTCTGAGTATCCTTGCAAGTGCCAAACGCTCCTTCCCGGAGTAAGATTGGCTCCTCCAAGTAAGCTTTCATGAACCGATCCTTGTTCTCAAATAACGGTTGCTACATGGAGAAAATCAGCAGGTAAAAGCGGTAGCATATGTGATTCAACTCACGATTCCCTCCAGGAAACAAAGGTTCTCGTGGTCGATGGTCAGAATAGCACTGATGTCGGGAGTTCCATCAGCCAGGTTGGGTAACTCAGTAGGAATGGTAGGAAGATATGTCCCATTCTTCACCTGGCAACGTAATAGCCCAAGAGCTGCCTTGAAACGAGCAATCTCCACAGATTCTGGTGCCATGAAAATGCATGTCAATTCTATGGAAAAGATTTCTGGTTTTTGAAGGCTGCCGGGCCCGACTTAGTGAAATTATTAGAAGTGATTATGCAACCCAGGCTAATTGATTTGCTTATGGGAGACACGGTCATGACACTTATGACTTCACTTAAACGATCGAAACGCGATCGGGCAGAGCTAGAACGTGGTTTGCAAGTCTTAGTCAGCACCAGAGTTAGTTATTTAAATTCCCGGAACTATCTATACCTGCAGAAGGATTGCCTGGGACAGGCATTTTTCAGTTTGGGGGAGATAAGTAGGAAAATGTGAAAATAACAATTTTCGCAACTGTCCGACAAGCAAACTGGATGAGGTATGGGAAACTACCAAACCAGGAAGAAAGAATAGCTGAGAAAATTGTGTTACCTCTACAGATTTGGAATAAGAACACGAGGCATCAGCAAGAAGCACCTAGGAACCGGAAACGGAGTCCCGAACACTGTAATTGTTCTACCTGGAAAGACCTTGAGGTTGCAGGCGGATGACAGCTGACAGGACCCATCTGGACTTAGGAACAGAAAACAATCCGGCAAAAAACTTAGAGTTAGTTGGATTTTATTTCTATTCAAGTTTTGGCTCTACAGAGGAATAACGACAATATTCATAAGAGTTCAAATGGAATATGGACTCCTCTGGAACCAGAGTGGGGAAGATAGTGGACTGGATAGGCGCCAGCCGAATACAGCTGTCAGCAGGGAAATAAGGTGCCTGGTAATAATGGAACAACGGAAATACATACCAGCTTGAAAGCAGCATTTATGCGGGATGGCAAGGTTTCCGAACCAAGTTGAATTGCATTAAGACCCACTGCCACGAACTTGCCTAAAAGAATGGGCTCAACATGGAAAAACGGCATGGAACCATATCGTGGGCAAGGAAGCCCCTCATCACCAGGAAACTGGTCATCTGGGCCAAATAAACCACTGAGTTCCTAAGAAAAGCATCAGTAAGAATCAACACAGAAAGAAAGTTTGGGTACATTGAAAACCAGAGCCCGGTGGCACACATCACAAATCATCCAGCATGACCAGTTGGCATCAATAAAATAAGGACCCAGGTTGTTGACAGTGATGGTGATGGACAAGAGAAAGTGCACAGCCATGGGATCAGTATCATATGGGAAATGTTGGACATGAGCACACTGACAGGCAATCAATTACCTCAGCCAGGTAATAGTTGAATATAAAATTGACTTACCAGGAAGGGATGTACAAGGCCGATCAGTGAAGCCAGTTCCGGCTGACTCCAGTACGCTATAACGGAGAAATCCAGAATCTCTGGATATTGATTGCATACCCATTGAAGTAAACAATGACAGTCGGCAGCTATATTAGCGGAAAGGTTGCCCAGCTTATGATCAAAGTCGGGCATTCACTTCTTAGCAAAAGAGAACGCATAGAACAGGGAAGACATACTGGGAAACGAGCAAACACTTAGAGTATTTAAGAAAAAGGCTCACCAGGAAAAGGAAATGATGAAAATTCATGACTTGTCAAATTGTAGGAATGGATTACATGTTCACTCGTAATATGACTGTATTTCAAATACTAAAGGTGCTCCAACCAAGGTAATATGGCAAGCACAGGAGTATCTAAGCTAATTACAGCTAGAGGTACTCATTTATATCAAAGGGATGGGCAGTTCCTTCAGGAGCGGGCTACCCGAGAAAAATTTAGTAATTGAAATATTGTCGACCGGGTGACCATAGACATACCGACTTCTGGGTCATATTCTCTGCAAGAGATAACATATGGAAATGAAACCAGTTGAGTCCCTGTTTGAATGCACCAGTAGGAGTCAAACACAGCCAGGGATGCCTTGCGGAAAGGATACCCAAAGACGGCGCAGAAACTTCACCGGGAAACAAGTCAGAGGGCTTGAAACAAGGATCAGTCATCTGAAATAACCAGTAAGGATCCCTGTCAAAGAACGCATAGAAAAGACATGAACTCGGACCAACATCATCATCCAATGAGTGTCGCGCACCTTCCAGGCAAACCAATGTGCGGATTGAAAAGCTGGGCTGAGGTTGTTGACTAGAGAAGTGACCATAGCCAGGAATCGCAATGAAACAGGATCTTCATCATGGGGATAGAACTGCTCATGAGCAATCTGCCGGGAAGGCTAGTTAACAAGCCAGAAGGGAAAGACTGTAAAGCGGGCATACCAGGAAAGGATGAACCAAGTCAAGGAGATCTTGTATTTCGGGTTGGAGTAACCTGGCAAGCGTGTCAAAGTCGACAATACGAGGAAATTGCCGCCAGGCTTCCTGCAAGAGCAAATAACGGTCTTGGGCAATCCATTGAGCGATTTGTGGGCTATCAAAGGAGTGGCCAAGGAATTGATCACCCGGGTAGTCTGAGCACCCCATCTGGAAGATTTGAAGTCAACCAGGTGAGCTTTTATAGCAGTCAGGACTTTGGAATTTGAACAAGACCTACCATTTTGGGACTTAATATTCCTGACCCTGTAGACCTAGGGATTTGCCGAGCGCACCTCAGATCCTGATCGAATTAGACAAGATTGAAATTTCTTGCAGGTCGTAAGCACGTTGATGTGAATGAGGACCTCTCTAGGTGCTGGAGTGAGGCTTCATTCTGCAAGTTCTTTGGAGAGAGGTGGTGGTATGAGTCAAGGGTGGATTGCTGATGTAATCTCCTGCTAAACTTGGACTAAAGCTACTTTGAACTACTGAATCTGACTACTAACTACTACTATGGACTACTACTATAGAAAGGAACATAATCCGAGCTCAGAACGGGGTACACCCCATCAGCGTCTCTCAAGGAAAGCAGTAGAATGGCCCCATAAAAGGGGTAAGACATGTATCGAATTTTGTTTACAAAACACAAAGTACAGAATAAAGACAGAGGACCGCATTACTACAACTAAAGTAACTACTAAGTCATGTCTACGAAGCAATAAGTCCAGGCATTGTATATAAAATGTCAGTATTTAGAAGACGAGAAACCCAACCTGCAGACGACAAAGTCGACGGAAGAGAACAGGAGCAGGGTGGATCAAGTCCATTCTTGCTGCTCATTCACTGTTCTCTCCCAAGTTGACTGTTGTCAAAAACAAGGAACCGTCCTCCTAAGCGCAGCGAGGCCTTTTCATCAAATGAGAGGTCGACTTAAGAAAGCATTAATAACAAGTCATATGAGGATAGATGAAAGTACTCACTGAAGAAGCATCCGAAGCCCTATGAAGGAGGTTGTCCACCTTGGCCAGGGAGTCGAGGATCACAACAGTGTCATCACTATCTGGTACGACTTCAATTGTGCTCCCCAGGAGTAGCGAGGGAACGACAAGACCCAGCTCCTCCTTGATAGGAAACGGCACCGGCTCGATGATCATGGCGATGGGAGGTATGCTGGCAGCCCTGGCAAAGTCGGGTACAGATGCAGCTTTGGCTTGCACCGCATCATCTATCTCCTGGTATTCTTCGCCGACCTGGTAACCCATCTCGATAAAAAGACGGCGGCTGATGGGGTACTTGCGGGTGACTTTGAGCATGGTGTCAGTATCATGGTCGCACTCAATTTGGTCCAGTGCTTGTACAATGTTGGCGAAAGTAGCGGCTCAGGTCTCGTATGCCCTCTGTAATTGAACGATACAGGCGGCCACATTATCATCAGCATCCCAGAAGCACCGTTTGTGAAATTCGAGGACTAGGAACGAGTAAGAATGCGGAATAAAGAAAATTAGAACAGGGCCACTCACGGGAGTTGCAGCTGTAGTTGACCCAGAACATGCACTCCTTGACGTCCCGGAGGACATCGGCATCGAACACACAAGAACAAAACCCGGTCTTCTCGCAACCAGGGCAAGAAGCGGTTCGGTTCTCATGTTTGCAGGAGATGCGCTTGGTCATGCAGGAACTACACTCGGAATGGCTCTGCAACATGTCCAGTAAGCAAAAGGAAGTTAGTAAGCATGAGTGAACTCACGCTGGAAGGAGGGACCTTGAGGACCCCGACAATGGCTAGGTCCATAGTAGTATGCTGTAACAGTGTTTCCGTCATCACTGGCATTGTCTTCTGACTATCGACTGTGTTGGTAATCTCTTCAGCCAGTGTAGTGGGGGGAGGGGACATGTGGTCTAGCGTGTTGTCAATCAGTTCTTCAGGCTGGAGGAAACTTGGAAGTTAGCAAAAATTGAAAGAAATAACCAGGACGGATGAACTGCATTATGGCCCCATGCCCTGCCTTTATGGACAACTACAGGTTTAGTCTTCTTGGCAGGCGGAGCAGAAACTCCAGGAGTAGGGGAACCTGTCATCTTCACTCGACTGCCTCGAGCTGTGGGTTTCGTCTCTGTTTTTCGGGCAGGAGCTCTTGGAGTAGCCTTTGGTATGTCTACAAAGGGCGTATAAGATAGCTTTGGAGGGGGTGCAGGTTTGCTGGTTTTTCAGGCCCTTTTACCTGGCGGTCCAAACTGTCGAACGTCCATTTTGATGACAGGCTTTGTCTCTTTTCCTTTACCTTTCGAAGAGCTGGTGGAGGTTTTCTGACGTTTCAGAGGAGACGTAGGACTTGGAGACCCATCTTTACCGCTCGCGGAGGGTTTGGGACTCGGTTCACAGACAGGAAGCATAGAATGTTCACCATACTAAAAGAAAGAAGGTCAGGGATGGCTTCAGAATGTACAGTAGGAACTACCTGGGTGATAATATGTTTGGCAGTCGCCAGAGCAAGCGACCATTGTTGCCACACATCTAGGTGCAGCTTTGCTGGGATATCAAATAGATTCTTGGAAATTGTGGCGAGGAAAGCCTGTACATCCTCGGGCCACGATCTTTCAGCTTCTAGAACAAATCAACACTGGGGAATAATTAAAACTGTTGTCCTGGGGTCGAGAAAGAATGAGCGCTCACCATTGCAGAATGGATCCGGTCGACCTTCTTGACGAGGTCTCTGCCAGAGTAGGAGGCACATTGGTCAGCATCCCAGAGTACGGGCTCCTTCTTGAACAAGGATTCCAGAGCGGCATGTGCTCCATTGGATAGGCGAACCATTGTTGTGAAACAACAAATAAGGTCAGAATAGTAAACCAAGCAGATGGAAAATGAAGAAACTGTACTATGGAGCTCGGGCTCAACGTAGTAAGAGAGCAAGTGAAAGTACGGACCAGAGTACGAATGATGAAAATTTTCAAGTACTCCCTGGAATCACATCTGGTATTCCAGGAAAACTTCATGAATCCCGCATCGCGTACCAGTAAGGACTTGTAAATGCATGTCGGAAACTACGGCCCGTATGCCATGATGCCGATGGGAAATTTTTCCAAAGAGGGAAGGGGCCTTGCCATTGTACTAAGTGCTCTCCGATCTTTGCCCGGTAACGACTGAGGACAGTCGGTATCTCAGTTAGGGGGAGATGATGTGCCTAAAAAGTGCTCAGCCGTGTAAACCTAATAAAAATGCATTTCTGGGAATTACAAGTATCGCTAAGTATAAGAAAGTAACACCCTAGTAAGAACACCATAACCTGGAAAGATTATAAGGCAAGCAAGAGTCATATAAGCATACCGGGTTGCAAACATACCAGCAATTGATAGAAACCACCGAAGCACTCCACATGTCAAGGTAGGCCTTCTTAATTATCGAAAGAATGACAAGCCTAGGCATGGTACCGCATGATTCAGATGGCCGAGTCTGGCAGGTCGATAAATGTGTTACCAAGTCCAAATATGGCAAGAGCATGGAGATTACCCGGTAGCTGGGCTAGAACTATGAGTTCTACCTGGTAAGCTGCAGGTTACTTGGGAGTATGTGTCATAGCGCGGGTATGAGCCAATAACTGCTGTGCGTGTTTGCTCATAGGCAATCTATAGGTTGGGTATGGGTCCAGACCTACCTGGTAAGGAAATATGACCTGATCGATGGTGTGATCGTCCCTTCTGACCAAGCTTTAAGTAAGCAGTGTAGTAGGATTACTAGATATCAGGTAATAGTAGCCCATAGTTTTATTTATCCTAATTAGACATACCAGGTAGTATAAAAGTAGGTAGTAAATAGTCGCCAGGTCAAGTTTCCTGGCCCCCAGCTACGGTAGTAATACCCACAGGAATTTAGGTTAGAAGCTTCGAGTCCTAGACTCAATAGAATTGAAAGTAAATCACAATTAAGTTCACTTTAGCAAGTACCCTCAGAAAGAGTCAGAATCAGTATTGAAAGTTTGTACCTCAGAGCCAGTCAGTCAGTCAGCCTGGTTCGGAGATTCTTGCAACTCAGTGCAGAATCTGGTATCTCAGTAGATACTCATGTTTCGTGTTTCCGATAAACAAGAATAAATCCTACCCGGTCAGAACAGACCTTTAAAATCCAATTATATTGCAACCCGGAAATCTAATAAAGTACAAAGCTCTACATAACAGATGTTCCTCTGCCCCCATGAACTTGCTGGGTTAGTGTCTTAGAATGTTATAAGTGTGAGTAACTGTATTGTTGCACACCTGCACCGCCACCAGCCCTTTCACTATCTAGTACATTCTCGTAAGATAGTTTATCCTCCGAGGCTTCCCTTTCCGGAGTTCCTTGGGTTTCCACACTGTCCAGTTCTTCCGAAGGGAGTGAAAATTTTCCAGCCTCAGCCATTGCATGGGAGGTACTGGATTCTCGCAGCTCTGACAATTCAGCAGCTGGTTCACAGCTCACAGCCAGTGGGGTTATACTTCCCAAGGCGCTCGCAGCGCCATTATCTACAGAGGAATTAGCTTTTGAGTCCAAGGAGGGGGACTCACCAGACATTTCCGAGAGGGGACTGTCCATCCCAGGGGTTGCTGGGACGACAGAGGTGGTTTGCCGACTACGCAAAGGATAACGAGACATCCTAGAGTAGATAGCAATGGTATTTTGTTGGGTTTGAAGTTCGTCGAGGTCGGATTGTCCTAGGTTGATCAGACCGTGGGGTACCAGAAGTCGATGAAAGTTGTTTAGAGTTTATAGAAAAAGCGCAGATGAGAGAGTTTAAAAGTAAAGCAAGTTTTCAACCAATGGGGCTATCAAAAATATGTGAGGGTGGCGAAGAGTCACTGCTCACACGAGAAACTCGCGCAACAAAGACAGTTGTAGTGGCTGTATATTGCGAAAGCCTATGCCCGTAAATAAAAGTAAACTACTTTATATATGGGCTCGTAAATCAAATAACTAACTAAATAACAAACTAGGGTTAAGACAAATGTAAGCAAAGAGGTATCGAACGTCGACTCGTTACATGTGATTGCTGATGAAATCGAACGTACAGAGTCATATCCCTTGTCGGGTGAGATCCTGTGGTGTTGTTCGTTCTTGAGGAGCTGCATCTTTCCGAGCACGGACCTGGTGACGAGAATAGCGAGGTAGTTAGAGCCTTTCGAGAGATTCTCGGTGTATTGGAATGCCCTATTGATGCATCGTCAGCAGCCGGAAAGCTCACAGTGCCATATGCCTACTTGTTGGACGAGGGCGCCATGTACAGCCCACCTCCAAAGCGAACGCCAGATCTAGTACAACGATTCAGTCGCCCAAGCGACATCGTACAGACTAGGGCGACTCACGTCGCGTGGTTTTTCACCATCTGGCGTTTATAGTCCAAGCTCGCCTTGAATACAGTCCGGATGGCGAGACAGAGTCGACAGTTGGGCTTCCTGCACAACTTGTATGGCTTCTTGTCGCCAAGGCTACAAGCACGTCTCTCCGAGCGGAAGCATTTGATCTCCTTCGGTTTTTCTTTTGCAATCTTGCGCATCTTAGCCACCTTCTCGCTGCGAAGATTGTGAGCGAGGAATCGAGTTCGATTTTTTCAACGTACCGATATTTCTCAAAGGATGAGCGCTGGCAAGCAGTCCAAGTGATGAGGTAGATCTTCGCGATCGTAGGCAGTTTATGTTTCTTATCATGCCAATTCTTCGCGAACATCTTCTTGGCTAGCGATAGACAGATATAAGAGACAGTGAAGACAACAAGGAGAGATCTGCTCACCATTCTCGTAGAAGACATGCCCCTTCGGCACCCTCATAAGCTTCGGCGCCTTCTTCGCGGCTATGCCGGTGCATCTGTCCGAGCAGAACTGGTACTCCTTGCGCTTGGGACGTTTGCGGCACACGAGGCAGATGTCGTTGCGCATTAGGAGGGTAGATGATAATGTACGGGTCGCACAGATATGTAGCTGAGAGAGATCGAAGTGGCTTCACTTCAATGTTAAGTGCCTGATGAACGGAACCTAGCGTTCAAGCGAAGTGGCATATAATAACCGACCAGCTTCCATTCAACGAAATCAACGAAACAGGCATTCATGTCACACCGTTCTACGGTGATGCTGTGGTGCTGTTTTCAAGGTGCTGATGACTTGATAGCTCACCCCGGATTTTGCCTCTCGAACCCTGCCCTGCGGCAGACCA